>VWZZ01005754.1:2696848-2779304 GCA_013399095.1 Psophia crepitans | reverse complement strand
ATTCTATTCTATTCTATTCTATTCTATTCTATTGGACCCCTCATTGGTCAAACTATCCCCCTTTCAAAGCAGAGAATTTGGAAAAGGCATTTTCTACGCTGCTGGAAATGTACAAATAATAAATGCGTCTGCTGAAGGATAAGGAAATGTTGGGATGGCAAATCTATCTACAGTTCCCTTTCACATTTATTTTTTTAATCCTCCTGCTTCCATCTCTGTCTATGTCTTATAATCCATTCACCACCGCAGTCACATAGTGTGTGGCCAAGAGCACGTAAATGTGGCTAAGAAATGCCACACAGAAATACAACGTTATCAACACTAATCATCTCTGGGTACGTCCAAAAAAACCTCCACAGAACGAAGATGGGAGAGCGCATGCATGAAACTCCTCCTTCTCCTTATATGAAATGCAAAATAAAAATCCTATATAAATGGAATGATCTCACACAGTCTGAGCAGCTAGGATCAGTGTAGTTAAGGAAAGGAAGATATCGGGACATAGAATAGCTTCACAGAGAGATCTGTTAGGGGGAAGTCTCAGATAGTGGAAGACTTCTCTGCAGCATTTGGAATTGAGATCGTCAAAGCACTGAAGAATATTCACCAGGGCACAAACATCTGTGATGAGAACAGAGGTGCACAGGAAGAAAAAGGTCTTTTTCCCCAACAGTCTTCGTACAGAAAGGCAGGCAGATAAACAGCAATTCCTTCTTTTTCTAGGAGTTTCTCTACCAAGAAGTCAGACTGATTACTGTGTGTGGAATGTGATCCCATTCTAAAGCCACCCTCAGCATCGTTGGTTTTGTGCTACTACCTTTGTTGCTGCTCACTTTGCTTATAGAATTGAACCAAGAGCACAGAACAGGTAAATCAGAAATGACAGCCTAGGAAGCCAAGCAGTCATATTTCAGCATCAGTCAAGTGCTTTCTCAGGGAAGAATTTGCAAACAACTTCCACATCCTTTTTTTTGCATAGTCCAGAACGAATACGTAAACAAAAGGAACAGCATGTCTTCTGTCTGCTCTGCAGCAGCTTACAGATTTTCTCAGTATCTCTTTAAGGAAAAGCAAGCTGCCAAGGTAGAAGAAAAACAAAAACCGTAAACAAATTTTGGCCTGCTTTATCCGTGCCATGGAATTTAGGATCTCTTTGCAACTATCCTATCAGGACTCCCCGAGATATGAGTAACTCTTTCTGAAGTTCTTTCAATGAAATGGCTATGCTCAGAAACTTAGGCAGGGTTGTGGCCCTTCTGGGTATGCCACAGGCCTTCCTTTATTTTCTCCTCAACTTGCCAGGCCTTGCCTTTGTACCACATGGACTCAAACTATAAAGAGAGCAGAGCTCCAAATGATGCATCTCAAGGGTGCGGCTTCTTTGCCATGGGCAACAGAGGCACACTGCCAACTTTACTGCTGTTTCCAGTGACCTTATTTAGAAACAGCAAATTAAGGACTAATGTGAGTCAAATCAGATCACTGGGTTTATTCATATCTGTGTTCCTTGTACCATTTTAAACGGTGTTCCCTACATGCTAAGGAATGTTCTAGCTGAATTCAGACCTACCTGTATTTTGTCCATCACACAGTTAACCTTGAGTCTAGTCCAGGCCTGACCAGAATCAACTGCTTGTTGTCTCACCTTCATGACCATTGCTCTGTAGACTCTGCCATTCACTCATTCTGTATTTGCTCTTACTGTAAAGGGATTAAATTAAGGGATAAGTGATTAGAAACAGAAGGGAACTTGGCTTTAATGATCTGTACTTTGTTCGAAAAATAACTCACAAATCATTGACTGATACCTTTTGATTTGCAGACCTTTCTTGCAGGCTCTGAGTAAAATTGGTGATCCAGAAGAGCTCAGAAAGGAGACATTTTTCCCCCCCCTCAAAGCTGCGATATTGGAAAAAGCTGTGGCCCTCAGCAGCTGTCATGGCCTTTGATATCCAGCTACATGTTGTTTCCATATTGCATAGTGAACTATGAGACCAGATGATCTCCATAAATAATGCAGTTTTGTGATTTCCTCAATTACCGCTCCAACAGAAACTTCCAAAGGGTTGATGCACCAGGGAGCACTCATGAGCACATAGGAACGCTTAAACTTTTAGAGCATTTGTGAGCATGGATGAGAGATCTCCCCATGTAAGAGGCAATCTAGACATGAACATCCAATTCTGCACAGGGCTCTGACGCTTGGAAATAAACCTAGAACAGTTTGCATTATGGAAAAGTGTAGTGCTGGGCATTGAGAGTTCTTGATGACTACTGTTGTTAAGATGGTTCCTTGTTCTCACTTGAGGCTGTTCTACATGTGAGATTTCACTCTCAACATGATAAACTGTGGACATCAACTATGAGGATTCCTTTATCACCTCCTTCTAGAAAGCCCTCCAACCCCCTCACAGAAAATTCCAAGGTGGAGCTTTTTTCTATTGTGTCATTGGCAGTTGTAACAGAAAGTTGTTAGGTACTTGTTATATATACTAAAGGAGCTGGTGGAAGTGCTCACCAAGCCACTTTCCATTATTTATCGGCCATCCTGGCTGAACGGGGAGGTCCCATTTGACTGAAAGTTAGCAAATGTGACGCCCATCTACAAGAAGGGCTGGAGAGAGGATCTGGGGAACTACTGGCCTGTCAGTCTGACCTTAGTGCCAGGGAAGGTTATTTAAAACACATATAGGTGTGGTGCTTAGGGACATGGTTTAGTGGAGGACTTGGCAGTACTAGGTTAATGGTTGGACTCAGTGATCTTAAAGATCTTTTCCAACCTAAACAATTCTATGATTCTATGATATTTTCCACTATATAAGAAAGTGCCTAAAAAGTCCCTTTTCCAAAGAGCACTTAATAAGTCTTCCCCTACCAAGACATTGACCACAGTAGTGAGAAGCACATGTGATTTACTAATGTCTATAAACTAAATAAAATTCAGTATAGTAAATTTCCCTTTCCCCATCACAAATTAACATCTTTGTGCCTCCTCTCCCAGCATCTGTAAATTAATTTCCAACAGGCAGACTGCTCTGGTCTCCAAAAGTTGCTCTTTTCAATGAAAGACTACATCATCTCCAAGCAGAGTCTTTACCAGGTTAACTGAAGGCATCCTTGAAAGACTGGGCCTTCTGAAAGGACATAACAGGGCATAGTGAATGGTCATGTTTTTAGAGAAACAGCAGAGCAGGATGTCAAGGCAGACAGCACCAGCAGAGCTGAGCCGATGGGAAGGTGAGCTGAAACAGATCAGTTATTCACTCAGGCCCCGGCTGAAAGCTGATTATACGGAAAGGTGTGTGTAAAGTATTTATAGTTCAGCCTCAAAACTCAAAATCTATTCCAAGTGGGATTGTTTACATAGTCAAATATATTCCCATTAATTACCTGTATTTTTGTCCTCAGATACTTTGATTCGGTTTTGGGCGAGGATGTTTTTTTTTAAATATCTGCTAATTACTCTTAAACAATATGATCCTGTGAAATGCTCTTACTGAAAGATTCAAATAGTCTAAAAGGAATGAGAATTCCCACCTAACTGGGAAAGATTTAAGCCTGAATTCAGGCCCCTGTCTTGCCCCCCATGGGCAGTTCCCAACAGAAGTCATCGCTGGGTTTTGCTTTTTCCCTTTCTGAACCTCAGATGCCACATGGACATGGGCATGAGAGCAAACAGTGCCATAAACCCCACCAAAAATAGCACCCCAAGTACTGGCTGCAAAAATCACGAAGGGCCTGGAAAGCTCAGTGATGACAGTTGTGTGAACCTGTACGACATCCTACTGAAGGGTTGGTGGGCCTTCCCAGAACAAGACACAAATTCATGTACACACTTCCTAACGTTTATGTGTACATGCATGCGCTCAGAAATTGCCGTTTGCAATCTGGTATTACAGCTGCATTTAAAGCAGCCTGGGACACGTCAGATTTCTCTGTCATACCCTTTCTGCAGGGTTTTCCCTTTGATATTTTTCAAGCATGTTTTGGCTGATACGTGTATATATTCACGCACATAGATGTATCTGTGTGTACGTGCAAACATTTCTGTAAAAGGGATATGTTTCTTCTGTATTTTGTTTCTGTCTGACACTATGATCTCCGGACTCCTGGTCCATACGTTCCCGTGTTTGGTTCCTGTATACAGACAAACACATTATAATAATTCCCCTAATTTCCCAAATGCCTAGACTAATTTATGATGGTGTAAAATGAGTGCAGAATGTCTTTTTCTTAGCATCATTTTCGTTCAGCTTTCAGGAGGAACTTTGCTGCCATGTGACCTGAGACACAGAAAATGTTGATACCAATAAAATCTTAGCAAACCATGCCAAGAAAATCAGCATTTAGTTTACCTAGGATATCCCAAAGGAAACATACAGTTAATGCTGAAGTTTAAAATATCTCAGCCTTGGAATCTTAAAACTCCATCAGCACTTGGAAGAGGGGGTAGAAAGAGTAAGAAAAAATCCCGTAGCAGCAAGGAGGTTAAATACACACATATGCAAAATGTAGCACAACTCAATGGATCACTTTTAGCAGCTATGGATTTTGTCCGACACGGGTTTTGCTCTTGATCTCCTCATATTTGTAGCACTGCAGAAAAAAAAAAATAATAAAACCTTCCTCTTTCTGAGAGTACCTTATAATGAAAACAAGAATATTTTGAAAGGAAAGAATAGGAAATGTTGACGGGGGTGTCCTGCTGCTTTCTAAGTAGTCCAGCTCCCAAGATTTATGTCAAAAGCAACAGAAGGTTGGAAATGAAAGTATGCCCTTGAAGTTATGCTCTGTAACTCAGCCAAGCAAGATGGCTTTTTCATTTACCTTGTTGAAAGCCCAACATGGAAAAAAAGGCTGGAGATAAAAATCTTACACCATTACTGAAGATTTACAAATGATGTGACAAAATAAACATGTGTTCCATGCATGAGAAAAAGTGCTCCATTCAATGATATAACAGCTTCCCTGCTGAAAATAGGTGGTACTTAGTTTCAAATCTGCAAAGCATTGGCTTGAGTTGCTGAAGTTGTGCCCTTTTGGTCTGAAGCAATCCTCATACGCTGCCTCCCAATAAGGCTGGGGAACGGGCACAGTCCTGACAGCCTGCAGAGACAACGGAGCTCTTCCTTTGCTGACCTTGGTGCTCACACACCTTATAGCATAATTTACCTTCCCTGTGTTTGAATGCGACATCATCCCATACGTTCCACTGTCCCTGCCAGGGTAGGTATTTCTGAATGTGAGAGCAGACGTTGGTAGGGTTGATGCTGTGGGATTAAACAGCCGAAAAGATGCAGCAATAGGAATTAAGTAAGTAAAAGGAAACAAGGCAGCTGTGTGAAGAGCGTGTTATTGCCTGAGACAAGTCTCATTTGTTTGCAAGTGTGCAGATGTCTCCATTGCATATTTCAGATTTTGACACATGGCACCTTTAAGTCAATGGTACGAAAGAGGCTCCCGTTGGCTTTAGTTGTTTTTGGACTCGGGCTGTTTTTTCTTAACAACAGCAGGATCCAAAAGTCATTGTGCTGAGGTGTTAATGATTTCTTTTTATCCAATTGGTTCAGCAAAACCACTGAAACCTGGAAGCAGCTTTCACTCCTTGGGAACCCAGGCCTCCAAACCTTGACCAAGCATGCAAGGAAGCCCACATTTCAGATGTAGTATGAGGCAGGTTGTGCTAATACCTGAAGTAAGAAGTGCATGCTCTGAATGGATCAAAGGTTTGAAGTCAATAATTAAGTGAAGGTTGTGCCCCATGCGTAACATGGGCTCTTTCAGTGAGCTGAAGTGTGGAGTGCATAATTCAGCCTGCCCATCCTCAAACTCATGATTAGTTTTGTCCTTTCTTAACATATCTGTTTCTAAGCATACCCAGATATGATAAGGATGCCTAGATAGTAATATCAGAAAGGGTAACTATGGTACTGACTTACACAATATATATATAATTCATTATAGAATACTATCTAAGTATTAATACAGGGCAATACCTAGTGTATCTAAATTAGACACCTAGAACTTAGCATTTCAGCTCTATTGAGATTTTCATCTTCTATTCATAGTGTAAGTCAAACCTCCAGGGTCAACACTCAAGCACCTTCTGTCAGTGTAGGATGGCAGATGCCTCTGGGTCCTGCAGAGATCCTTCCGCCAAGACTGAGTGTCCATCTCTCTTCTTGCAGATTCTGTTACAGTAGCAGACCGATATGCTATAAAGACATATCTCCATTCAGGATACAGTTTGTTAAGTCTTCTTTCCAGAAAGATTCCCAAACAGGTCTAGTTCTTGATAACAACCAAAGCAGTGGTAACAATCTTGTGTCCAGAATGTTTGTCGCAGAGGATGGATACAGACTCTAGGGTTACCTTCAGGAAATCTGAAGTAACACTACAGGAAAGGTCTTTAACCAATACACATCATCATATTAAAATGAGTTTGCTGTGCTTAAGACTAGTATTAATGGCTCAGGAGTCTCTAAGACTTTAGGTAGCTGTGGTTGCCAGATCACAGCAGACTTCTAAATGGGAGATAGGTATGTGTCCATAGACAAAATACTTCTGAGTTGTGTTGTCATCTAATTCCAGAGTCTGAAAACCTTTCAGGCCAGTGAAGGTGGTAATTAAGGACTAGACACTAACAGATTCACAAGTTCTGAAAAGTAGGTGGATTGCATGGTGGATTTTCCTGTGCAAATTTTACATAGTCAAATCCCAGTTTTAGAGGATTTGAGGCTGAATTGTTCCTTGCCTTGCGTCTTTCTTCCCAGCTAACTGTTCAGCATTTTGTGGTCTTCAGTGTTACAGAATCTAAATACCTGTTACTCTAAACAGATTCAAACAGTGTAACTGCTGTACATGTAATATGACTTCATATTACATGTGACTGCCTCATAAAAACAGAGAAATGAGAGCAGGCTAAACATTGTCTTGAAAACACACCCATCCACATAAAAAGCAGAGAATAGATATGAAATCCAGTTTACTTCCTCACTTCTCCCTCTGTAATAGGCCAAGCCAAAAGCCTTCAATCCAAACAGCCCTGAACTGTGAGGAAGTTCAGATCCAAACTCTTACAAGCCAGGCCATTTCTAATTATTGCCTCATTAAATGTATTATGTTGAGCCATTTCTAGTGACCTCATTAACTCTCTGCAAGGAGTTTGTCACGTACAATCCTTAACAGATGTCTGATTTCAGGCATTGTAAAGTCAGTCATCTGGCCCTTTCCCCAGCATGCACAGACCCTTAGCTTTCCAATCCTATGCTCTACGCTCTCTCAAAAACTATTTCATTTGGATGATGCCGTATTATTGGGAAATTTGCTGTGGTCCTGCTTGGGCTGGTTTCTGTGCCTTCATCCTGCAGCCATGTCACACATATTTCTTCTCATCTGCCTTGTTTCCCTCTGCATTGATCCAGATGGGTTGTAGACCAGAATTGCACTCTCTCCTGTGGAGAATATCTTCTGGCTTCTTGAGTCAACAAGGGTTGCAATGCCCCTTTGGGATTAGGTTGTAAAACCCCTCTATTATGTGTGCAGCTGGGCTCAGAGCGCAGATTTCACTTTGTTCTTTCTTTATCCATGATTTAAATGTCTTGGATAGCATGATTAATAAGTGGTGGGGTTCTGGACCACAGCCTTGCAGGACTGTCAAAAGGATTTTGAATCACTCTGCAGCTGAGAGCAGGATGTGGGACTGCAAGGATCAACAAGGAAAGAAGGAACCTACCACGTGAACCTGAGACTCAGCCAGGTCTCCTGCAACTGGCTTGCTGGGTAGGCAACATGCAATGCCAGACATCTGGGGATGAGCACAAGTCAAGAGTAGTTTTGGAAGAATACGTGGATTCTGCAGTCGTACCCGTTCCCAGATCAAGAGATGCAGATATTGCCCCAGCAGGTTGCATCCCATGCATTGGCATAAGAACAAGCACGTGCAGGCAGGCTAAAGGTCCATTCCTCTGTTCAGAGTCAGCCTACAGTGAATGTCCGGGATAATGGTCCGGGGAGCATATGTAGGGATGTTTCCACAGAATACCCCTCTGGCTTTGGCGTGATGTGGTTCAGGTGACATCCTGTGTTGGAGTATCTAATATTTCCTGAAAGATTTGGACTTTTTCATCCGCAAAACATTTTGAGCTCATGTAAACCTTTAATTTGCACAATCTGTGGCAAACATTTCCACAGATTAACTACATGTTCTATGAAGAACAACTTTTTTTTTTTTAACTTTGTCTTCAACTTTCCATTTTTTCAATTCTTTCCTGTTCTTGTTTTGGAAGAGAGTGAATAACTATTCTGTTTTCATCTTCTGCAGGCCAGTCATGATTTTATGGACATATATTCCTCTCCTTTTCAGTCATTTCTTTTCCTCTTGCTCCTGTATCAATTTGCCATCTTATTTCTGGCAGGTTAAGAACCATAGCAGGCTGAGGATCAGGAAAATTTTTTTGTAGTTTCAGGAGGGAGGAGAAACAGGAGTGGGAGAGGAACCTGGACAGCCACTTATTATGTTACATATTTTGTTGCAAAGGTGGTACATCATTTTTGTGAAAGAATATCTAGTTTTGTAACTTAGATTTGCTAAGTTTCAGAAGCTGTAAGCGTATAAAAAGGGGAGGACAGGAATTTATGCAAACCTTCAATTTCCACATAAAACTTAAGCCCACTTCTCCTCTTGCCTTTTGTAACAGTTGGTCTGTAATGTGGTGTTAACTTGAAATATTGCAGGGATTAGAAGGTGAGATGGATCCAGTTCTCCATTCTTCTCACTTCTTGGTTTTATAGAGGTGCAGTTCTCCTGGATTTATATCTGATTTACACCAGGACAGATGGGAGGAAAGTCAGGCCTATTGTTTTTATACTCTGCTTTTGACAGTGCTGAGAATCTTCATGCTATAAAAGTGTCCGCACTGTGCTGTCTTCCATCTGTATTGCATATATTGTATCTGTCATGCTGGTTAGGAAGAGCTGTTATTTTTGGCAAGCTTTCCTTCTTGTACAACTCCACATATAGCATCACAGCATAAAAAATAGCAATGGATGGGAAAAATATATCTGACTCATGGGAAATTCACGTACTTGTTTTATCCCATGTCAGAGCGGAAAAGGAGAGTACCAATTTTTCCCCCAGTGGAATGAAAGGTGTTATCAGATTTCAATTAGTTCTCATCCAAATGTAAGGAGTATCCTGAGGCACTGAGACGCTTCAGTCATAGGAGGCTCAGATTAATTTCCTATAACTGGAGTTGTCTGAAAGTTGTCTTCTAAAATGAGTGAAAGTGAGGGATGAGACCGTATGGAGTGTAAGTCATTTCATCCTGAACACAACATCTCAGATACAACAGATCAGTGCATGTTCGGAGATACTTTGCTCTCCGTACTGACTCAATAAGGAACCCATACATGCCATTTGACTAACTGCTTGCCTTTTAGGCAACAAAATTAGTAAAAAACAATCCTTAAATATTTTTGTGAAGATAATGTTCAGCTCAGGAGAAGGCAAGGTCACAACAAACTCAGAACTGCAACTTCCATGAGGAACACTGTGGCTGATACATAGTGCAAGGCTGATGGGAAATATTTTATCTTCATTTTCTTGGCAAAAAAAGTCCTTTAAAAATCAACCATTTCCTAAGGAAGACTTTTGAATGAGATTACTCCCTGCCTTCTCATGGGAAAATTTTTCACTCGGAAATTATGAAACAGCTTCAAGAAGGTAAGAAAATAGTAGGAAGTTGTTTGCTAATGAAGCGTACAACTGGCAGCTGGTAGATTGAAAGCCATAGTATTCTCAGCTTCCATAGCCAGGATGGGGGCCTTTTCTTTCACACTGGCACTGACTTTACCCATGCAAAATTTAGACGTCCAATCTAAGCAATGTTTGAGCTTCTTCCATGCTCAATGTAGAGACACAGGCACATCTAGAGAAAGACACATCTCATTGATTTTATAGTTGTGTTAAAGATCTGAGGGATTTGGATGGCTGTGAATAAGGAAGGTGCATCTCACAATGTGATTGCACCGTTTTAACTCCACAAAATACTTGAATCATTCCCACCGTCAGTTTATAAAGTATGAATGGATAAGCTACCCAGCACAAGATGTGTTTCCCACCCCAGAAGAGGCAGAAAACAGCTCTTTATACTCCAAGATTTTCCCACAAATGAAGAGGTCCAGGGAGAGGCAGAATGAGAGAGACCTAGAACGGTTCTTGATTAGATCCCATAACTGCAGCTGGTAGAAATGTCCTTAAGTATAATACATCAGCATTATTATGTTAAAAATCACCTTCTGGCTCCAGACCTGGTGTAGTCTTTAATTTCACTGGATCAAATTTGTGTGGATTTTCATATGACATCAAAAGGCTACACTAAAGATATTTTCCAGCCAAATTTCAAGCCTTTGTTCCAAAAGAACAGATTCACTAGGAGTATGGAGAAAGAAGAATGATTTCAGTTCAAATGATGAATGTCTGGGAAGATCAACAACAACTGGCTAGTGAATATTGCGATGGGAAATTCCCAGTGATTTTCGTAGCAGCACTGATGCCAGCCTCCTGATTGTAGCAGTCCAGAGGGTTGGACAATGCTTCTTGGTGGCTGTAAAGTTTCACTGAGCCTACAAACCAACCTCTTTGTCTAAACTGACTCCTTTGGAGTATGCCAAAGGGCAGAACAGCAGTAGGGTAGGTATGTGGGAAAACAAGCAGTAGAGCAGTCTGGCAGTTGCCCCGAAATACTGTGCCTGCATCGTGGTGTCAGAAGTAGAAACAGATAAAGACAGACCTCTAGATCACTGTTGGTCCTTAACAGGGGTTAGTGTGCCACGCTGTGTGCTCCCATGTTAATAGCGTGCTAAGAAGGGACATGCAAGAGCTTGTATTCTTGCAAGATGAGTTTTTAGTAGACACTGATTGCTACTCTATGACTGAGATTAAGAGTTTTCACCCTCAGTGACCCATAAACACATGCCCTGGGACCTTTCCCCAGAGAATTTCAAATTACTTTACCAACTGACTTCAGTAAAAACGCAAAGAGACCTTATGCCTTCAAAGCCTGCGAATGTATTTTCTACCCAAAGCACAAAGTTCAGGCACTATTTATACTGTTCTGCCCAGGATTCGCTCTTTTTGTTTTGCACTGAATTTCTTTCCTGTTAGACATTGTTCGTGAGCCAAAGTTTACTTTGGAACAGCAAATGGGAAAGGACCACCTGGGTTAGGGATTTCTGTCCTCTGGAATTGCTGGCTGCTGTGCCAGTTTCATCACTTTTTTTCTTAGAAAAGAAGAATGTGGTGCTATCTGGGAATGTGTAGAGATGCTCTTCCATTTTGCTATGGATGTGGATGGACATAGAGGGCAACTTCCTTCCAAAACAAGACGTATTGTGCTGTGATGACCAAGGTCTCTTCCTATTACTACCAATATCAGGAGGTGGCAATAAATAAGTTAACAGTAGATGCACCTAATCATGGCAAGGCTAGGAGGTAAGTCAATAGTAAGACAACAGGGTCAGTCTGGATTCAACCACAATCCTCTGCAATCCCAAGGAAAGAAGTTGGGTATGAGGGAGGAGCAGGATTAGGTCTATCGCACTGTGTCATCCTATGGGGCACTCCTGGTGGGCATATGGAGAGGGAACAAGATGCCCATGTGAGCTGCCATGGTCATGTCTGTGTCTTGTCAGAGCCAAGGAGTGAGGCCCCAGCACAGGCATGTCAAACACATTGTCAGAAGGCGCTGAAGTGGCTGGGTTTATTTTAATCTGGAAATGTGGCCCTTGCTGCCTTTTATGATGTGCCAGTCTAAGCTGCCTCTGGCAGCTGAGAGAATATTGGTTTTGGCAGACAGCTATAAGGAGCAGCAGACTGGAAGGAGTCAGCAGCAAATGTGATAAAAGGGGAAAGCTGCTGACGCCAGGAGGAAAAGCACAAGGTCCCAGTGATTACCAGAAACCCTTCAGGAGCTGTGAGGAAGAGGAGGTCTCCTCTGACACTGGGATGGATGGACAGAAAATGACCAGCCCTCTCCCCTTGACTTAAGTTAAATTGCCCCAGTACACATGTAAGATGCCCCACTGGCTTGGGTGAAAGAATGTTCCAAAGGAGAAGGGCAGAACTGATGGGAGATGTCAGGGAAAGATTTCTCTTTTTACCTGGCATTTGGCTGAATTGATCCTCTCTGTTAAAAAAGACTGGGTCCTGGCCACCAATAAAGCATACGGATCTGTGGGAGCTAGAGATGTCCAAACTAAAGGCTGAATCCATATATGTAACCTAGTCAGCGCTGTACGAACAGGTCCAGTATTTCTCAGCAGTAGAGTTTTATTGAAAAAAAAAAAAACAAAACCCCCCCCCCAAAATATCCTGTCTCTGTCTTACAGTTAAAATCCTTCTCCTCCGTGTTTTCAGAGATGGACTATTTTTTTTTTTGCCAACTAGATAACAAGGTCTTTGGGACCATGGTTTTTTAATGTGTTTTGTGCTCACAGAGAGGATGGGATCTGCAAAAGGTCCCAAGCCCTTGTGAGTTTTAAATGGCGATTATAATAATATGAATGTCAGTGAAATTCCTACAGTTTCTTCTCTAACCATCTGGCTGGAACAGGAAGACTCATCAAAGATGATCTCTCAGAGTGGATCCCTGGAAGGAGGAACAGTTTAGGTGCTGACTTGAGGATCCAACCTGCTTTTTATCATTGTAGATTCCAGTTACATCCAGAAATGAAAGGAGTTGATTTTTCAGTCAACCTGTAGCTCAGATCACCTCAGGACAGGAGGTTTTGATGCAGCAGGCACAGTACACAAGGCTGCCAGCTGAAAAGGGATATTCCCAGGCAATAGTGCAATGAAAGGGAATGCAATATCCATGAGGCAGCACAGGATTCTTCAGAAAAAAAATAAAATTTAAAAGGCTGGGTTGGTTTGGCTTTTTCCCAAGGCCCGAGATGCTCTTTTTCAATAGAACTTATTTTTAGTATAAGCATAGAAGACTTCTGTTTCAGAGAGTCATGGCCAACAAAGCAAAATGCCTAGCTGAAGAACAGCTTACCCTGCAACTGCCCGCTTTGTGCTTGCCCAACACCTGGATGAACACAGCACCAAAGGGTAGCCCATAAGCACACCATAGCCTGCCCTGAGCACACCACTGCTCTGGCCTTTTCTGAGCTACAGCAATCAGTGGAAAAGGTGAATTATTGAATAGTTGAGCTTTATTAAAAAATAAACAAAGGGCAGAATCTCCTTTGCTGTCAGCATGCCCTGCAGAGAGCAAGGAAATGCAAAGACTCTCACAGTGACCCTCCTGTGTGTCATCTCCTGAACTACAAGGACAGAGAGTTAAATCAAGTTTCTTCTGGATGCACCCCAGTCACTTGGGTTTGACTAAACCAGGTCCACTGAGGTACTTCACCCATAACTCCATGTGTGCCCTTTTAATACATGGTGGCTCAATTTTGCTCTCTATCACATTTCCTATTTCCAGTCAGGGCCACCAAGAGAGAACGCTGGCGAGTCATCTGAAATGCTGTTCTTCTCATTTCAAGGCAAGTAAAAGTAGAAAAAAAATCAAGTAGAGAAGCTTCGTGTTGGGATACTTCTAGCTCAACTTTGTAAACTGAAGACCTCTAGGGGAGAGCCAGATAAGTCTCTGAAGCATACATAGCTTATCTGAAACAAAAGCGCACTCTGCCCCTATCTGAGATACGCCTGTGACTAGCTTTCAGAGGGGAATTTACAAGCCTGAAACAGTTTATAGCCAAGGCAGCTTTTCAAGAAATAAATGTAGGGTTAAATATTTACTTCCTTTCTCTTAATCTCCTTACTAAGACTTGTGCTAAAATAATTATTTTCCCTTTTAAGTTGTACTATTTATTCAGAGATCTATGTGGCGTGAAAAAGCAGCCCAGATTTATATAATAGACACCTTATGTTGCTGTATACAGAGGAACACCGTAAATGTTAGTCACCTCTGGTATGTTAGATGTGGCACTTCGTGGGGATTCTGGGCAGTATATTTAGGAACATAATAGTATAATAGATGTGGTAAAGTTTGTTGCTTATGATACTAGATCAGAGTAGTTTGGAGTTTTGTATTGCTGAAATGTTTGCTAATGACCCAGATGGAAATAACGTTCATACCACAAGTTAAAGACCACGTTGGTGGTTTTCATATAGTTAAGCACACTTGCCAGGCATCCTTTTCTTCCAACAATTTCAGATTTTTAAACAGTTGATTTTAATAAAATAAAAATCACTATTCTGACCTGACAAGAAAACTATGCCCCCAATATTTTTCAAAGGCAACCAACACCCTGAAGTTTCCTACATCCTAGTGAAGTCTTGCTTATAGACCTCATTCTAACATTTTTTTCGATTAGAATTCTCCTTCCAAAATAACAGAAAAAAAAACCCAAGGAAAAAAACCCAATAAAGCAGAACAAAGAAAAGAAAAAAAAAGCCTTTCACGCCAACGATCAGCTTGAGCTGACTATTGTTTCTTAATCTCTCCATATTTCACAGCATAGAGCCTTGATGTCTATGGCTGAGTTGATTTTATGTCAGTAACTTCTGGTGACCTGGTTCATGGCACACTGATGTTATTTACTGGGGATGTAACAGCAATGCCACACCGCCTCAAGTTTGAATTGTGCCAGCTAGTACCTGTGCACCTGGAGAAACATCATTCCAGCTACCAAGATAAAACCACGAAGGTGGCAGAAAGGAGACAGTGTGATGGGGGCTCTATAAAAGAAAATCCAGCAGAAAATGACAAAGATGTTGAGAAGGATTGAGAATAGAATGTCTGTGAAAAAGATTGACAGAGCTTGGATTGTTTAGTCTAGAAAAAAGACAACTGTGAGACAGCCGTGATAACAGTCTTCAAATATGTTAAAACTGCCACAAAGAGGGAGGTAATGAACGCTTCTCTATATCTACTGGGAATAAGGCAAGAAGTAATGGGCTTAAATTGCCATGATGGTGGTTTGGTTTATACAGGAAGAAAATCTTTCTAAGGGGAAAGAAAAAAACACAAGGATAGATTGTTTGGGAAGGGTTTGGAGTCTCTGCCACTGTAGGTCTTTAAAAGTAGGACGGAGGAAGATACGGTTGGTAACTTCTCTCAAGGTCTTTAGCTCTATAGAAGGCTTTGTGATTTTCCTGGCAGAGAACTTAAGCACAGAAAGTTGAAGCAACTTGCTGACAGCAAAATTGGGTAACATAGAGCAGGAGTAGAAACCAAATATCGCGAGTTTATCGGCTTACTGAGCAAAAAAAAGAACAGTGTTCGGGAATAATATTAAAAATAAATAGTTACTCAACTGCCTGATATCAAATAAAAAAACAACGTGAAATTGATCCAAATGTTTTCATTTTGAAGATTTAGGAAGTTTGCTCATATGTGCTCTTAATGAAAACTGGCCAAACCCCCCAAATGTCCGGTCTGTAAAGAATTCTAATATTTTGAAATGTCTTTATTCGGAATCAGCTTCAGGATAATATGTTCCATTCGATACTGAAACATAATGCTAAGCATGAAAAGATGCACACACTAATTTACTGTAATAACTGATGTGTACTGTATGTTCAAACAGCAAATCAGAAGATTATCACTGACATATAACATTTTAGCATTTTAAGAACAAAAGGAAAGAAATCAAAATGATTAGCTGTTATTCCATTCATGCCAAAAATGTAGTCATTACAATCAGAATGCTTTGCTGAGCCAAGCTGGATTCCAATTTGCCTATTTCAAACATGAAGCTATGCACTGATGTTTTTTAAGCATCTCTGATCACGTATTTTCCATTATTCCCATTTTCTTTCTCTGCTATAACAAAATCAGAAGGGCCAGAAAAACACAGGGAAAAGCTTCTCTAACTGGAAGCCTGGTTACCTGATATAACCCCAAAGGACCCGCTCCCTTCACATTTCCAATCAGTGAAATTACTGAGCTGTCATCTGTTTATTTTTCTATCAACATGTCCAACACAGTGAAGCCAGCTTACCCCACTGAAAAGGCAAAGAAATGTGCTGATATCCACTAAACATTCACTTTTTAAAACACATGTAGGAAACATGATAATATGAGCAGAAATGTGGATGGCTTGCTCATATTTATCTGGGTGAGTGTCATGCTGTCCACGTCTGTGGTATCTTGTCCTTCACAGACAACCACGGAAAAGCTAATGCACTACAGAGTAGCATTTTATCTTAATGTCTTTTATCTGTCCAGCTTTTCAACCACATGTGACAGTAGGCCATTAAAAGCCTGATTTAAGAGGGATGCTTTGAGTCATGTACCAAGGACTGATATACACTAGGGTTAGTAAAAAAGATCCAGAGCTTCCCAACGTGTGCAGGGCCAAGCACTCCAGTGCAGCGGTTAAGAGAGGGAGAGCCTGAGGACCAGAACTAGAGATGGTGCCTGGATAGTGCACGGCGAAATCCTTCACTGACTTTGCTCATGCAGTAGCTATTTTGCAAAATAATCACACTGCTTAACTGGCACCTTCCCCAGCCATTAAATCCAGTTCAAAATGGTCCCATTGTAAGACACGTACCCCACATGTGGCACAAAATGTACAACACGCACAAGTCCTGTGTTGCGATTATTGCTTCAAGGGCCTGACTGGCATGTTGTCAAACATTTTACAATCTCACAAGTTGCCAAATACCTTCTAATTAAACAAACCGTTCCTTGCATAATGCCAAACAATTAAACAGGTTTATAGTTTTTAATCTAACACTGCATCTGGTTTAAAGGTCTGTTTCAAATATCAAAGTCTTCTGATCATCCAACGGCAGCTGACAGCTGATGATGGGGCTTTTCACCCATTCATAATGCAGTGTCTGGAGAATTCATGTTTCTTCTACTTTTTTCCTCCCTCTGTGAACTAATGACAAGTTATGCACAAAACATTTTATTGCCATGGCTCGGTTTGAGGAAGCACCTCTGATACCCAACATAGACTAAGGTTCTTCATTATTTCCTGGAGAGCTTCCCTGCAGGATTTAGTGAGTCAGTCACTTGAACAAGAGCAGGCACCCATGGCCAGTTTAAGGACTGGACCAGAAAGTCTGAATATAAGTGTAGCAACTAGGCTAGATTTGAAAGGGCTTTCAGTGTCCAAGGTGATCCATCTGAATGTTCAAGGTGACCCATCTCATTCCCAGACTCTACTGTGTCATTATTTGCAACATTTAGGCCAGACCCCATCGGAGGGAAAGAGAAGAGTCACTGAGACTCTGTGGAGAGATTATGTGAGGAGGGACAGTGCCTCAAAAGTGATCCTGGATGAAAGCTGGATTGTGGTTTGCACCTGAACTATGAACAGAGCTCTTCAGCCAGAACTCATACACAAAATGGTCAGTAAAATCTGAAGTCTGTTGGGACCATAATTTATACCAAATTTCCCAATAGCCAGCAGAGGACCAGAAACAAGTTGTTTTTCACAACTATGGCAACCAAAGGGTCAGATTCAGCAGTATATTTATTCAGTAAAACTCTCTGCTGTACTGAAGAGCTCCAGCAATGTCTTCGCAGCATATTGTTACTTTCTACTGTTACTTGCCTGTCTTTTCACAAAGATAATCACTCAGGTAGAGGTTTAAGTCAATGTGGAAGGCAAGCCAGCACACCAAACCATAAAGAAAACAATGGTTGGTATAACAGCTGGGCATGTAACTGGAAGAGACAATGCCTCTACAACTAGCCAGGCCCAGCTCTATTTATGCAGGTGTAAAAGGGCTCTTGCCGTTGGAAATAGTGTGCATTCATTGTATTACACATTCTTTCCTCTGTCGGTATCCTGTTTAAACAGGCTGAGTGCAAAGGGGTGTCTGCTATTCATTTGCGGATGCCTTGTGATGATATGAAACATAATTGTGTAATTTATGCCGAATAAACCAAGAAATGGCTGCTGTTCAAGGGAACTAGCAAGGCCCCAAAGTACATGAAATATTGGAGCAGGCAGAAAAGATCACAAAGCCTGATCTTTTTGCTGCTCATTTCATTAGGTCTGCTCTTGTACAGGGGGAGAGGAAACGGTTAGCAAAAGAATGTGATTCAGATGTGCTTGGGTATTGCTGGAAGTGAGAGACGCACAAAGGCTCTGCAAACCTATTGAATAACTCCACCAAAGCCAACGTACTTGCCCTGGGAATGAATATTGGCCCCTGGACTCTTTCGGTGCAGTGCATCTCTTCAGATGTTGGTCAAAATGAATGTGCAATTGTTTGTTTGTTTAGAGCCAACAGTGTCAGCCTGCACATTATGGCCCTGCTGTGTTTGGCTTGTTCATGACTTCTCTGCCTGAAATAATTTTGGTTTTATTTAGCTGGAGGAGGGAGGAGGACGTTGGAGACTTTGTTTTATCTTGTAACGCATGATTCAAGCCTTGAATGTTAAATTTGGGGCTTGGCTCTGAGGCAGGTCAAAAGAGAGTAACTTGCAACAAACTGCTGGTGTGGACCCTTGCTTTCTACATAATGGCAGGATGTTTTCATGCTATGAAGCTATGAACAAGTCCCCTAGAATTACTACAATCTTACCTTCCAAAAAGATTTTCTGGCTTAAAACTAAGACCTCCTGCTTTTGACTTTCGGAGCAGGAATGCTATCGCTACAGTGAGGTAATAAACTCCCAGGCTCTTCATGTCAGTATTCTGATTCAGTTTACAAGAAATTTTAAGCTGGAAGAAAATAGTCAGAAATGAATATGTGAAAAGCAAAGTGTTTCAAACTGCACTTGATATGATGAAGTTCTCTCACTTTGGCTCAGTTCTTGTGAGACAAAACTTACTTTTTCTTATTGTTCAGCAGCTTCCTTTAGAAAACCTGGCTCGTTCAATATTTTCTAGCTAATTGATTTCAATATAATCAGTGTTCAGTTTTTTGTCACACCACAGTTTGTGTTCAAGATGCGACTCTAAACTGAGCAGAACATGAGATGCTTAAGAAAGGTGCACCAAGCATCCACATTAGTGAAGGGCAAAGACAGATCTGTGAAAATGCACCCAAACCCACCGTTTGCTTAGGTGGTTCACTAAAGTTCCAATCTGGTCCCACCCCCTGCTTGAAGTTGAGTTTGTTCAATATCTTCTGTCTGTGAAGGAGATTCTGAGATATTCACTGGGTCGAAGAGAATGTTTGGTTTGGTGTCCTGAAATCTGTGGGGTTTTTTTTCAGGTGAAGATAAATGGCTGCTTTTTGAAGAGCTCCTTCGGTACTTTCTAGGAAATCTAAACCTCAGGTCCTGCTCCCAGTCAGTCTCCCTTTTCCTGAATGTGCAGCTCTGTAGCTGTGCATTATAGGATTTGTTCTGATTTATGAACAAAAAAACCCCAACATTATTTTTAGTATTTACATCCTGTAAGACTTTAGGTTTTGGGGTTTATTTCTCTCTTTGACCCTAGTGGAAACCAAACACTGAATGTCAAAATAATGGCATTTACCACAGAGATGGCCTTTCCCAATCAGCTGTATAATGAACCTCATCAGAATGTGGTGTTACTTGGCAAAATAAAACCCCATGTCCTTGCTCTGAGAAATATACACATGTTGAGGCATAATCAGAAACTGACATTTTCAGAACACTGTGAATAGGACATTTGGACTGTTCTTCAGTTGTGAGAAATACTGACACTAAAGATGCCCCCAATGTTCCATTGGGTCAGGTGTCAAATAGCTCCAAGAAAGGAGATTTCAAGGCCACTTTTCATTCTTTGACTACCCTCATCATTGCTTTTTCTTAATTCTTATTGTACCAGAATTTCCCTTTTTGCAGCATGCGCTGATTGCCTCTTGTCCTGTCATTCTGCATGTCTGAAAAGAGTCTGTGTCTGTCTTCCCTACAGATCAACCAGCAGGTAGTTGAAGACAGGAATAAGATCCCCCAATAGCTTACTCTTCCTAAGACTTCACCAATCAATCTCCAAAATTTTCTGGGACAATATCACTAAACCCTTGCCTTGCTTTTATATCTTTTCCCATAAACCTAATGTCAGGTCTGCTGCGGAATGAATGCCAGCCTCTGTGGACCATTGGCCTTACCTGCTGTTGCACTCAAGTGTCCTTAGGAAGGACATACATACCCTGACTCAAATCCCTGAATCCTTTCTGTGAGCCACGAGGTTGTGATTGCAAGTAATCCATAAGATTTCACTTCTAATGGTTGTTTTAGATGTTTAAAATTTCCTATGCTTGAACACCAGGGCAGTGCAGATGCTTTTAGGATCAGGTTCCCTGCAGATTGAATTGCCCTGACATCTGCAAAATGATTTGCTTCTCAGTGCCTGTTTCAATTTCAATAAAATTTACAGTAGCTGTATCTGACCACAAAGTGCTTCTATCAGCTGCTGTGCAGTCCTGAAGCAAAACCCACCTTTCCATATTTTTGTTTTCATACACGAGCATTGCACACAACACAAGGCTATGAGATGGCAGAAAACAAATGCTACAGAAAAAGAGAGAAAATTCACGGCATGCTTTTTCTGTTACCAACTTCTTCCACTCTGTTGGCAAGATAAACATTGTAAAGAGGTGTTTATTGTAGCATTTCTGTAGATATTCTGGAGGGGCTTTGACTTGATACAACACTACACTTTGCTTAAAAAATTGAAAGAAAAATGAGTCCTGCAAGACATCTTGGCTTGCCTTGCCTTTGCCTTTGCCTTGCCTTGCCTTGCCTTCCCATCCCAAAATAAATACAAAGAAGTACTCACAAAAATAATGTATTTGTGCGGTAAATTCTAGAGCATTTCAGCCTGATATTTGTCATGTTAAGCTGGTCTCAGGCATGTTAATCTCCACCAACCTCTTGCCATGAAACACAATGAAAACTCCTCAGATTTGAGATCTAACTTTTAGAATTCAGTGATGAGATAAGATCACTGAGGTGGCAGGAAGAAGGAGAGCAAGGGGAAGCTGGTTGCAAGGATGTGAGCTGCTCGATCACTTTGCCCAGTGGATAGCAGAATTTGGGGGTGCTTCTGGAAAAGTTTTGGCAAATACATGAACCTATTTGCAGCACTGTTATAAAATACCACATGCCATTTTTATCTTGTTATCCATGTATACATGTATGCGTACTTATGAAACATCGTCAGGTAGCATGTCTTCTGAGCTGTGTCACCGAATCAGAATCATAGAATCATAGAATCATAGAATCATTAAGGTTGGAAGAGACCTCAAGGATCATCCAGTCCAACCGTGTCCCCCCCACCTATTACCCACTAAACCATGTCCTTCAGTACCATGTCTAACCTTTTCTTAAACACCCGCAGGGATGGTGACTCCACCACCTCCCTGGGCAACCCGTTCCAATGCCCGAGCACCCTTTCTGAGAAGAAATGTCTCCTCATCTCCAACCTGAACCTCCCCTGGCGCAACTTGCAGCCGTTCCCCCTAGTCCTGTCACTAGTTATCTGCGAGAAGAGGCCGACCCCCAGCTCACCACAACTTCCTTTCAGGTAGTTGTAGAGGGCAATAAGGTCTCCCCTGAGCCTCCTCTTCTCCAGACTAAAATCAGGTGTCAAGAGTTCTGGCTGTATGCCACTGGTTTACTGGGTGATGCTGGGCAAGCCCCTGCCTTTGCCTGTCCTTTGTTTCCTCCCTCTGTAACAAAAGAGTCTGATTTTCTTTGCAGTGTACAGTCAGTCTGATGGTTATTAGCAACTAGAAATAAAAAACTATAGCAACAAGCGAAACAAGGAAAGGGAAAATGCCCCAAACCATTTCCACGGACTGCTCCCACTAAGCCTGGGGGGAGGCTGTTGCTCCGCAGCATTTTTCCATAACACCAGTACCAACAAGCAGGTGCTTTTTGTGGCATCAGCCCTGAAATTGGAGGAGGAAAGTCATTGTTGTTACCTCCATAATGAGAGGTATCGCTCTCAGGGCGAAAGCTCCTGCCAATAGCAGGAAAGGTTTGATCAAAGGTGTCAAACTTTGTGGCTTCACCTCCAAACCTCTCGGTAATCTGGCAGGGAACCCGAGAACATGTTATTGCAGTTGAATTTCTGCCTGATCACCAAACAGCCCAGCAATTTTGTGAAAATTGCCCAGCCCTCCCACATAAAAAAACCCACCACCCTCTCTTAGCATTAACAATTGTAAAGGGTCAGCAGTTTTTAATATCTGGTAATTCCTTTTCTCTCTCTTTATGCACTTTTGTCTCTCCGCCCTGCATCTCTCTGCATATTGCAGTGCTGGACTGGAGCAGGGATGGCTGCTGAGGACATTTGACACCGTATAATTCATCCAGATCAAAAGAGAGGGACAGCAAGGGATGGCCAGAAGTTGGAGAAAAGCCCTTTTTAAGGAAATGGTCAAACACTTAAAAGTGTCTTCCATTGGAGGAGGGGGAAGTGAGGAAGGGAAAAGGAAAATCCTTCTCAGCTCTGCGCTGAGACGAACAGAAAGCAGGTGAAGCAATAGGTGTAGTGAGAACAGAAAGCATATGGGTAAGAAGAGCTCAGCACCTTCCTCACAAATCTTTTTCTCAGGGGAATGAGCTGCTGATGATTTTGGCTGTCAGCAGTCTTGGGATTTACAAGGTGCTGCTGGGCTTTCTCATCCTAAGTCAAAGTGCGGGAGGTAACAGCATACCATCACCCTTGTCATGGCTTAATGAAAGGCCTGGCTAATTGCTTGGTGCAGTTATCTGTGAAAAAGTGTTTCCTTGCTTTATGGTTTGCATTCTTTAAGGAAGCAAAATGCTCACCTGATGTTCTTGGTGGTAGAGAATGGAGAAATTCATATTAAATCTTTTTTTCTTTAGGAAGAAGTGCTAGACTCACAAGCCCAACTCCACAGCAAGGTCTTCTTCCCTTCCACTCACCAGAAATGATGTGGACAATGATGTAGACATAAGCTGAGCACGTTGGTACTGTAAGTGGGGATCAGGAGCTGGAAATCTCCTGTCCAGCCTCAGCCTACAGTCCGGGACATTTTCATCTAGCAATAATCAAGGTCCCTCCTGAGATGTGACTCCTTTTCCAGTTCCTTGCTTCAGTCCATTGGACCAGGTTTCTCAGGCGTGAAAAGACAAATTAAAAAGGGCAGAGGAGACATCAGTGATAGGAGACATCAGAGGGGGTGGGCTGCGAGGAAAGACAAAGTAGTTCAAAGACCTCTGAGATGCTGAGGTGCCATGGAGAGGAGAGAGTAGGAGGTGACACACCAGACTCAGGCAACAGAAAGGCTGTAAAGTGTTTTAAGTGCATTGGAGCAGAAATGATGTGCCAGTTGTTTTCAGTTTCCCAGATGCGAGAGGCTTCATGAATTAATTCAGAGAATACACAAGCAAAAGACATGAGTACTCTCGTGCTCTTACCAAGTGATGCCCCTTCTCTCTTCCTGCTTTGCTCACCTAAATTCTGACCTGCTGGGCCTGCTTTTCAGTATGTGCACACCCTCCACCTCACACACCAGGATCTTCCACAGCGTGCTGGTGGGCAGCTTGTGTTAAAGGGAAAATGGTCTGGGGAACGGCTGGTGTGCAGCCGCAGGGGTAGCTGTGATGTACAGTGAGGGATGCAAAACCATGCACTCTGTCACTGCCGCCATCCTCTTGAAAAGAAGAGGGGGAAAAGCCCCCCCAACCCCATGCGGCACAAACTACTTTTTTTTTTTTTTTCCGAAACAAACGGCCTTTTCAATTAGACTGATTTGTCCCTGAGACAATCAATCTGAGGTTTATAAAAGCAAACACTCGAGTAATTAGTTCTATCCAGGAAGAATATTAACTCTGTTTATCTTTGTGTAATTAATCACTGACCCTGCCAGCTCTACAAAGCCTCCTTTGCACAGATGGGGCAGGGGAGGAGGCGAGCAGAGGGCAGGAGCGAGGCGAGTAACATGTGATATACAATGAGAGCGTGTCAGGATGCTGTAACATACATCTTCCCACACACACCCCTAAACAAGTGCCCACGCGAGTGCTGTGAAACCACATTCCAGCCACAGAGCCGTGGGGCTGTGAAGAGCTGCTGCTTGAAGAAACAATAAGGACCATTTTTTAATATAATTATGAATATTAACTTTTTAGCTGTGGGGACATTCACTGTGGTTCATTTCCCTGATTGATAAAGCAGTTGCAGTGATTTCCATCCATGGCTGCCGCAGCCAGGGCCCCAGCAGCCGGCAGGTGAACCACCACTCAGATGTCTCCAGACAGAGAAATTGGAGCTTCTGGTCCGGCTGGATTGCACGCTGCCCAGTGCCAGCCCGGAGCTGGCAGTGTGTCAGTGGCTGCTGTTCCAAGTTAGCTGTGGTTTACTCTGATCTCAGGTCTACAGGGAATGAAGCAACTTCGAGTCCGTTCCTCTATCCCTGACCTCCAGTTTAACTTTGAAGAAATTTTTGATTTATTCAAGTGTTTTTCAACAGCATGAAACTAGATCAAGGTCTTTTTCTCTTTTCTCTTACACCCGGGATGATTGTATAGACCACCTCACCTATGCTGCTTCAGTAAGATTTTTTACTGAGTTCACAGTAGCAGCTGAAATAATACTAGAATGAAAGAAAAGGTGATGAATATGTAACATTGTGTAAATACGTAACTAAGAAAAATCAGGCAAAATGCAGCAGGTGCATGCAGCAGGCAGATGGGAAGATCAGCGATGAACAGAACTGGTGGGCATCTTGTGAGGTTAGAGAAGACCAGACTGTAAGAAGCAGTCTCAGTTTCTGTCCACAGACCCTTAGCGCTTCTCTGTGCCATGGATATAAAATTAGGAGATGAGATGCAGCTCACTGGACTCTTGACACCCCCCAGGGTGGCAGGGGACTTGCTTTGTCTTCCAAGACCTTGGTGATCCTGCTCGTGGCCGCTGATGTTGCTGATCACACATATGTAAAGTGGATGTGTAAGGCTGGCTGGTGGGACTGGATCAGTCTTGCACCTCCACACCTCCAAAATGGTCTTACACAGGTTGACTCATGCTGGCTTCTTTCACTAGCTTGGATTTTCCAAAGGACAAAAAGACTTACCCAAAAGGGCTGATTTCAGCAGAAATGAATTCTGCTGGGCAAACAGTGTTAGCCACTGTTTCCATGAACATGAAACATGTTTCAGCCCCTGTTTTAATCTCTGTGAAGTCCTAGAATTTGTCTTGTTGGCCCTAGCAGAGGGGACTGTGTCTGTGCTCATGTCTCTCTCTGCATATCCACCTGTGTGGAAGCGGGGGACATTTTTGCACTGATCCCAGTGCTGCTTCTGGTAGGATTTTGTGGTGACAAGCAAAACACACCGTTTTGCATGCACATCATCGCTGCTGCTGGCAGCTTGTGAATAGCCCCAAGGCAAACTTTTCTGTTAAGAAAGAAAAAAGGGTCCCCCCTTTTCTCACCACCTTTATGCTGAGCTACCTTGCTGTCTCAGCCACTCTTGGTTGCATCCAAAGAAGTTGAACTCTGGGTCAGAGGAAATCTGATCATCCTCTCCCACCTCCTACCCCGAGTCGCTGTTCATTAAGGTGAGGTATAGCTTTACCTTCACGGGACACTCCTTTCGCTCTTTATCAGCCCTGCTGAACGCTAAGCCGGTCACATATGGCTTCTGTCAGCTCCACCGCAAATCTTTTGTACCTTTTAATGAAAACATCGCCAGTGCTTTCCTTCTGTCGCTGTTGGAACCCAGCCGCATCTCGGTGATAAATGGTGCCTATTGATGAAGGAATGCTCCAGCCAGACCCACGACTCTGCAAGAACACGGTGCCGATCCAAAACTGCAGCCAGGAGTTGTCTCCACCAGCCCTGGGGTGTGACAGGGGTTTCAGCCCCTCCTTGCAGGTGGAAGAATAAAAAAAATCCTCTGTCACTTCTTTTTCCGCTGGGCATCGGAAAGGCCGAATTTCTGTATTAACTCACACTGTTGTGATAGCTACTAAACTATGAGGTTGGCTACCATCAACTTCTAAACACAAGTAATTTTTTTTAACAAAAATCTCTCAATTTTCAAGTGCCAGAGAGCTTGTTTCTGTTTGATAGTGGGCCGCACTTCAAAGACTTAGTCGAAGAGTGAGAGTTTATGGAGATCCAGTGAAAGGCACTGCATCCAAGTTCCATACAACAAGAGGCCAAGAGGTGAAAGCAAGGGAAGAGAAAGAGATTTAAGAACCCAGGAGCCATCTTCAGTGTCTTCTTTCTCACGAATCAATTGTTGTTCTGAGGAGACAAACCTGAGCTCCTTTTGCTGCTCCTTCTGGGCTCCTACCTGGGTCAGATAGGTAGGGTATGAGTTCCATTCCTTGGTTTGGTAGTTTCTGTACTGTGCAGATACTGACCTGATTTGAGGCTCACAGTTCTGCAGTGCTTCCCTGTGACCCAAGAGGAGACACTGGTTCTCCCACAGTTCACCAGGACCGTGCAACTGCCAGAGCAGGCATTATTCCTTGTGGTGGCTTCCATGGTTGTGTAAGACTCAGACCTCCTCTTTGATCCAGATTACAACAGCCCTAACAAGAAGACATTTGCAATTTTTTTTAATATTTTTAGCCAGATCACCAAAGAGATTCAACTCCCCCTGCAGCTATGTGATTGCTGAGTGTTTGTGGCTTTCTTCGATGATCTTAGATCACTTTAAAGCAGCCATTAATCCTCTCCCTTTAAAGAGTCATGATTTCAGTGTTGGATAATCTCAGGTCAAGCCCAAGAGGCTGTCAAGATGGGTGGTCATCACAATAAAATATAGGATATCAGGATGCAACTCAATTTAGCACGTAATCTGCCAAAGTCAGTGACCCTGTAATTAATGTCTTAAGGGAAGGAAAGGAAAATCTTTTCTTACAGGAAGGGAAAGACATTTTGATGTCTTCAGGGGGTTACACAACCGAGCAGTGTTGTCTAAGAATGGTAGCTGGGGAAAGGAATCGCTCTCAATTTCCGATTTCAATACGTCACTCACAGATGCATGTGATTTGAGAAGCCAACGAGTGTTTCCTCCAAGTTAGCCTAACGATTGTGGGTTCAAGCATTTTTTTTTTTCTATTCAGCCTGAATGACTTCTCTGACCCTTACTGAGAATTTATCACAGAGATTGTATGGAGATACATCATCAGCCCTTGTTATTTTTCTTTTTTTTTTTTCCTTCTTTTGGTTAAAAAATACAATGACTTTTCCAAAGCCACTGTAGCTGTAAATCAAAATTCCACTCGGACACTGCCTCAGACACCCTGCATTTCAGCACTTGTGTCAGCAGCCTTCAATATAAAGGCTTTCTGGGAGATTCAGGAAAAATGGTGAAATAACACACCTGTATTTCTCTTCAAAGCAAAACAGCTGGATAGAGGTCAGATTAACCTGATAGTCACATTTCTGCCTTTGGTTTAAAACACCTTGAGAAGCGGCAGACTTTCTTCCTGGGACATTCTCCATGTAGTTTGAAGGCTTTCACTGATGGAGAAAAGCAGTCTCCTTAGCCTGAATGTGTCCGGCACAGCAGGCTCCAGGCTCTTCCAGGCACAGCTGCATTGCAGTGGTCTGTGGATGAGTACCAGCCCCAGCAGGAGGGGAGGAGGTGGCAGGAGCTGGTTGAGAGGACAGAGAAACAGAGGGACGTCCCTGGGGCTGTGGGTTGCTGCTCCTGCTGCCAAAAGGGTGTTAAGAGATGGAAAGAGGAAACAAGGATGAGCAAGGTGCTTAAGCAAGGTGCTTGTCTTCTCAATGGACCTCTACTTCAGGGCAGCAGGCCATTTCTGTGGAAGCATCTGGTCATTCCCTGCTCAGATGCAATTAGTTTCCTCATACCTGATGCTACCGATGGGGCAGAGCACACACAAGGAGTTTGTGCAACCTACTCCTTTCTGCTTTATGTCCATTACATGCAAAACACCGGGTTTGGAGACTTCTGCTTTTTTCTAAGGTTCTTCACAAGACTGGAGAGAAACTTCCATGGTTCTTTGTTCTCTCCTACACGCAACCAACACAGGGCTAGAGTTCTTCATGAGTTCTTCACCAGTCCTTGAAACTTAAGTGCAGAAGTACAGTAGAGTTCCCGTTCAGGTGTCCCAGTTAGCTGATCACCAGCCATATCAACTGTCCAGCATGTAATCTCTGCAAATTATGGGAAGATTTACCAGCACTTTGGCAGTCCTAGCAAGACACAACTTCAATCACAGAAAATGTCCAGGAGCAGGGCCTGGCCTTTGAGGCCACAATGGCACTATGCAAAGAGATGAGATATTTCTCTTTGCTAGCGAATTTTGGAAGGTGAACAAAAAAGGGGAATTATCAAGTGGTTTAAGGAGAGTGGGATTCTACACTGGGGGGGAGGGAGCACATGTTGATGTGAGGAGCCATGGCTGTTTTCACAGAGCAAAGTGATGAGAAAACCACTTCTTCCCCCAACCTGCTGTCCCATTATCCATCTGCCTGTGCATGAACTGCTGTGGGACTGAAATGAATCTGACCTTCAGAAAGAAGCCGCAAAATGTTACTTTCTATTCTACTCGCAGCCTTTGGGTAAATGCGTTGGTGGTCTGAAACACACTGGCACAAAGGAGCCATTAATGGCACGGGGAGACCCAAAGAAGCGGTGATGCCACCTAGGAAGGCACCGCGGTTGTAATTCTCCCAGAGACTTTTTGCTTTCTTTCCCACCTGCCCCAGATCAAAGGCCTCAAGGAAAATAGATTTTAGGAGGTGGAGGGGTTAGCTGTCTTGAGCGTACGCTTGTGTGTTTTACTGCTGCATCCCAGCGGCAGTGCAGCTCTGGCGAAAACCAGAGCTCTATTATTAATTCTCTTGTATCAGTAGAAAGGAGCAGGGCAGCGGGGTCAAGGGAACTGAAAGAGGCCTTGCAAGGCAAGCAAAAGAAAGCATTGAGGGGAAAGTAGCACTATCAACTCTTGTGATGTGATAGCAACTTTGCCCATCCTTGACCTCTTTCTGAAAAGCTGTGCCTATCAGAGATAAATGACTGTGCTGGGAAAGCCTAGAAATTGGGTTGGAGAGCAATTGAAAAGGTTTTTTAAAAGCACTGGGGGAAAAAGAGAAGCTACATGTTTTATATAAAAAGTGTAGGTACGTTATAATGTCAGTTATGTCTTTGAAAAGATCTGTTTAGATCTATGGTTATTAACGCTATTAAAAGGAAATTATGCAAAATGATCACAAGATGAAATAGCATAATCTAAGGATTTACAAAAATAGTTAAAGACATTTGTGTATGTATGCTATCATGAGAAACTATGTATTAATTATATATAACTATTGTCTGTAGAATTATTTAGGTTTTGTCTTAGATATAACACAATGTGTAATCTAAGCTGAAGGGTACTTTTGTAAAACACATTGTTTAAGGCCATGTCACTAACCATGAGGCAGACAGATGAGTTCTGACGGGGACTGAAGCACGCAGGTGGTGGTCAGCGTGAAGCTCTGCTGCCTGTGGTGTGGAGCTCACAGATCAACAGAGCTTCTGGGGCACACCACTTTGTTTTTACTTTTAAATACCAAAGAAAGGAGATGGTGACTCAAAGTCGTGATTGCAGTGGAGAAGAAAGAAGGGCATGGTGGCTTGAACCATGCCCAGACCCCTGCTGCCTGGAGCCACCACCCCTTACAGTGTAAGAAACATGCCTGTGGAAAGCAGGAAGGTGTTTTATTTTCTTTTCTGTTTTCTACAAAAAAAGCCAAATTCAGAGCTAGCACAGTTTGGATGCTGGTTTATACCCAAAGGGATTCCCATCCCCTGGTCTTACTTGTGCAGTCACTTCAGCAAACACTAAAATCTGACAGAAGGTCACCTGTGCAAGTATTTTCTAACTGTGAAATTCTTCATTCCCTACACAGGCACGTAGCATTACTGTTAGACTCGGTGCTTTCTCTGGGGGAGGAAGGGAGAGAGGAAGCTATCTGTTTATCCAGGTTTCTGTGAAATTGCTATTAACCTGTGACACGATGCAAGGCTTGCTGGCTCTACCTGCTGGCTAGAGGAGAAACCACACTCCCCTTGCTAGGATGTCCGTAAAGCATTAACAAACCATTTCATGAGACAAGTTATTAGAGATAATAGAAGAAATCAAAAAGCAGCTGCTACCTGATCATTTTCGAGCTGTCAGGTATGCCAGAAGAGCAAGACTGATGGTCCGGAGCTGTGGGAATTGATAACATTTCTCTGCTTCCTGTCAGGCGCTCAATAACCAAACGATGAGAAACATCAGCCCGGAAACCAGACCGCTGCAGCAGTTTCATCTGTGCGAAGATTAAAGCTCAGGCCCTCGTATGGCCCGCTGCAGTGCAGAGAATTGGGAATCAACTCCATTTCACCTCAATCTCATTCTATTCTAGGGCGCTGCAAAGCCATGGGCTGCGAGGAAGGTTTTCATTACCGAATGTTAGCTCCGTGGTGTGAGCTCTGATGGAAAAAATGAACAGCTACAAAAGCAGAAAGGGGTTTGTCTGTGGTTTAGCTGATCCCTTTTTAGTTGGCGTATCGGCAGGAATGAAGTGAATGGCCTCTTCTCTCAGTTTTTTCTCCAAATAATGATTGCCTCCAAACAGCGAGTGTTATGCAACCAGTATTACAATCTTGACATTGTAATCCTTTCCTGAACACATTTTCAAAATTGACAGTAAAGAATAGAGTGGTTTTTCCTTCCTAACTGCCATCCCAGCCTGGCTCTTCGTGTCAGCTTGAGCTCTCCTGTTCGTGTCTTGTCACAGACAATCCGAGGTATGCCTCTCCAGGAGCCTCAGGGAGCTTGGATGCCAAACCCAGAGATGAAAATCAGTGGGTTTCCTGTGGAAAAAATACTCAGAAATCTTATCAGCCCAACAATGTTCATTTCCAGACATGTCTAATCCTGAGGGACTTGCCACTGGATTTACATCTGGATTGTATAAGTTTCACTGAAACACCTGCGTTAGGCTCCCACTCCACTCAGCGGAAAAGATCAGCAGGGTTGAGAGTCCTCCTGGAGGTGCCCTGCTCTGCCGGAGGCTACGGTGATGAGTCGCCTAGCTTGGACACCTCAAGAAAATGCAGAGAATGGCAAGGTTATTACACTCGAGTCATCAGACTGGAACCAACCTCCAGTTTTTCCAGAACAAGCCCTGCATATTCTGGTTTTATCACTCAGAGGAGTATCTTAGCACCAATATATGAAAGGCCTATGTCTCTGGAGAAAGAAGAGGTCACTTTTAAAGCAGAACCACTCAGCAAGAGAACTTTTCCCAGCCACTGCCCCATATTTGCCAAACTTTGCTTCCACTGGGGTCAGGACACAGCAGTTGTATCACCCTGGACAACCTTTGGAAACTACTACTATTCAGGAGATGTACCTGTGGGGTTTGCATAGAACAGATCACAGAGCTTTTCTTCTTCTCTCTTACTTTATCCTCTAGACTTTTGTCCCATGCAAGCTGACAGTGATTTGGAGAGCTAAAGTCCTCCCTGAGAGACATGTCTTCTCCCATGAGCAAGAAAGCAGATGTGGGAGTGCTCAGCTGGGCATTTAAGGTCCCCTCTGGGTACAAACTGGATACAGATATTGCAGCTGTGCTGTCCCAACTACAAAGAGTTTGGATCCAAAATTGCCCAAAATTTACTACCACCACCGAGCACAAAAAGCACGTACATCAAAACTTCACAGATCCAGAATGATCTGTCCACTGTTCTGGTGCAGCTAAACCATGACATCATCCTTTTGTTGTTATGTAGGGTGAATTCTGAGCAATTTCCTACTAGGAAATACTATCTTTCTGTGGGGTTTCTAAAGATGGTCTGAAATTTGGCTTTTCGGCTTTGTGAAAGAGCAACAGAGACGACTAGGAAGAGTTGTTGCCTCTTCAGTACATGCCTGCCATACTGATCGCACAGTGTGTGGCTAGAAAAGTGGCAAAACTCCCCTAGAATCTCTGAAAAGTCTGATTGTATGCATGGAAAAAAAAAATACCTTCCAAAAGCTGCTTTAGACAAAGTGATGTCAAAATGCCCTAATTAAATTTTATGTTCACAATAGTTCTATTAAGACAAGGATCCCATTGTGCCTGGTACTGTCACAACACAACACAAGCTAAGATTACCCTAACCCCAAAGAATTTATGTTCTTAAGCTGAAAAAATAGGAAAATTAATTTTCTTCACTTTACAGGTGGAAAAGAGTAAATTATTTGCCCAAGGTCACATAGGAAGTCTATAAAAGAGGCAGAAACACGACCCAGTTTTACTCTGGAGCTGTAACCACAAGGCCATTGCTACTCTCCCAAAGCAGAAATTGGTTCTGGCTGCAACAATTTCTCAATGAAGGGATTTAACCACCATTTGGGTCCCCGTCATGGGTGGGTGGTGCTGAGACAAACCTCACCATTAAGCTCATGATGGTATTCGTAGAATTGACCATGTGGATGTCCCCGATGCCCAGAAGAAATTCATTATGCAAAGGACTCTCAAAATCAGCCCATCATTTCAAGTTGCTAATAGAAAACAACTCTCCCTAAACTGCATATCCAAAATGTTTCCTCCATGCAGCAGGCTTTAAAATATATATACATATATATGCACATATATATATATTTTTATTTAATCGGTGTTGTATTTCTCTGACAGATTGGTCCAGAATGCAGAGGGAAGGGAGAAGCCACTGGAATGTGGTCTAAATTAATAGTGAATTGTGACACGATCCAGAGCACTCATAATAATCAAGTTAGTATGTTTTACATTTTCTCTCAATGTGTTTTGCATTTTTGCTGCATTGGGAAGGAGGCTTTAGATATTGAAACAACATAATGTTAAACCTTAAAAATTACAATTAAAACACCGGCTGCTTTAAATAGTTTGTACCTTGATAGTCTAATGCTCTGTGCAATGGACACATGGCTTTGTTAGGGACCGCTCAAATAAATATAGATTATTTATGGTTAACGGATGAGTGCTATTGTAGATCGAAAAAACTTCTGACGGCTGCCTTGCTAATAACTCAGCAATGTTTCTTTCACATATGGGCAGTAACAAAACTGTTTTAATGGAACGAATGAGCATTTGCTTCTGTTGTTCTTGATCTTTACCTGGGACTTCTCCCAAGGCATGGAGGATGTGTCTCCATCATCCCTGAAATCCTGTTTAGTGGTATGAGACAGGTATTGTTTCTGCCTTTCCCAGCACCAGATCCTGCTTCCCTATGTTTTCTCTTCCCATCTATGTTAAATATTACCCTACATTCATCTTATGACCTTGAGTCAGGGCTGTCACAGGGGTTTAAGCAGCAGGGTTATTCAATGCATCTGTTTTAGGAGTCATGTAATTTGGGTTTTGATTCTGCAGTGAAAGGGCGAAATGTGTTTCCTGTAACTTCAGTCTTAACAACAGGTATCTCGTTTAAGGTCATGCACACTATCTCTCCATTCATCTCAGCTATCTTGAACATGACAGATGAATCACAACTGAAGGTCCCAATCTCTTCTCTGTTCCTGCAGTGGGATTGTCCATGAATGGCATAGTCCAGAAAACGAACTTCAAAAGGACTGCAACTAGGTTAAGGGAATACTGCCATGAACTGTCCCATCACGAGAGAGAGGTTCACACCCTAGGCATCATGACTAGCATAACTGTGAAACTCAGCTCAACAACAGGCAATGCAGGCTGACTGAGGTGGGAGACAACCCAACGCAGGGTCCTCATGCAGGAAACGGTGAGAAGCAGCTGTGGTCCTAAAAGCAGCAACGCACAGTGTAGGGTTAGCACATGACTCTAGGAAACTTGTCCACCTTGGTTTGCACATATCTGGTATTTGTCTTGCATGTATTCAGGTTGGAAGTTCTCCATGGCATCAGAATCCTCCTGCTTGGGGTTGGTATGGTAATTCGGGCCACAGAATCACTTGGACTTTAATGAGGGCAGTTTCTACTGCAATAAAGTTCATTTCTTCCTTAGTCCACGTTCATATAGCCACAAGTAGGCAAGTGCGGCACAGGAGACAGAACGGCTTGCTTTCTAGTCTGATTATGCATCAAGAGGTACATAATGACTGATCAAGTGAGTCTAACTATTGATTGACCTAAACAAGTCTTGGGAAGCCAATACCAGCTTTCACTCTCTCCTCATTTTCTACAGGTAAAACAGTATTGTACCTCACAAAAACAATGTCTTAAAAGCAACATGGCAAGTATATACATTTTTATTTTATTTTCGGAATAGAATAGAATAGAATAGAATAGAATAGAATAGAATAGAATAGAATAGAATAGAATCGAATCGAATCGTTAAGGTTGGAAGACACCTCAAGGATCATCCAGTTCAACCGCCCTCCCCCTACCTATTACCCACTAAACCATGTCCTTCAGTACCGCGTCCAACCTTTCCATAAATACCCGCAGGGACGGTGACTCCACCACCTCCCTGGGCAGCCTGTTCCAATGCCTGACCACCCTTTCAGAGAAGAAATAGGGCATTTGGAAGACTTCTAAGGGAGTTCCATCTTTTGTGCTGTTCTGTAATATGTATTTCCTGTTCTGGGACTGATAAGTAACAAGTGATTCTTACTGGGCTGATGAGTAATCGAACATTTTAATGGTAATCCCAAAAGGCAATATACAGCATTCTTTGTGTTCTTTGTGTTGTGTTTCACATTCTGCGTTGCTGGCTGGCTAATCAGGTTAGACCTGTCTAAGCGTTGGCAATAGGTATCTTAATTATATCTCCTATTATATTGATTTCTAATTTTATAATTCAGAGTTCAAGATCACATTGATTGTCTAAATGACAGATGACTGTTGTGGTTTAACCCCAGCCAGTAACTAAACGCCATGCACCAGTGGGACGGGGAAGAGAATGGAAAAAAACCCTCATGGGTTGAGATAAATACAGTTTAACAGGATAACGAAGGATGATCATAGTAATAATAATAATAATAATAGTAGTAGTAGTAGTAATAATAACAACAACAACAAGAACAATAATAATAATATAAAATAAGAAATACACAAATGCAATTTGCAAATGCATCTGTGAATTGCTCACACGTGGAAAAAAACAGCCTGATGTGCGGTCTGTTTCTGAGCAGTGATCCCTCTGGCCAGCTTCCCCAGTTATTCCCCAGGAATATCCCTTTGGCCAGTCCTGGCCAGCTGTCCTGGCTGTGCTCTCCCAGCTTCTTGGGCACCTAGCAGGGTGTGAGAAGCTGAAAAGTCCTTGACTTAGTGTAAACACTACAACCACCCAGCAACAACTCAAAACATCCATGTGTTATCAACATTATTCCCATACTAAATTTGAAACACAGCACTATAACAGTTACTAGGAAGGAAATTAACTCTACCTCAGCTGAAACCAGGACAATGACTTAAGTCAACAGATGGATCTTGGAGAAAGGATGAAAATTGAAATAAATTGACACAGAAAAATACCTCAATATGTGCATGATTTGGATTAAAAGAATTAAAAATCAGCTCATATGTGTCATCTTTACTTAATTTTTGAAAGACTGTTTACATGCTGCGGTGATGGCTTTGATGCCTAAACGAGATTCTGAGAATGAGACTGACATAGTTAAGCTAGTCCGTTGTGTGCAATAAACGGTATTATGTAAATTTGATTTTTGTACTAGTATTGTGTAGTTTGAGGCTCCCCATCCTCATGCTGAGTGCTACCCATGTCTACAGCCAGAAACAAACCTCAGTGCCAAAGAACTTCAAGCTAAACAGAGCAAGCTGGAAGGGCAAGAAGATTTGCCCAACTTCACACAGACAGTCTCTGGAGGAGTCGAGAATAGAGCAGCTGACAGTGGATACCCATCTGATGATGGCCAACTAGTTGAACCAGCACCCAGTCAAGTTCACACCCTAATTGACAGGCAAATCAGAGACATGAGAAGAATATTTTAGACAACCCTATTTGTCCATGTGCCTTGTTAGATTAGCTCTAATAATTCAACAAATTAACAGGAAGAAAAAAAAACTTGAAAAATACAAGGTGATACAAGTTCTGACCATGATTCCCATCATCTTCTCTAGAAGGAGAAGAAAACATAAAGGAAAAAATGAGGACTGATGTGACTACTTTCCTGTAGAAGAAAGAAATCACTGTCTAAAGAACTTCTAGTCAAAGACTGGAACATTTGAGAGCCTTTTCTCTGAAATCAGTTTTCCCAATAAAGGACGGACGTCTTGTTTAGGCCTCTAACGCACTGACATGTTTTTTCAGGGTTCCTCTTCACAAATCAGTTTTCTCAGCCATCAACTAGCACCTACACTTGCTGTAGAGGATACTATGGGTCTACTACAAATTAAGCAAAGATTAATTAAATAAAGGGATTGTTACAAGCATGCAGAGTTTGTAACTCAAACTACCACACACCTTCCAGATGCAGCTTTGTTTGTCTATGATGTACATCAAACAAACTCAACCTTCTTAGGTCCTAGTGAGCTGTTTTACAGTCTAGACCTAATTCATTCTTTTTAGTTTGATTTTGTAAGAAGTTCAGTATATACAAAAAGCTCAGCTGTCCGTAGTGTAGTAGCAGGTTATTAACAAGAACAAAAAGTGGGTTATTGTGATGGGGAGAGAATTTTAAAAAGACACAGATCCGTAGAGCGCATCTTCATTAGCTTTGCCACTCACAGAAATAGTTGTTTGTTATTGAATACTCCCACAAATTCATTTCTTACTCACATCTAGTTACCAGATATTAATTTTCAGCAATATTTGTTACCTTCAATCTGCTCATACGGACTATTCACTGATCTTTGCACGGGACTGGTTATTTATGTTGCACAGTGTTCTTTTCTGCTTTCTTCAATTCCTAATGCTTTCTGACTTCATAATGACATAGTATGACTCATAAGAAGCAAATAATGAAGAACAATTAACTATTGAAGTCCTAGCAATGCAGTCATTACCTACAGTCTGGGCTTCATGGTCCATCAATAAGTCTCCAGACACTTTCAGCAAACAAGTAATATGATGCCACTCCTTAGAACAAGTACATTTGCCACTTGTGTTCACAAAATACTGTCCACAAATCCAAATCTTATAGTACAACATTTTGGAACCTTAGTTTCAGCACTAACAGTGCTAGTGAAGTTGCTGGCTGATGAATGTGTTAGCAAAAGAGATAGCTGCAGCTTTGTAAGTGTGCGCTGCTGATGCTACTCAAGGGTACGTTCCATTATAAGACTGATCCAACTTGGTTTATGTGACAAAAGGTTTCCCATGTTTCATATGAACCACTGAAGGTTGAGGGAAGATACTATTGGCTGGTGTGAACCAAAATGATAAATTTTTTGTCTGAATGAAGTGGAACACAAATCATGCAAGGTCTACATCATGCTATCATGGGGTGACGTGCTCTGTGGTCTAAGACCTCATGAAGATCCAAGCTAGAAACATATCCAGTGGTAAATACATGTTGGAGAGAATAGCTATTTAAACCTAAGGACAATGTTGGCATTGGAAAGAGGACAAGAAGGGTAAGATAAAATCTGGTTGCCAGTATAAACTGGTCATGAATATGTTCACGCTGAAAACCAGGAAGAGGGGAAACACAGCCTTGTAACAGTCTACAACAAAAGAATGGAGGACAAAGAATCAAACATCAGAAAAAAATATCTGGGGCAAGATTCAAGATGGAACTTGATGAAGTTGTGTTTTGGTAGTAGTTCCAGGATGTTCTTCCAGACCTATGTCATCTCTCAAAGGAGTATTCCACCAGCACAAAAAAGAGGTCAATAATGTGACACTAACCTTTAACTAGAGAAATTTGGGGAACGTGGAAAGACAATCTCTGTTTATGGTGCTGTGCTTCTGGTATCTTTCACTGTTACATTAAATCACAGTCTACTTGCTGTTAGAGCATATGTATGGAAGCTATCTTGATGCAGAAACAGTCCCCGCAGCAGATCTGGACAGTGGCAAGTTACTCCCGTGTATGCAGAATGTGGCTGGAAAACTGTATGTACACTTTGTTTCTTGTCATGGAGGTTTATTTCTTTTCTTTCTTTTTCAAATCAATCATTTGACTCCCCCCAAATATCAGCTTTTAGACGCAGAAGGCATTTATGCAGGCAGGCTGTTACTGTATCCACCCAGACCTCCACGCTGATGGTGCAGATTATATAAACCCTTCGGTTACATTAGCACCTGAATATGATTTATGAGGGCAGATGGGAGATGGTGATTGACCCGCTTTCATGAAAGCAGCCTGTTTGCTGTGAAACAGCTTCCGGCATAAATCATTTCAGACATGCTTTTACACCAGGACTAAATAAACACTCACTTACCCCTGGTACCTGCTAATATGTTAACAAGTAATGTCCTCAAACAGCCTCATTATTTGATTACATCCGAGATTGGGGACTTTGTGCTGTTGCTTTCTCCGCCTGCCAGGATCTCACGAGCCCAGACACATTAGCTCACTTGAATGCAGAGAGAAAGTGGGAGTTTTATCAGCCTCCATTATCAACCCAGCAAAACAAAATAGAGCATAAGGGCATTTATGATCTCATGGCTGAGGCATTATAATGCAAATGTCTTAATCCCTGCAGTTCTCAACAGTGCTGTTGCCATGTCTTTGGGTCAGTAACATGGTGCAGGGTTAATTAAGAAAGACAAATACAGTGGAAACGAGGGAAGCTGGAGCGGTGCCTGCATCCCATTCCTGCCTGTGCTTGTGGCCAGCGTGTTCTTGGCCTGTGGCAGATGTGCTCTGTGGCTGCAGTCTGCGCAACATACCCCATTCCGCAGCACCGAAGTGGACCATGGCTGTGGGTGATCCTGCATCCCTCGAGGCAGAGGAAGGTAATCACCTATCAAGGAGGAGAAGCAAAGACACACAGCAAAGAGTTTTTATCTCAGGTGTAGACTTCAGTTCCTAGCTTTGCTGTTGAAGTAATGCTGACCACCAGCTCAGGATGAACTTACCCAAACTGCTGCGTATCTGTAGGCAGCCACCATGTGCATGCAAGTACAAAGTCAGACAATGAAGCTGGACCTGCACAAGTGACAGTTATCCTGAGTTGTATCACTTTTCTCCTTTCATGGCTCAAAAGTGTCAACATTGACAGCTGGACTTACTTATCTTATATAATATCATTATTTTGATATGACTCTGACATATTAACAGGCCTCATGAGCCACTTTGAGACCAGGACTTTCGTTAGCATGAGGCTCTTTCCAGCATCAGCGTTTCCAGTTGTTTTTATAGGCACTGAAGGATGTTGTAGAAAGTGCAGGAACTTGGCTTACATGGAGCGGGAGGAGAGAGAAAAAGATCCATGAAACAAGAGAGGGAACCAGCACTCTGGGAGGTACATGGGCTTTATATCCAAAATATGGTGGTGACCACTTGTTGTTAGCGTCAGCCACCAGGAGCACCTTCGGTGATGCAACAAAATGAATGACTTCCCCTGAGATGCTTTATCAGCTCACTGCCACAGCAGCCGTGACCTTACAAGGAGTTATTTACTACCCTTTCAGGGAAATCAATATATTTTTTGTAGTCCATTAAACAGCACTTCTGTTATCTTGGGCAAGTGAGAATGCAGGCCCCTTGGTGGAGGGGAGAGAGTGATTGAGTGAGTGCCTCCATATCTTTCAGGAGTGCAGGTGAGGAGCCAGGCTTCACCTAGAAGCTGTATCATATTGATACGGACCTGAAGCTAACTGTGTGTAGAAACATCCTAGATCCAGCCTTTGGGGACATCCTGGTACCACAGGACCTGCCTTCTTAAAACACATGGCAGAATCCGTCTTGACATTAATGTCTGGGTAGGTGTCAGTGAAGGTTAACTCAAGTTGATGGACACTCAAGGATGCAGGATTGCTACAAGAAGAAAATCTGGCCGGCAATGCCAGGAAATTGTTCCCATTAACAACATAGTTATCTGAGCTCAGAAGTTTAAGAAATCCATTTAAGTTATCAATAACCAAAAGCTTTAAACCTTTGTTTCCTCAACTCTGATGGAGCTGTGCCATGCTCTACAGTAACGTGCAGCTATCCCTTGTGAAATCTATGGTAGGCTTAAAAAACTTCAGACCCCGACTCAGGCAAGTTTCCTGCCATGGGAAAATGTCAGTACATATGAGTCCCGTTGTAGTGAAAGGGACATAAACACATCCTAGAAGTCAAACACAGGTTTGGATGTTTTACTGAATACAGCCCTCAATGCAACCTTCACGAATGAGTTGAACTCTGGATACTCCTTTACTTGGGACTACGTTTTTCCCCAATCTTTGCTAAGAAAGGTTAGCAAAACTGATAAAGGTGAACACTGAACAGAGACTGGTTTAATTTTATTAGATTTACTTTGCACCTCACATTTATCGTAGCTGTCCGAGCAGTGATGCTGTCCTAGCCATGATGTAATCTGCAATTAACTAGTCTCCTTTTGTCAGCCTGCATCATCAAAGCCTGGTTTTATGGAGTGTTAAGTCTAATATTTACAGTGTTAAATACTTGGACAATATTTAAATTGGTTTCATCACATACTATATTTAGTTGGAGTGATATTGTCTGGTTAACAGCAATGAAAACAATTCCGTTCTTTTGGGTTTTATATTTTGAGTGGGTATTAGGTAACTGGAAAATATGGTCATTATATTTGTCTAACATTTCTACAAGTTGTAACATGGCATTTCAATCTGGGCTTTAACTCATGAATTATCCATACGCAAAACTTTTGAGAAGTTTCCAGGTTCAACATCCAAACAAGCACAGAGTTCAGTGGCGTGTCTGAAAGGAAGGCAGTTTAATATTTATACACATATATAGAAAAGTATGAAGACATTTTTCAGGACCTTTTCTTTCCAGCGATGCCGCTGTTACACAAAGCCTGCTCCAAAGGTATTTTAAATGTCAAACAAAAATCGCAATTAATGTGCGATCTAATCCCAGTCTCACAGAGACAGACATCGCTAAATTTCTGGGTATTGCTTCTTGGAGTTTTTATTTGTCCGTGTGATTCATGTTTGTCTGCACTTGTAGCTTATGTGGGCAGTCTTGCCCATACTCTCCTGAGTAATTTGGTCCTTTGAAGCAAAGGGCTGTAAGACACTGCAGCTGTGTTGTCTTCTCATCCCCAGCAGCAAGCAACTCCATCTTCAAACAATGAAGATGTCTCCCTTCTTCAAAGCAGAGATCTCTCCTAGAAGTTTTTGCTAATGTTTATACTTAGAGCAACTGCTATAAGAATTCTTTTTTTTTCCTCAACTGCAGAAAAAACCTTCTAACTTCTTTCTTGTCCTTAGCTTTTCTTTCTTTTCCTAGTGTTAGTAGCGTTAGTGTAAAGACATCTTCCCATCTCAGCTATGTGACTTCTAGCTATCACACTGAGTCAGTTATTCCTGTTCTTGATGATCACAGCCATGGTCTCTGGACTAGAACAATACCTGCTTCATATGTTGGCTCTTGTCCACCAGAAATTTCCGCTCCAGAGACTTTTGTCTATAGTTCTGCGCGAGTCACAACTATGAAGGAGCACAGCATGGAGAAGGATTTTCTCTTGACTCTTAGGAAGGACTCAGCTCACGAAACCGTGACTGGCTCAGCTTTGTTGAGCTAGATCTCTATGCAGAGGATCCCACTACACACAAGTGAGCTGTAATCCCTTCAGACAGCCCTTTAAACTGCCCAGGAGCTCTTTGAAAAAGCTTAATGTAATTTCTGAAACACTGGAAACTTTTAATCATCCATTTATTTGGGTTTAACAAGTAGAAATCAGAGATTCAGTAGAAATCTACAGTCAGGCTACAGAAAACTAAGCATAAACCAAGAGACGCACAGTAATTTTGTAGTTATTGTATGAAATGAAAGCTAGTGCTTTTCTTCTTTTGATAAGTCATAGGCTTTTGCGATTTGAAATCTGCCTGGTTTTAGAGACTTCTTAAAAAGAGCCGGTAAAGTTAATTTCTCTCTGTGGACTGCAGTTTCTTCTTAGCAGTTCAGTGTGCGTTGGTTCATTGGATTTAAAATAAATTTGGAGTATGGAAGCAATTCTAGTTTCCTTTCTGCTACACTTGTACTGAAGCCTTCGCAGGTGTCCCAGATTTGTTGCTTGCACACAGACAGCTAGGAAAGGGTGGGTATGAGAAAGGAAGATCCCATCTCTGTGTGGTATTGCCGTAACTTGGTGACCAAAGCCTCCAGTGTGTGCTTTTGAAAACAGCTTGGATGTCACCTGCTGAAGCTCCAGCTATCAGAGTGTCTAACTGAAAGTAAAGCTTACTCATCCAATAAATAAATGAGTAAACCCATCAATAAGCAAACAAAATACACTTGAGGCGGACACCTCTGTAAGATATTTTCTTTTCTACAAAGGAAATAACATGCTGAACACTTCCTCCACAAACTCTGCTCTTCTTGTTTAAAACATACTTGAGACTCTCAGAAAGGGTTTGAGGGGCCACAGTTGAAATGTTTAATTTTTTTTTTATACTGTGCTTTCTTTTACAGGTCGGACCTCAGTATTCAGTGCCTAGCAAATACGCTCTTCAACTGCGGTTTGGAAATCCCTGGTGAAAAAGTCACGGAACTCTGCAGGTGTGGGAAGGATAAATACCTGGGAATCAATGACTTTGCATCTTATTTCCTATTTTCCACACAGTTGCATGTCATTTCTTTATAAATTGTTTTATATAAATTACATAAAACATAGCATTCTACAGCTTGCATTTACTAAGACAGTCTTTTACCTTTTTTTTTTTTTTTTTTTTTTTTTTTAGGAAAAACTTCCTTTCCCAACAATCTTCAGAACAGTTTGTGAAACTTTCAAAATATTATTTGTACAAAACCAGAGTTTATTTCAGGCTTTTCTAAGGCATTGGGTTGGTTTGGGAAAATGAAAGGGAAAGGGAAAGGTTTAGTTGTATTCCTTAATGAAATTGTGTTTTAATTTAAAGATGCCACAAATTTTATGGCAGCCTTTATTTACTTTCACTTAGCCCCCCCAAAACAAGTATGACTTCCAGATTTGCTACAAAGCAAGTAAAAAAGCAGGAAATATAAACCCAGCTTTGATTAAGCGCCTGATTCTGCTGATTAAAATCAGTGGCCAAACACTCTCTGACTCCAGAGATCAGATTTGAACCTTTACTGCACTGGACCTGCTCCAAAACCCACTAAAGTCAATAGGAGTTTTGCTTTTGAGCCCAGTCACTGGGTGTCTGTCTGCCTTTTTCTCCCTTAAATTATAAATCACCGGGAGGAGTTTAATCTTGCAGTTTCCAGTGCCAGTGTGACATTTATTTTAACTCTGGCTGTTGACAAAGCACCCTGCATCCTGCATTTCCCTGCTGGCAATCACATGTCTATTCTAACTCACATGTTACTTTCTGTCAGGGATTTTATTTTATTTGTCCTTTGCTTATTGCCGTCCACTTCTCCAGCCCTCCCTTTTCATCTGTCCGTCACATTCGCTGGCAAGAAAAATGAATCTATTTTGCAATACCAATTTCAGTGCCACTTGCCAGTCCAAATAAGAGTTGTGTATCTAACACGCCATACAGGGTCTCAGTTTCTGGATTTTGTCACAAGAGCTGTATTTTCTCAGCAGCTTATTAACAGCGTGTGTTTGGGGTGAAAATTAAGCAAATGGAAAAAGGATGTCACAGCAAGGAGCTGTGTTGCAACACTTAGGTTATTATATTGCATTAAGTTAAACAAAGACTGTTTAGCCGTGTTATGACTATGATTCTCATTCATTCCAGTCCCTTAAGAAAATGTATTTGAAAAGAGGCAACTTTGCTCAGTCAATTTCCCTTCGGCCAAAATGCTCCCAGGTGCCACTCTTGTGAATTTGACAGGGAAAAAAAATTGTTAAGGGGGAGTGGAGCTTGGAGGGGGGGGCAGGGGGAATATTGCCATAACTCTGCTGATGCCAAGAATAAGAAGAATAATGGGAACCGCTACAGATCGGAAACTTTCTTTTGGTCATTTATCAAGCCCATATTATTTTCTCATCTTTCACTGTCTTTGGAGCGCGTGTGTCAGGTGAACAAAAGTTACAAGAAATCTTGAAGTGCACTCCACTTTCCCAGAAAAATGTGCTGACCATCTATCGTGCTCCTGAGGTCAACCATGCAGCTTTTAAACCGGCTCTGGATCCATAAATAGCCCTTGGACAAGGCTGCCAGACAGCTGAGAAGGCTTTGAATTTCTCATTCAAGGAAGGGGTGACATACAATTGCTCAGCACCAACCCTTCGACTGGCTCTTTCCCACATCTGGCCAATGACTTTGTTGCCTAAATGGGAGCTGAGCAATTCTGGAAATTGGACTCTACGTAGAAAACATTCCCACTTCTCCGTCAGTCGTGTTGGTGGGGAAATAAAGCACTATGATGCTTCTACCATACGTGGATTTCAGAATAATTTTGAAATCCCCCATGCCTGAGCCATAGCTTACTGATCAATTCCCATCAACTACTGTTCCTGATTAGGGTGGAAATTATGCAGGTGATCTTGATAAGACAAACTTCTTGGGAGACCCAAGCTATTCTACTTTGCAAATGCCTAGCTACGTGGTGGGCTTTAGCTGGAAAGCTGTCAGTTCTCAAATGAAAGGAACAACCGTGCTTGCCAGGTTGGTCTCATTGACTCTGCAGAGGAATCAGCCCTCTCGTACGCTGCAACACTGCGTGCTGTATCCTTTCTCCCTGTAGGATTTACCGCTTTAAGGTCTTTCTTCCAAGTTTCTCATACAAACCACTGCCTGCAACTCTTTTCTACTCACGTGAACTGGGCATAAAGCTGTTTGAACATGAATTCCGCTTTCCTGATGAGGGATGCTGCCTCCAGTCACACTGTTCTCTCCTGATCTGACAGACACGTTTTCTCCCATGCTGTCCTTCATTCGCTGCCGAGATTGTGCCCATTCCTGTTCACTCTTAAAAACTCACTTTTCCGATAGTGCAGACAGCAACATCTGACCTGTTAACAACCAGGCAGGTGAGGAGCTGTGTCTCAGCTCCTAAAACACACTCTGCTTGTGGCCTACTGATCATCACACATCTGATCAGCCACATTATTTCAGACTCCATCCATCCATCCTTCCATCCCTCCATCAATCCACTTCTCGGGTGTGAGCCGGATCCAGGGCTAATCTTGGGTGGCATCCAACACAGGAAACTCAACCAGCCTCAGGGTATGAAAAGATGGGCAACACTAAACAATACGTGTTGTTAAGCTGTGAAACTGTCTGCCACAGGAAGCTGTGGGTACAAAGAGATTTAGAAGTAGCTGGATAAATTCCTGGAAGCAAAATTCACCAGGGGCTATTAAATACAAAGACACTGTGCCTGGCTTCGGAAATCCCAGCACCACAAATCATTGGCTCTGAGCCACAATCTGTGTGCCCTGTTCTGATGTCCCTCCTTAAGTACCTACTAGGGCTGGCTGCCATAGACAGGTATTGGGCTGGATGGACCTTTGGTCCTAACCAGTTAGGCTGTTCCTGTGTTTTTGTATTAATAGATGAGCTGGGAGCAAATATCACATTCGGCACTAACGTCCCTGCATTCACCCAGCAGCATTTCTATCACCAGCGCTCTCCAAGCTGCTTCTGCCATGACATCTGGACATCACGTAGCACCTGAAGCACATTAAGCTTTTTCAGCAGGTAATAAACCCCTGGATAGTGTACTGCAGGCGAGCCCCTGTCTCTAAATACCCACCATGGACATTGCTTTCTCCAGCAATTGCTGAAGCCTGGTTTAGATTAAACTACTTCAGAGCAGCCACTGCAGAAGGGCAAGGCTGGAAAAGGAAGTCTCTCTTGTTTTGTTTGGGCTCTTTTTTCCTGCTGATTGGTTGTTTTGGGCTTGTTTGTTTTTTGGCAAGTTATTTAAAAGACAAATATAAGGCTAGACAGCTGAATGCATCAAGAAGGTCAGCCAATTTCTCAGGCTACTGTCTTTTTCCATCTGTTCCAGATGAGAAAAAGAATCAGGCAGGGCTGTATCTCCCCGGTTGCTTTCCATAGTGTAAGGTAGACTTCTTTGACATAAAGGAAGGGCTTAGAGAGGTTAGAGGGTGCTGGGGTGGCAATGCCATACAGGACACCAGCAAAACCTCTCTCCCTGTTGGCCAACTGCTCTTTTCAGAGCCATTCCAGTGTCATATATCCAGGACCACTGTCCATCAGAGCCCTTAAACAGAGCTGTGCTGTTCAGCTCTGGATCTGGCAAGGGACCTGGAGCTTTCCTTCAGCATCTGGCTACCCAGTCTCCACTTATTATAAGGAAGTCTGGGCCACAGCAGGGGAGAACTCTTTGTGAGACACAGATTGTGTCAGAGTGTCCCCTGCAGCCCTCTCCCTAGAGGGGACCATACACAGGTTGCCCAGCCCCACCAACGCATAACCCACTATATGAGCACAAATGTCGCAGGACGCCGTGAGCAGGGGAAGGTGAAGCACAGCCCCCTTTTTGCACATCAGGTATGCGGGACAGGGCTGGCCTCAGAGGAAGGTGACACCTCTACTCCAGCTGTGTTCTCCAGAGATCCCTGGGGAATTACTCCTCTTTTGTCCCGTTTCTTGTCTGTAAGTTGGGCAGCTCAGCCTGGAAAGGGTTGCATCAGGAAAGCTGATATATAAAGGAAAGAAGGGAGGAAAGGAAGTGAGAAAGCAAGGAATGAAGGCAAAAAGAAAGAAGGAAGGAGAAAGAAAAAAAGAAAGACAATAAAGAGAAAAAAGAAAAAGAAAAAGAAGAAAAAAGAGCAGGTATGCGTTTCTGATGACAGCTGCACAAACGTGCCTTATTCTGGCTGATCTCTCAATTAAAATCAAGCCGCCCTGATTTAAGGGGAAAATAAACACGGGCCTGATGTTATGTGCTTTGCCTTCAGAAGGAATCAGCCTGAGGAGAGGCAGCAGGGCGCTTAGCTGGGGAGGGCTGGTGGGAAGGGGCAGGCAGACCTGGCTGCACCAGCTGCCGCCCCCGATGCTGAGCCGAGCAGCAGTTTGCACCCCTGCAGCAGCGCGGGGGCTGGGGCAGAGAGCCCCCACCCTGCAGTGGCCCTGAGGATGAGGGGAAGAGGCTGGTCCCAGGTAGGTGTGCACCCCAGAAAACGGGCAGAAAGCGCAGTGCAGTGAGTCACTGCCCTATTTTTGGCTGGGTCCATATCAGCCAGGGGCACAAGGAGGAGGTCGGACAGCCTCTGCCCGGACACTGTCCCTTACATGCAGAATTAGGAAGTTCAAAGCACAACCGTATTTTCTCATGCTATCCTTCTCCCACACTGTGCATTAAAAATGAGCGTGCCCTCTTTGCACATAGCTATTCTGAAACTACTGGTGAACAGCGTGAGGGGCTGCTTTTGGAGCAAGCCAGCTTGGCGTGCCGTTCATGTGGAATCCACACGGTTCCTGCAGTGCTCTGGCTCTACTGTAGTGCTCCTACACTCTCCAGCATGGGAAAGGTGAGTGCTGCTTCATGGCTACATCCCTACCTGGGCACAACAAAGCTTTCTTAAAAGCCCCTGTTCATCATTCTGCTCTTGTCTCTTTTCCTCTTCTCTCTGTACTCACGGTGAAATAAAGAATCACCATCCACCTTTGGATAAGAAAATAGCCAAAACAGGATGAGTTTGCTCACAGGCTGAGTTCCCATGCTTGTCTGCTGAAAATATTCATGGAACAGTAGACTCTCTCTGTGCCACTTAGGGACTAGATAACATGGCATAGACAAACCTCTGTGATTAATCCTGGGGCTCTTGCAGATCTCCACAAGCCAGGCACAGCCCTTACCCTGCACAGTGGGAACTCCTACTGTGTTACGATGGAAAACACCAAAAACCAGCAGCACAGGTCCAAGGGTCTGGGTGACTTGCCCAGGCTGAACATCTAAAATGCCCGTTTGCTGCAGAGAAGGAATCTGCCTGAACTTTCAGGGGAGAAAAACCAGAAAGAATTTCAGGAGTGTATCAACAGGAGCAACGTGCAAACTCTTCAGCATAAGCTATCATGGATTCAGCTCTGGATTACAGAGGTTCAAGAGATCAAAGCAGTAGTAACCAGAAGGGGCAAACCAGAGACAGCACACAGATAAAAGAAGAGATGAAAGCCAATGAAAGCATGGACAGGAGGCTGACATGTGCAAATGAGGAACCGGGGTTGGATTAAACTGGCAGTGCTTGATGTGTTGTCTGGTCCTTTTTTTGGCTCCATGGTTTCTGCAGAATTGAAGCTTTGGGGGTTGGGGAGAGGAGAAGGAAGAAAAATGATATTTCCATTTTTTTGGCCTTGCCAACGAAATCTCATGTGTGAGTTGTGTCTGTGCTGCCTGTGGAAAGCAAGGAGCCAGGACAGAAAGGACCCTCCTGCGGGTAAAACGCTGCTAAGGGGGACAGTGACCCAGATCCAGCTGTGCTGCAGGCTCCCCAGATGTCACCCTGGTGGGACACACCACCAACTCTGTGTCTAGAATGTTTGTGCAGAGGGCTGCGCTGATGCAGAGTGCTTCCTTACACCCTGGGGTCGGGTGTGGGTCTGGCCCTCAGGTAGCAGGGGACTGCTGTGATGAGCTGAAAAAAAGACTCTGGGAATTTCCTATAGTTTAATATAAAGTGTTCCCATTGCCTGGCCCGAGAGCATAACCCAGGCAGCTGCATTAGGAGAGCCCAGCATGGCCTCTTGACAGAGGATCAGTTAATCAGTCAAGGCATCAGGGAATGGGCATATCCTCTCATTTCTGCAGCTCCTCAAAGCAAAGGGCCTTGGTGAGCAGGTGGGACTGATCACTTCCCACAGCTGCTTTGTGTAAGCTGGGATCTGCATCCCTCTCTTCTCTGAGACCATCCACCTGGGCCATCAGCTCAGATGAGGAGGAGGAAGGAGAAGAGGGAAAAGAAGGACAAGAACAAGGACACCTCAAAAGAAGACGTGGAGCAGGAGCTGTGGTCAGGTGCGGTGGGGTGCTCCTGTTGCAGGACTGACTGGGATGGAAGGAGGGTCCTTCCTGAGCAGTGGGGTCTGCAAAGGAGAGGAGCAAGTGATGATAACAGGCTGGTGCTCAGTTCTGGGCCTGGTGCTGTGGGGAGCTGCTGCAGCCCAGCAGCGTGACGTGTGGTGGGTGAGGCTTTGGTGCGGAGGGAGCAGGGATTATTCCTGGACTCTGAGTTACCCTGCCCAAAATGCGTTTGGGGATTGCCTGGGACCTGCATGAGGAAGTCTGAGGTGGGATCAGGTTAGAAAATGAGATTTAAATGATGCTGTGGTGTGAGAGGTTGAGCTTGGGGTGGAGGTAGTCTGTCAATTGGTCGATTTCTTCTTTTTTTCCTGTTCTTTTCCATATGCATGGAAGGATAAGCATTGTGTCCTTCCCAGCCTCTTCTCTCTGTCCTTGCTGGGACTCCTAGCGCATTCGCCCCCTGCTCGGGGTGAAAAGCAGGAAAGTCACATCCCCGCTTGGTGGTGAGGCCATGTCTGTGCCAAGGTCACCCGGTGTTTGCAAGCTGCACTTGTAAGGCCAGAGAAACCCCAAATTTCCCTCTGCGCCGCTGTGGAGCGGCACCTCCGTGATCTCCAGCTGCCATCTGCTGGTAACTGCGCTGTGCCGGAGCCGGACAGCCAACGCTTCGCTGCTGGACACCTTTCCTTAGCTGGTGCAAAGGCTGAGCATCCCTGGGGGACCAGGGCCCTGCAGCAGCTGGTGCCGCCTTCCCACGCCAGCGGGGGCAAAGCAATGCGCTGGAGGTGGCGAAGAGCTACCTGAGCTGAAGGGACCTTGGCTCCAGGCGTGCGTAGGTGAATCGATCCTGTTGTAGCAGAGCACTGAAGGACAAGCAGGGTTTGAGCGCTGCAGTAAACTTGATGATTTATTGGAGACTAATTTTTTTTTTTCCCTGGAGAGATATTAAACCTGCCTTGGGGAGGTGGGGAAAAGGTGGGAAACAATCTGTTAAAATATGTTTCTGCTGGTTTATGGTCGCTTAGGCACAGTAAAGCAAGTTAGCAAAAAGCAAAGTGGTTATTGAGAGCTGGGGTCTTTGCATAGTGTTTTTTTTCTTTTTAAATTGGATTCTACAACATCGGAGCTGTTTTGCTGCGTATTTGCCAAAGGTATGAGTCAGACGGGTCCCAGGGCAACTGCGTGGTTACTAGGTGTCCCTAACGTGGGTAATAGGTGGTGGGGGGATGGTTGGACTAGATGATCCTTGAGGTCACTTCCAACCTTAATGATTCGATTCTATTCTATTCTAACAGCACGAACGGTCGGTTCGTGGTGCCGGTTGCGCCTCGGGCTGGGCTGGAAACGCCCTCTCCCTGCCCGCAGCCCTGCACTGCGGCTGCCCCTCTTATCTCGGACCTTGTCAGGTACGTCACGTAACACGGTGGCCAGGCGCGGCCTGTTGTGTGACCTGCCGGCAGGCATCCGTCCCCTCTGCGTGCAGCCCAACACATCGCCCCTTCTGCTTTGGGTTATGGCATGAAGCTAATAAGTGTGAAAACGTCTCAGACAGCGCCAGGCCCTGTGACACCACCGTTCCTGTCTTCCCTGTGTGCAGAACTCTTGTAGGTGGGAAGCGAAAAGCCACAGATACTGCCACAAGTTGTCTGAGTAATTTATTTCACCGGATTTGGAAGGGGGATTTCCTGGGGTGATCACAGGGAGGAAGGAGGTGGCAAGGGTGCGTTGGTCCTTGTGAGCAGCAGCCTTGGCCTCAGTCACTAGTGGATGCATTGGTTAACACCATCCAAAAGTGGTGGAGAAGTAATAGTTTTGAATATATTAATTTCTTACGAGAGTCATGAAAATAAGTGATTGAGCAGAGGACAAAGACCCTAACAGTCCCACCAGCAAAGGAAAAATTATAGTGTGAGATTTAGCCCTCATTAGCCAGGGGAGAATCCACAGCAGCAGCATATTCTGACCACCACAGATGCATGAGACCTCCCACCTTCCTCCGACACCAGAGCCTCCTATTTTAGGATCTGCATCCAAAGGAAAGTGGCTTAATTGCTCACAAAAGAGCCTGTTTCTTGGAGTTCTCTTGGAGAGTCAACCTTGAAGCTGCAGCTTGTAAGGCTGCACATCGAAGAGCAGAGACTGCTCCAGAAGAAGCTGGGGAGTGTAAGAGCAGGGCCTCAGCTGAGCACCAGCATTGGTAATTCTCCTGAGGAACTGGTGAGGTTTATTGTCTTCCCTAAAGTCCCAGTTTCTGGAGTCACGGGGTTGCAGTAAGCATCCCAAATTCCAAGGGAATATGAGACTCACTTCTAGAGCTCCTTGTGGTGGAGCAGAGTATAAAGATGCACCCTCCAGGAACAGAAACCAGAATGAACAAAAAAGCTTCACTGCTAAAAAAAAAAATAAAAAATAAAAAATTCCTTATGATATCTAAGCCAATATAATTCAATTTTGGCCCCCAACTCAGGAATTTTTAAGGCTTGGAGTTGGCAGTAACAAAACTCCACTAGTGCTTTGGCCAAGAATAAGGGCATTATTTCTTGTGTCCTGGCCTGTGTCCCAAACCGGATGATTCCGTTTCCGTGTACTCAAAACTCTCTCCTGGAGATCCAGCTCCACATGGGTCTCTTTATCACGTTTTGTCCTCAGCTTCTCCAGGGCATCACGAAACAGCAGCATCCTCCCACACTAAGTCTCATCACACTGTACGAGTTGATGGCAGTAGTTTATCAAGTCTGATGTATTCCTCAGGATACAAGCTGCGCGACTAAGGTATAGGAGTCATATAAGTTATTATTATTATTATCACGAGGGAGATTAGTGTTGGGGTTTTTGCTGGAGAATGTCATGGTCTTTCTATCTCATTCTAATTTGGGGTGGGTTTTTTTTGTAGTGCAGCTAGGTTTGAAACTGGACTAAGGAGACTTTTTATTTTTATATTAGTTTTTTTTTAAGAGATCTCAGCCCTGGAGAGAGCTGTCATTTTGGGACGCTGATTAGCTTTTGCAAGCTGACAGGGAGCAAGGCAGCTTTCTCTGTAGCAATCCCCAGTTCTTTTGCCTAATCAAGCCAACACTGCAGGCTCTCTGTGGAGGAAGTGCAACCCTACCTTCGCTGCCTCACAACTCCTGCAGTTCCAGACTTTGTTTCCTCAGCCCCCACAAACTGTAACAAACCATTAACTTTGAATTTTCCCCCCTCCCTTCATTCTTTCAGTAACCATTTTGGCTCAGCCTCCCTTTCTGGTTCTTTTCCTTAGGGGCAGTAGCTCCAAAGTCTGCACTCACTTCGTATAGACCCATCATCCTTAGAGCTTTTCAACATCTATTTTATCAACTAGTCAAAGGAAATCCAGCACCCTTCAAAAATTCTCCTTTCCACCAAAAAAGAAAAAGTTGTATCTTTTCTGTCCAGTTTGCTTTGAAAAGTTCCACCTAGAAATGGATCGAAAGGCTTTGTAGAAAGCTCTTGCTGAAGCTAAAAAGAGGGTCTTGCAGCTATAGAGTTTGACTCAGAAGATGTAGATTTCACTTCCAGTTCTGTGAGAGTCTGTAACAGTGACTGCAGGGAAGTGACACTGAAACATAACTGTCTTTCATCGAGGCTGGGTGTGAAAAGAAATTAGGCGTGTTCATAGACCGCTCATTGGAGCAAGAGGAGCTGCTGCCCCAGACTCTCAAGACTGCATTCAGGGTGGGTCGGCAGCCAAATCGTGCTGGCAGAGATATTTTCCCTGGGGCCCTGATGTGGACATAGGGAACAGACACTGAGTGAAGGAGTGAAAGAAGGAGCATGGAAGATCATGGGGAAGATCTTGTAACTTTAATAAAAGCCCTGCAGAGCTCTAGGACAAAGTGTCAGCTGGGAAAAAAATCTTTCCTTGATTCTTTCTGCTGGACTTGAATGTTTCTATACAAGCAGGTTTGTACCAGATGTCACCTCCTGGTGAGAACAACCACCAGACCCCCAAACATTGACTAATCTGTCAAAAGGGAGAATGTCCTTATTCCGCCTCCTAACCCTAAAATGAAGGATCTAACTTTTCCTTGCCATTTTTTCCCTGAGATGAAGAAGGAGTTTCTCAATAGTCAGCAAGTGGAGATGGATCAAAGCTGCCGATACGTGTCCGAATCCGCAGTTCTAAAACATGCAGGCTGTTGTTGACATCCGTGGTTTTGTCATGGAGCCCCTTCTCTTGAAAAGGGCCACACAGTGAAAACTTAAACGCATTGGAGAGCTTTTTTTTTTTTTTTTTTTTACAGAGCACATATCAAAATCATCCAGCAAAGACTGTTGTGCAAGGTCATACCGGGAAACAGATACGGGTATGAGCCCACCCCCTCCCTTGCCCCACAGGAGCTTTCTGGGTGATCCTGCACCACCTCCAGTTTTACCAGTCTTGGTCTAAGTTTCTCATGATTCTCAGACAATGGATTGCAGAGAACATCAAAGGAAACTGGTTGTTCCTGTAGTACCTACCAAACATGCCCTTTGCAGGGGCCGTGAAGCGTTACCTCACCTCCTCTGCTGTGGAGCGTTACAGTCTCAGGCAGGATGACTCACCTCCTCCTGCGCTCCCCCTTGGCTGGCTGTCATCCAGAGATGATGAAATGAGGTGGACATGTTCTCACTGCAAATCCCCCGTCTCTTTTGCTTGTTGATTCGTTATTATTAAACATTCATCCGGCTGGTGATAGCTAATGACAGCCTTATCGTGCAGCATCCCCATGAACACAGTAATTTGTGGCTCAGCTCGTAGGGCTTATGTGGCATTTACTTCTTCCTTGGTGTTACCCAGACCATCATTTCATGGTACTCCAAACCTGAACCATCTTTCCAGAAAAGCAATACCCAGAATCCTAATACAAACTACAAGGAGATCTCTTCGTGTCTTAAATTCGTTAAGAAGGCTTTTATAAAAAGATTTATTCCCAGGGCTTTTACCCAGACTTCTGCATGGAGTTGGCAAAGACATTATGCAATAGCTAAATCTTCATTAGTTATATCTGTTTGCTTTGTGCCTTCGTGACACTGATGAAAGCTGTAAATAAGTATATTGTCCCATCTTAACACGGATAGCATATCCATCAATAAGGACACTTACTCTGCTGAGATCTTTGCAAGGCTGTACAGGGGAGTAAATTAAAGGGAGAACAACATCCTTCATCTAAAGTGTCCTTGTTCTGTCACTTAATGTTTTACCCTTGCTAATATCTTTCAAAGTCTGGCTGTTAGTCAGAAAAGTCACTCTGTAAATGTGACATATTTTATCCAGCCTGAGTCTGCTTGGTCCTAGAAGGATTTTTCTAGGCAGCTGTGCCTGGAAGTGCGACTTGATATTCCTCCTGTGGCTTCTGACCTTAGTTTCCCAGCACTCACTGAAGTTTCGCAGCAGGACACATGAGGGTGGAAGGGGCAACCAGAGGAGTCACAGCAGCTTGGCTGAATGAGAGGTGCAAACCCTTGTTCAGGGCAGCAGATGAGCTGTCTGGATAAAGGCAGGTGGGATGGGACTCCACTCTCAGTAATGTTCACTTCAGCCTAAACTGGCTGGTTGGTAACATCATGCTTAGGCCAAGGTGTCCCCTCTCAGCAACTGTCACGACTAAGTGCAGCAAAAACCATATGCTAACTTGAGAGTGTCCTGGACGTCAAGGCTACCCTTAATCTACACCCAGATGACAGGGTCTTGGGTCCACAGTGCTCAGGCAGGAGCTACAGGTGATCTTCAGGCTAGAGCGAGGAGAGGTAAGCGGTGGTCAGTGCTGCTTGCTGGGAGAGGTCCATGCTTACAGCTCCCTGCTGAGGGGAAAGCCCAAGCAAGGCACATCCCACGTGAGCCCACCTGCCTCCGCACCAGCGTGGCGTGGCTGCCACTGAGCAAACGCATCCTCTGCAGGGCTCTCCCCAGCCCCAGGAGCGGACAGGAGTGGTCTCCAGTGCATGGAGCTGTGAGCTTTCCACCTGCTGTGATGGGTGCACAAACGACTCTGCCAAGGTACTGAGCTTCCCACCAAACCCAACACCTTCCCCGGCTCCTCTGCACACGGTTTATATCGCTGCCTTCAGCACCGGTGTCCCTGGCTCACCCACGTTAACCAAACAAAAAAATATTACAAGAAACAAGGAGACTTGAAGTGATGGACTTGCTACAGGTTTGTGGGACAGTCCAGGAGTGAAAATCAGAGTGTGGCCTGCAGAGGGAAGAAAAGAGCTGTGGTAGCACCGCCGCAGCTTCCCGGGGGTCTGCTCCTCTTCCCGCTGCCTGCCTGCTCCCCACTGCGATGTTCCTCCGGAGCAGGCTCTGAGCTGAATAGCTTGCCTTTAAACATTGAATACATTTAAAGCCCATTCATATAAAACCTAAATTAAACTTCTGGATTTTATTCAAGAGTCATTCCCCCTGAGAAAGGGCTGAGAAGAAAATAACGGTTAGCTGAATGCCTCTCCCATACAGCACACAGAAAAAAATCCCCCGAGGAGGGAAGGTGAGAAGTGGGGCTTGGCTATCGCCTTGCCTCCTTGCGTTGTTATCTGTATATAAGCCAATTTCTCAACCATTTAGAAATCCACTAATTGTCTTTGGAGCTATTTGCTGATGACTGTGAAGTAGCTTCGTAATGAAGAGGAAGTCCATTTATTCATTAACATTTGCGAAAATAATTGCCTGTCACTTAACTGAACATCCTTTGCCCCAGAAACACTTGCTCTTCAGCACATTTTGTTGTTGTTGTTGTTTTTGAGCTGCACGCTTTGAAACGCCACTTACAGTTTCCAGTCCCTGAAGGGCTCGTTCTCAGCTGCTGTGACATGGGCGAGGGAGCACGTTCCACAAGAGGACACTAAATGTCCTGTCACTTTTGCTGCAAGGAGAGGTGAGTGTATGAGTGGTGCTGTAGGAGGCCTCCAGCGGGCAGGTTTCAGCTCTCCGGTACTGCTTAAACTGTGGGGTTTGACGGGGCTGCTGCTTCTTGGCAGCCTGCTCTGCACCTCTGCTGGGCATCCCGACAGTGGTGGGAGAGGCCATGGCCGTGGGGCTCAGTGCCAATGGGCCCCTCTCTGGCCAAGCAGATGAGGCGCAGCCCCAGCCATACTATCTTGGCTCCAGAGGTTATCTTGTGCCCTGCTTTGGTAGCCCTGTGCTCAAACCTCATGAAGGCAAAAGAAAGACTGCATGAAGCCATGAGGAGGGTGTCGGTCTCTTCTCCCAAGTAGCAAGTGACAGGACAAGAGGGAATGGCCTCAAGTTGCATCAGGGGAGGTTTAGGTTGGATATTAGGAAAAACTTCTTCATGGAAAGAGTAGTGAGGTGTTGGAACAGACTGCCCAGAGAGGTGGTTGAATCACCGTCCCTGGAGACATTCAAAAAACATGTAGACGTGGCACTCCAGGACATGATCTAGTAGGCATAGTGGTGTTAGGTTGACGGTTGGACTTGATGATCTCGGAGGTCCTTTCCAACCTTAGTGATTCTATGATTCTAAGCCAGGCGTGCACCGGAGAGTAAGTCCTGGAGAGAGAAGGAAGGGCTCTTTGGGAGATAGGGGAGTCACGTCTCAGGAAGGGTAAGGGGAGAAAATGGAGATCTGTATTCCTCAACTCAGCACTCTCTGCCCATTACCCCCATGAGTACAGCCAACACCTCCACCAGTGCCTGTTCATGTCATGGGTGACACCCCACAACAGCTTCGTCCTCTATGCTTGCCAGCTCTCCACCATGGTCAGCACTTCCTCTGCCACCACTACCACTGCTCCCACCACCACCGATAACATAAGCCAAGCTGCCCCTTAGCTTTGGGAAGCAAAAGTCAGCTTTGCCTACATGACCAGAGGCTTTGAGGTGCTCCGCCTGCTGGGGAAGATGGCTTTGCCATAGCAGTCAACCAGAGCATCCGGGGTGCCTTGCCATGTCCCCTGGAATAAGCAGGAGCAAACAAGCTTACCTCCCCAAGAATCAATAGAGATCTGCCCACTTGCACCTGCTGGGCTTGTGCTGCTGTAACAGCTTTCACTCCAAAGGCTGCCCGTTTGTTTGTCAGCTGCCTTGAATTTTTATTGTTTCCTGGGCATGTGAGTTCCCCCATCTGTTCCCAGGGCAAGGAACGCCTATGTCCTGGGGGTGGATGGCTGCCGATGTTGACTTAAGAGTGCGTGGAGCAGGAGATAACCACTGCCCTGCTGCCAGGGTGGCAGAGCCACGCACTGCGCACCATGGGCTGCGCTTCTCGCCCGGGGCTCCTGTTGCGGGGCTGCGAGCCAGGGCAAACGTCATGCAGCACCAGCATGCGTCATCCCCTTGGCGGTGGGCAGGGATGGTGGCCACGTTGCAGGTGGAGCGTGGGAGGAGCACACCTCCACAGCTGGCCTGAGGAGTGGGGAGCAGAGCAGCACCTGCCTGGACAGGACCGAGGGCAGGAGGACCACGAGACTGCCGAGGAGCAAAGAAGGGCACCGCCGCAGATGCACCTGAGGTATTGTCCACGTTTGAAGCGCAGCAGCTGCAATCCTACCCAACTGCAACAGTGATGGGGTTGGCTGCTATGACTCGGAATGGTCTAGTTGGTGTGGCAACACTTGACAGGGTCCTGTCGCCATAGGCAACATCATTCCAGTGGGTCCAATGGACCTGTGATAGCTCACAGCTGCTGGGAATGGCTTATTAGGTGCATTGATTTCTCAGGGGTGAAAGCTTCCAAGTGTTTGCTGCTGGGAGGGTGCCTTGGGAAAGTGGGAAGAAGGGCTGGGCTGTGCGAGTACTTTGGGTTGGGCTCCCCATGGGGAGCAGGATTCCTGGCTTGGGAAGAGCAGAGATACTGGGTCTGCTTGCTGCTTAGCCAGGAATTTGATGTATTTCGAGATTAGGTGACTCTCATTTTGCTTTCAGGTGCTGTGGTGTTAAGAGGGAAAAGTGTGTGGGTGAGTGTAAATCAGCTCGGTGCCGGGAGAGCTGCCTGTTTGCACCAGGGGATTTAGGCTTCCAGATATTTAATTTCTGGTAACTGTACTTCAGTTTTTTGAAACATTTCAGTCTTGAAAAGCCTCCTGTGGATAATGAGGCTACGGGGAGGTGCTGCTCACAGAGACAGGGGAGCAGGGACATGGGGGCCTTGCTTTGGCAGAGCAATTAGTGAGCAAGCAGGTAGCCAGCATTTGGAAGAAAACACTGGGAGAGAGGGGTAAAACAAAATGAGAGAGGTTTTGTTGCTTTCCTTGAAACCAAGTACAAACAAACCTCACATAAGTCTAAAATGTCACACCCGGTATGTCATGGGGTGAGGGACCATGAATGGAGGAGGGTGTGGGAGGTAGGAGGTGGTTCTGCTCTGAGGACTGGAGGACTGCCTGGGGAAGGCTTGTTCCCCACAGCCAGATCTCTAATAGCTCTGCAAACGTGGTAGAAGCCTTAGGCGGCCCTCCCAGAGCTGTCCGGGGCAGTGTGACCCACAGCCCGTGCCCTGATTCAGAAGGCTGGTGGTGTCAAGGAGAGCTGGGCAGGTCCTGGAGGGCCCCTACCTTGTCTCCAGACCAGGCTGGTGCCCTCAGCTGAGGTGTCCTGTCCCCTTTAGCAGGTATGAGATAGCTGCAGACAGGTAATGGAGGGACCTTTGCAGCCATGTCAGAGCTTGGTGGCTGGTGCTATGGTCAGGACCACCCAATGTGCGTCCCAAGTGTTCTCTGTCTTTTAGCATCCAGCTAGAACCCTTCATGAATTCTTTTCTGACAGGCCCCCCACTGTCTGCCAGGGTGGCAGCCCCAAACCAAACCTCTCCCAAGGACATAGCCCCTGCCTTTGCTTGGTAGCCCAACCCACCGCCCTGTCTTCTCTTATAGCAGCCTCCCCTCCATATAAGTGCTCAGGAAACATCTCCTGCATACTTGTGATTTCCCTAGTGATACTGGGGGTGGGAAAAGTGAGGCAGGGAGCTGATGCTGCCTTGGAGGGGCATTCACAGCACCATGGGCACTTGGCAGAAAGGAGGAAAGCAGCTCTTCGTCAATCAGCAAAGAGAGAGGAGAGATATCTCCAAAGGGTGACCAGGGTCAGCCATGGTCTGGAAATGTTCACATTTATAAACTAAGGAGGAAATCATAGAATCATAGCATACCAGCTTGGAAAGGGCCTCAGGGATTATGAATGCCAGAAGCCTCCATGGCTTTGAAGATGGTGTCAGGACCCAAAATCTGTGGGACGTGAATGTCTTTTAGCATCATTAGGGACCACGCTGAGAAGCCAGGTCTCTGCCCCTGTGTCTCAGGCTCTTGGGTTATGACCATCAACTGTAGCACCCGCAGGGACCATCCTGGACTCCTCCCAGTGCCTCTGAGCCGGGCCCTGGTGCAGAGGGAGGTGGAGGTGCAGGTCCTGCCTGGCCCCAGAGTTAAGAGGTGGAGAAGGGTGAGATATGCCACACATCTGGGAAATTACTCCACCGCACCAGGCAGCCAGCAGGATAGGGTGGAGGACCTGCAGTCTGCAGTTTGCTGCTGTGATAGGGTGACCTGGTGTTTGCTCTGTTTGTCATCCAAGAAGTTTAACTCCTTCACTTCTGTCCCCATGCATGCTGGAGAGCCTGCCAAGAAAACTCAGCTGTCTCCTTCCTGCACTTCCCCCTGTTGTTACATTCTGCAAAGTGAATGTACAGCTTAACACGTGCTCCCTGTTTGCTGACCACCCACCGGGCTGCGGGTCTCTCTGCAGCATGGAGTCTCCCTGAGCTGCAGCACTGGAGCGGCGTGGAGGAAGCACGTGGCTGGACCAAGTGAGGAACGGGGCACCGGTGCCCTCTCCTGTGGCTGGTCCTGCCTCTGGGGGGTTGGTGCAGGTGCTGCACCCATCCTGCACAGATTGGTATCCTCACCACCCACGCCAGGAAGAAAGACCAACTCCCCTCTATGGCAGCTCCTCTTAGGAGGAACTTCCCCTCCTAAGATGCTGTGGAGACAGGGATGTAGAAGAGGACGGTAACACAACGGTTTCACACTTATCCATTTGTCATCCCACTGGCTGTCATCAATGGGTGAGCGGGCAGGAGAGGGGACTACTGGGAAAAGGATGCAGGAGCAGCCAGGAGGGATGCTCACACCATAGAGCTACGGGCAGGTCCTCACTGATAGACCATGGAGCCAAAGCTCCTGCTGGGACCTGCTGGGAAAATGTTAGCCACAGTTCTGCCTGGTTCCTGCTCCCCACTCACACCTTCTTCACCCTGTTAATTATTACAAGGGAAGCGATGAAGGCCAATGTGCACCAAAGTCCAGTGTGAGAGAGAGAACCTGCAGTACAGTCGCCGCCATGAGCCAGCCCGCCTCAGCTGCCACAGAGCTGCCCATGCTGCCGGGGAACACGACAGTGGCCTTTGGGGTGGCAGACATCATCGTCGTGGTTTTATACTTTGTCTTCGTCCTTGCCATCGGGATATGGGTGAGTGCCCAGGGTATCGGGGTTTAGGCTTGCCTGAGGCAGAGCGCCTTTCATCCTCCCCAGACCCCTCCTGGGTACAAATGTGTCTGCCTGCACAGGGCACCTTCTGTGCACACCGTTATACCAGGGTCTGCTGAGCAACCTGGGGGTGCCAGGGATCTTCCTGTGAGACCTCACCCCCACACAGGGACAACCAAAGGGTCATTCCCTGGAGGTTGTTCTGGGGATGATATCTACCTCCTGTGCTGCAAAGTATTTTCACACCAGGATGTGGACAGGCAGGGGGCAAAAGAAAAGGTGAGTTGGTGTGGAGAAGACTGAAATGGGACTTTAAAAAGCTTTGGAAAGATTGTTGCTAATTATTTGTCCATGTGCCTTGCAAAGGCCTCTTTCATAGAGACCCATAGTGGTTGGCTGCAGTGTTTTTCTTTCCCAGTTCATACATTCAAGAAGTCATTAAACAGGTACAAGCAGCTTCTTTCCAAAGCTGAACTTTCAGACACCTGCACAAAGAGAGGCAGAAGCAGTGGGTGAGGCCTGGCATACTTAACAGATACACACAGAAGACTTCTGGAGCTGATGCTGAGATCAGGCATGCAGGCTTCTAGCTGGGTGGCAGTGCTGCTCACCAGTCTGGGTGCTGCCGCGTGCACTGGTGTTTTGCAGCAAACCGTTCCATCGTGGTACCTGACTGCAAGTTCCCGGCTGCTGCAAACAGCAAGCACAGCCAGCCTCAGTCACGTCGGAGGGGCTTGCTGGCCTCTGGACAGGCTATTGCTCTTGAAATCCCTGCAGTTCTCACGCACTTTCCACGTGGGGCTGCTGAAAATCCTGAATCCATGGCAGCGGGAAGAAGCCAGGCAGCAGGAGCTGCGGCAGGGCATTGCCAGCCATCCTGGAGGGCACCTGCGTGTCATGCCCACATGCAGTCCTGGATACACCTCTGTGCCGTGTCCTCCCTTACCTGGCTCTGAAGGTGTGGCTAGGGGTGCTGGGCAGTGAGGAAGGAGATGCTTCCTCTGAATGCATACCATCATCAGAAGGAAGGCAGTCTTTTTTTTGAGCTGCAAACACGTATCTTCACATGGCTGAGAGCAGATAAACCCCTAGATTTCTCCAAATTAGACGCCTTTCACAGGGGCCCTGCTTCAGCCTGCACCAGAGCCATGCACTGCCTGTCTGTGCTGCTCTGAGTGGAGTGCGCCCACTGACTGCAGTGACACCCAAGGGAGCAGGACTAGGGTGGTGCAAGAGGTTGCTGATGGAATGTTTCAAGGCTACTGGGATGGGCGTTGGGTCTGACTTGAGGGTGGATGAATGGGGGAAAACACTTTTCTTTTTCCTGTGCTTCCAGTCATCAATACGAGCAAGCCGGGGGACCATTGGAGGCTATTTCCTAGCTGGACGATCCATGACTTGGTGGCCTGTAAGTTAAATGCGTCCCTCTGTTTCTCATGGTTTGAAAGCAATTCCAGGTGTAAGGAGGGCAGGTTCAGTGAGGGGACCCAATCCACTCACGTTTTGACTGTAGTCTTGACGTGAAGAGAACTCACCAGGATAGTTCAGCATCTTCAGGTTTTATCAACTCTCAATTTCTCTGCTAACATCAGCGATAAAAATGTTCACATAGATGGAAGTGAGGGAGTGCTGGGTTTGAAACTCTTTGGCCCCAACTCACCAAAGATACTGTTGTCTTCAAGCCAAGGGAGAATTAGTTGATCTAGGAATGTGCTATCCAGTAAAAAAGCATTTAGAGACTGAAGAAAAAATAATCCCAAAGCCCAGGACTTTCTGAGCCCTTGCTATTTAGAGTAAAGTTGGGATTATTGACTAACGATGTAAAGGATATAAACTTCAAACCACCGAAGTATAAATCTTCACTATGAAGAACATAAAAATCTATTGAAGGCGCCTTTTCTTGGGAGTGAAAGGTACATATAAAGATAATTTAAAGTTTGAAAGGAATAAAAACACCACAGGAATAAAGATCCTTCTCAGCCAATGCCAGATTCTAGTGCCATATATCTCTCCAGTGAGTCGTGGGTAGCGGAATGCACTTCTCAACCAAAACACTGTATTTTTTTCTTCTTCTCCTTTGGATGTACATTGCCCATAAATTTAATAGGTTAGATTTTCAACCTCTTCCATCAGAGACAAATGCACCTCTCTAAAATGTGTTATTTCTTAAATGTTCTTTATACTTCTGTCTCTGCCAAGTGACATTTAGTGGAAAGGGTTAGCGTGATGTTTTTCTCCAATTAGGAGGGCAAAAATAAAAGATACTAAAATGGAACAATTTTTCTCCAACATTTTTTTTTTTCTTAGAAAAAAAACCCACAACAACAACAACCAAACCCCAAACCATTCTCATTGCTTTTGGCTTCAGCCACTGGTGGCCATAGAGTCTGGAGTCTGTTGGGTACAGGTCGGCTCTTGGCTTTCCTGACTTGCTATTCTACGTTCAAAGCAACCTCTAATGCTTTTCACTTCTCAGTTTTGTTTTCCAGAGGGCTGGTTCCACCTCTGCGGCAGTCCTGCAGGCTCAGCTCCTTGTGGCCTTCACCCTGACTACATGACTGGCTTTTCTTTTTTTTATCAGGGGTGACAGATTTCTGCTGTGTGTCAGACAGCCTGATCCAAACCCCAATATTACGGTGCTGTTCCTGTGCAACGTATCTTCTGTATTTCTGTTTCTGATATATAGGTATCAGGAAACCTGCTTACATTTCTTGAGAGCACCAGTCCCCACCTCAGCTGCAAATTCAGTTGCAGCAGGGAGCTCTGTAATGAAGAGTTTTCTTAGACAGACAAGAAGGCAGAGCTGTTGGCAGGAGTCAGTGTGGGTGTTGATGCCATATTAATGTTTTACCTTGCTCAAAAGTGAGAAGCAGATCAAATTCCATCATTCCCTGTTTCACATGTAGCAGTACTAAGGAGAGAAACGCTCCTCGTAGGCGATGTGGCTAAAAGCAAACTTTCTTAAGAGAAAAAAAGGACTAGAGTTGTCCTTTGGGTAACTTCTCATTTGACCCTGAGAAAGATTTGACGTTGGCATCCAGAAAGTAGGTGAGGCTTTGTGCCAAATAAAAGTAGTAATTAAGTCTGATAGTCTTTGCCCTTTTAAAAGCACCTGGGAACTTGCCTTCTTCCAATTAGGGTGTCAATGAGCCATGGTAGGGACAGCCTACCATGCCCACAGCCTACAGTTAAAGTTAACCTGAGGCATTAGCATTTTCCAGCCTCCTGCTGAGCTGAGTAGCATTGAACCCATGTGTAGACATTAAACAGCAAAGACCTGAATGTTTCTAACATCATCCTTGCTATGGTTCAGGAATCTCCTCCCTCGTGAGGAGCTCCAAGAAAGCACCATGACTGTGTAAACCACCACATGCATGTTCACCGCAAGACTTAAAAGAGTCTGGGCTGTCAGCAAGACATGGAGAGTTAGAGCTAGGGTCAGCAAGGTTCGAGAAGGCATGTTGCTGGCTGAGTAACAAGGGAATGGAGGAGTCCATCAGATTTCATGGACACTGAGGTATCTGTGGCTGCTACCAGACTTCCCTCACCTTGCTGTACTCCCTATAACAGGTGTGTGTCTCAGGAGAACTATTGGCAAAGTGAATAGTTCAGGGATTAAGGTTTGCATTGGGGTGGGGGTGATGGAAGGGAGCAGACACACCTACTTTAAGATATAAAAATGTAGTTTTCTTTAAAAGGAGAAGAAAAACCAAACTGCATTACTACCCAACTATCTACCTACAAGAAGACAGGTAGGGAATGCCTGGGGAAAATGCTTGGGCTGAAATAGAAGTTCCTCAAGGTGACTTTCTGGGTTTTGTGCCTATGCCATGTGTTTCAGATTGGAGCATCCCTGATGTCAAGCAATGTGGGCAGTGGCTTATTCATTGGCCTAGCAGGAACTGGAGCGGCTGGGGGCCTTGCTGTTGGGGGCTTTGAGTGGAACGTAAGTCAGTTATATTGTCAACTAAGATGTCACTCTTTACAAAGGGACTGGGGATTTGTCTCCAAAATCAGATGCTAACAGTATCGGCAACTCCACATTCTCAAGCCTCAGGAGAGAAGTCTCCAGACATTCAGACAGCCTTGACATCATGAAATCTTTATTTTATTTTAAGTGGAATCCACTAAAATTATTAGCTCTTTGACCTTCCGAGAAGCACACGGCCGTATTTTTAAGCTTTAGTCTGCACTCATCAAGATTAAAATAAAAGATAATGAATGCTGAAAAGGTACTTGGATAATCACAGCATTCGGGGTACAGGGAGCTTGAAAGAAAGCAGCAGGCGCTCTTAAATTCAGTGTAAAGCCATGAAAATCAGCAACACTACGTTCACCTGTCAACTGCCAAAATGTGACATCTCTGGGGTGAACATCTGGGTGTGAAGGCGGGTCTCATTCTGCCCTACTGAAGCGGCCTGGAAAATTGCCACTGACACCACACAGAACACGAAAACCAGGCCCTTTGTGTGTGATGCTAATGAAATTTCTCAGCTGCAGTGTTGAGGAGTGAGATTAGTGCCAGCCTCACAATAAACATCACTCACCTAACTCTAAATCTCTTGCCTGTATCAGCGGAGACTGCTAATAGTGCCGGATACTTGCCAAGCACAGGCAGGGCCCACCAAAAGCTCTTTCCTGGCATACCTATTCACTGCCCTGGATTTTTCCTTAACCATTAAGATCACCTTTAAGCCCTTTGTGAAGAAATCAGAGCCTGTGTTCAGCCTGGTGCATGTAGGACATACCAATATCGCTGTACTTTAAATAAATCTATTCAAGTCATTTTAGAAGCCCATGAAGACAAGATTGCATGTCAGGGCAAATCTAACTTCATGAGTTTAGATTAATTTCTTTCAGATTGGAAAGGGACCTTAGATATGCCATTATTCTCTCCCTTTGTCATGGGATATCACTCAGCTGCAGGGATCGTATGAGTGTCTTTTACCTAAGCCAGTCTCTACCACTGCAGGAGCCACGACTGTTCTCCATGATCGCTCACAATCTCTGCTCACAGGGATCAGTTTCATTTCTGATAACTTAAATAACTGATCAAAGTAAAATCTGGACTAATTTAATGTATTTGGATGAAAGGTAATGGCCCGAGACAGCCAGGAGGTGAGGTTTGATAGTCCAATGGCTTTTGTTTATGTCCAAGACCTCCTGTTTGGGTTTTTGCTGGGTTTCAGAGAAGAAATACTTTATGGGAGATGCTTTTACACCTTCCGAAAGACCTTTCACCTGTGGAAAAGTGACTGAATTGCCCCTTTATCTGCCAGCAACAGAAGCACATCTGCGTCAGCCTGCAAGGAGAACATCCCAGCAGAGTCTTGCTGTTGCTTATTTTTATGCTCCACAGGGACAGTCTGCTGCCTCAGCCTCATCACTTGCTAATCAAGCAACAAACAGATGCTCCCATCCTTCTCTGAATCACTTAACTCTTCCCTGCCACAGCATCAGTGGTTTCAAAGGCCACCGAATACACCACCATCTTTTGGAGACCCAGAGCAACAGAATACGTTATCTTGCCCGAAAGACCAGGAGGTGGAACAGGATGTGCCACCCGTGACAGAGGACACAGGGCTTAGGAGGATAACTTCAAAAGCTTAATAATAAATAAGCTTATTGTAATAATTCCTCCACGTGTCATCTCATCTTCTGAGCAGGGAGGAAAAGTCAGACTGCCTCCCAAACATATGGCATATCCCTTTCTGCTTTGTTAGAATGTGCACTGAAAGAACAGAGGGGAAGGGCGTTCCCACATGTGGAATCCTTTATTTTCATACACACACAAATAAAGCCTTTATTTTCTCCGTCTCTTTAACAGGCTACCTGGGCCCTTCTGGCTCTCGGCTGGATCTTTGTGCCTGTTTACATCGCAGCAGGAGTGGTCACCATGCCTGAGTACCTGCAGAAGAGATTTGGAGGGCAGAGGATACAAATCTACATGTCCGTACTGTCCCTCATTCTCTATATATTCACCAAGATATCCGTATGTATCCAACTGGACGCGACCCTTGTGTCTAGGGCAGGGGTAGGCCATCCTGGTACAACGCAGGGCTGCTCAGAGACAGCTCAGATGTCCTTGAAAGGACCAGAAACAGCGGCAGCGTGTTAGTGTGCTGCTTTGTTCATGTAAATACCTGCCTCTGTATTGATCATGGAGACTATCCTAAGAGAGAGAGCCCTCATTAAGCAGCAACGCACAGTGAGAACTTTACAGGGACATAGCAGCTAATTACTAAGCAGTGTAAGTACCAGAAGCTGTCTGTCCGCTTTTCCTCTTCTATCAGATCAAACCTTAGGCAAGGGGAACTGCAGCGTTACCCCATCTGACGATCTGGCTGCCTGCATCTTGTAGATGTGAAATGTTCTCAACTGGTCATAAATCTGCTGTTCTCTGTTCTTGTAGCTGAGTTTTCAGCATTAGGTGTGTTGCGGTTATTCCTCTCTTTTTCTGCCACTTGTGTTGTGTAAAAAGGGTACTGTGAAAGGGAGGTAGGTCCTGGCTTAAGGCAAAACTCAGCATCTTTCCTGGGTTGTTTGTAGCCTTGTACCCTGCTGGTAGCCAAAAAGCGATGTAAGCTGCTGGGTTTTTCCGTTCATTTAAATGCCATTAATAAAGAGGCAGAACTTGTGTTCGGAAATTTGCTAAGAGCTACCTGTGCCCTTGGAGGGAGAGGACTGTATTTCAGAGTCCATTACAGGGGCTGAAAATGTCAGTCCTTTGTCTCCGACTGATTGTCCCATGGCCAGTACAAGTCAGTTTTCACTAGACCCTGAAGTATTTAGGTGTCAAATTGTCTTGGAAGACATTGACTGGAGATGAGGCACCCATGTATGTTTTGCAGCTGGCTTCAGGGTCCTTCTCCCAGGCTCTCAGGTCCTGGGAGGTGCATTAAGAGGAGTTCCAGGCTGGGAGTATGGGACAGGTTTCCTCCTCCAATGGCCAGCTCTTGGTCATGTCACCCACTGCTGTCACCGCTGCCTCCAGGAGCTTTGCTCTGTGGGATTGAAGCACTGCCCAGGGTGAGGTCCTGCAGAGAGGCATTAGAAGCCTCTTTACCCATAAGGGGTAAATGGAAGATCTCTCCTGCAACAGCCGCACAATGTGCACAGCCACACAGTCAATGTATGTGGTGAAAACAGACCGGTCTTTCAAAATGACCTTCAGCAGAACAGCATTTGCTAATGCCTTTCAGAGCAGGACCCTGGCCTCAGTCATTGCTGTTTCATCTCAGTGGTTTCTCCTCTGTGCAGCTAATTCACGCGTGGCTGACGGATGTGGCTGGTGGAGTTTATGGGCATGACAGGTGCTTTCTATTAAGCGGTGCTATTGTTTGTAGAGAGCTCATTTAGCGGCTGGCTGGACAGCAGGCAGTTGGTTACAAGAAGGATTTTTCTCCCGTGCTTTTTACCCAAACATAGGTTAGCAACTAGGGCTTTGCAGAGTCTTCCCTCCTTGCAAAGAAAAACAGAGATCTCAATAAACAATGTTGTCAAAGGACTGATCCTGTATGGATACAGAGGTGCTTGGATTTCTTGCTGGGAAGTCAAAAACCAGAAGACACAGCGGTTCCTGTGGTGTACTGACAGCGTTTGTCCTGCCTCAGGGCTGCAGAGGTCAGGAGTTGCACTGGATTCTTGTTTTCAAGGCACTAGAAATCTTGCCCCATCCCTTCTATCTCCCTTGGCAAATGTCTTTACCTGTATCTCACCCCATACCAGATTTGCAGGTATCCTTCAAATTGATTTCCCGAGTACACATCTCCCATATCACCTGCTGTGTTTGAATGATGTTATCTGTATAATTGCAAGTTTCGCCCAGTTTCTGGTTTCACTCTCTCTGCCAGTAGGTCCAAACAAAACAAAGCAGATGGGGGTGTCTGTATTTCTAGTGAGGTCCTCAGCAGGTATAACCTGTTTTTCTGGAGTCGTTCTAGTATGCTGAAGTGTGTGAATAGAAAAGCAAGCTGTTGACCTTTGCAGATAAATAAATCATGGCACAAGACATCAGTGATTCTTTAGGAGTCTTTCAAGCAGGAATGTCTCCTGGCCACTAGGCCACCAAGTTGTAGTCTTGGGAAGAACCAGGTCTCTGCTATTTGCCCCCCTTCCCCTCCTGTGAATACATGGGCTCCTGCTCCCCATGGATGTCTTCACAGTCAGGAAAAGGAGTGGCAGTTTCCACCAATACCTGTCTGTGCCTCTGAGGGTTACATGCCATGAAGGCTGCCTGTAAGATAATCTTGATTTTGATGACTTTTAGTCCCTTGGCATAGGACCTTAATTTTTACCCTCCTGTGGCCCCCACTACCAGATATTGAGAGCTTTGATCTGGAGGAAAGATTTTGCTTACACCAGGAACAAGAAGGTTCACAGCCAGCAGCCCCATGCTCTCTCCTCCTCTTCCACTTCACCTTCGTGGTGTCCTCCCTCGTCAATGCTCTCAGCCGCAGAGGACTGCAGGCTGCTTTATTAGATTTCACTTGCACGAAGCACTATTAATGCCAGACTGCCCTTGGGGGTTTTTTTATTCCAGACAGACATTTTTTCCGGAGCATTGTTCATCCAAATCTCTTTGGGCTGGAACCTCTACTTGTCCACTGTGGTCTTGCTAGCAGTGACTGCTGTCTACACCATAGCTGGTAAATAGCTGATTTTAAAATAAACATTATAAACTAAAGCCTGTGATGTAAGTTTCCCCTTTCCTCCATAGGGAAAGTATTCAGGTCCTGGTCTGAGGGAGGGATCCCCCCGGCTGCTGGTAGTACCTGTCCTGTTACTCCCAGATGTTGGAGACCTCTGGCTATTCCCCTCTCCCCTACTGGCCCAAGGGAAACCGATATGGGGGGAACGTCACTGTTTTCTAGAGGATTTTCCAACACTGCAGAAGGCTCCCAGTTCCCTTTGTGCAGATAGTTACCACTGCCCATATTTGCTCTTTCCTTCTCTTTTTATAACGTTAGCAACTTTACATATTAAGGTACTGAACTGCCTCCAAGTCCTCTCATGAACGTGGAGAAGCCCTTCAGGCCATTCCTCGTGGGAGGGCTTGTGATAGCTACAGGCTCCTGGGGACCAGCTCCATGCCAGCTTCTACCAGTGGGTCTGTCCTGAAATCACAGGGCTGGGGCCAAGGAAAAGCTTTTTCCAGGTGAGGTTCCTGTTTCATTGTACATGGTGACGCACTCTGCCTGTTGTCTCTGGTTTTCCTGACAGGTGGTTTAACGGCTGTGATATACACAGATGCACTGCAGACCCTGATCATGGTGCTGGGAGCTTTGGTCCTCATGTTCATAGGTAAGAGGAACCTACAGTGGCATGATACACTGCTTTAATGGTCCCAAGGTCATTAGACCTCACCCTTTCATGTATGGTGCAGAAATGAGTTTTAACCACTCACAGAAGCGGTGTCAGCACAGCTCTCATCCACCAAGTCGTCAGACTTGCTTCATCCTTCGCACTGATTGTATGGAGGTGAAGTTCTGGATAAATTTACCTCACTGGTCTGGGTTTACCTGGAGTTACCAAAGAGCTTGCAACACTTCATTCCCAAAGCCAAATTCAGCTCTTGCTATGCTCATGTAAATTCAGAGTAATTCTGCTGACTTTCCCTGTTGACTTTGGGAGTTACTGTGGATTCATTTGGGCGTAACTGAGTATTATTTAAAAAAAAAAAAAAAAGCAACAAGGAACTGACCATCATCAGTCTTTGCTTTAAGCCTTGTTGGCAAACAGAAATATAGAGATCTCTTGTTTCACGTCATATGTTCCTGCAGTAACTCTTGGAGGGTGTCTGAGCAAAGACTAGATGCTGAGGACATTGTGGGTATTAGGAACACGGAGATTTTTCCTGCATTGGTCCTCTTCCAGGGTGCAATGTTAAAATTATAAAGACTCTGGGCAAAATCTAACTGACTTCTGTGGAAACCTTGGCTGCCGAAAGTGAGAGCGAAACAAAAAGAAAGGAGCTAAGAAGAAGATAGGAAAATAGAAAAGTAATCAGGAGACTCAGATAAGGAAATAATGTTGCAGGATGCAGCAGACCTTAAATCACTGGCATTTTCTTTTCAGGATTTGAAAAAGTTGGCTGGTCTGAAGGACTTCAGGAGAAATACAGCACAGCAATACCAAAGATCATAGTCCCAAACACGACCTGTCACCTCCCACGTGCGGATGCCTTTCATTTGTTCAGGGATCCAGTCACAGGAGACATTCCTTGGCCTGGCCTTATATTTGGTCTCTCTGTGCTGGCTCTTTGGTGCTGGTGCACTGACCAGGTAAAGGAAGTCTTTCCCTCTGCAGGCAAACTGCCACAGTTACTTCCAGTCCACCCCTCAGTGTGTGGATCTGCGAGCTGAAACACGACTGTGTCTCAGTGCGTAGGAGTTACTAGCTTTTTACTGGTCTAGACCAGAATATCTCACTCCTTCCACCTTCTCAGCAAGCTGCTAATTTTGTGCATGTCTTAGTGCAGAGAGCACAGGTTATTTTCTTCTCTCTTTATCCCACTGTGGGCTGGTGGGTACTGGGAGTCTTCATGCAGTTAGCGTGACAAGGATATGAAAATGTGGATCTGGAGCTGGGTCTGCAGTGACCTTGTGCAGGCATCCAGACAAGTCATGGATATTCCTGGAGGTCTCATGTTTCTTATTCCTTTCCAAGCTACAAACAAGGAAAACTGTGTTTGTTTCTCAAGACGTGGTGCTTTTGTGCCTTAAGATGGGATAATTATGAAAACCCACCACTGAACTTTTACCAAAACACCTACAGTCTGCTTCATTCCTTGTCTCTTGCAGCCGTGCAGCTGCTCTCTCCGGTCCTCAAGGTAGCTTCATTTCAGTCAAGGGCGAAATGATTCCTGTAAAGGAAATTTCCACGCTGCCCTCTCCTATAGCCTGTGCACTGAGCTCTGAGCAGTGGCAGCAGGCTGCAGTCAACTGAGATGGGAAAGTTGCCATTGGCATGCAAAACACCCTGGGATCCTGCTGGATGAAAGTCATCCATGAGAACGAGAGACAGAGAGAGGATGGATCCTGCTCTTTCTGTAGTGCTTCTGTTTTACTCTCTGCTCCCTTTCTGCACTGATTGCAGGTGATAGTCCAGAGGTCTCTCTCTGCCAAGAACCTCTCCCATGCCAAAGGTGGATCAGTGCTGGGAGGATATCTGAAAATCTTCCCTATGTTTTTCATTGTCATGCCAGGAATGATCAGCAGAGCTCTTTACCCAGGTAAGCCTTCCCATGTTCCTTGCCCCAGGGCATTATACCTGCCATGACCACTAATCCCACACAGGTCTGCCAGCACTTTTACACCTCAGAAACTTCTGTCCTGCAGGCCATGCCCTTCTTCTACCTCCAGTGCTCCCACAGTGGCAGAAGTCACTGGGAGTATACATACAGAGCATATGATGCCCATAGAATCATTAAGATTGGAAGAGACCTCCAGGATCATCTAGTCCAACCATCTCCCTACCACCCATTACCCACTAAACCATATCCCTAAATACCACATCCAACCTTTCTTTAAACACCCCCAGGGACGGTGTGGATAGGTCCATGCTGTGGACATTGTGTGCATCTGTCTATCTGAAGGAAAACACTGAGATGAAATACACGAAGCCCTGAGGTTGTCCTTCAGGTCCTGTGGATTACTTTCATTAGGTATTTGGTGAGAGTTTTAGCACTCTACTACACAGATTCACGCTGTTCCTGGTGGATTATACAAAACAGCTCTCCTTTGTGAAAGAGCAAGTGGTCCCCTCCTCTTGTCTCCCAAGGAGCTCTCATTGCTGGTTTCTCCAAAGCATGCCACTTCCAGGGAGGAATATCCTAGTTAGGAGGACCACTCCTGGAGGAAAGTGTGTCTCAAGTGTCTCTCTCCCAGATTTCCTCAAATAAGAGTAAGTCAGCCTGCAACACCCTTGGTAACTCAGCTGACAGCTTCGTGGAAATAGTCCAGTTCCCACAAATGACAAGTCATCAAGGATTACAATTATGCAACATCCAGGAGAGTTATATCTGTACCCTGAACAGAATTGCAAAATGTCATCTTAAAGTTTCACCTTTATTTTACCATGTAAAATGTTCTTCAGCTCCACTTATTCTAGCTGTATTCCAGCTGCATCTCTGAATTTGTATGAAACCACACAGAGCATCAAGACTTGTTCCTTTGAATTAAACAACCTGTGGCTCAATGAGTTCTACACTGACTTGTCATTTTCCTGTCATCTACAGATGAAGTGGGCTGTGTGGACCCCGACATCTGTAAAAGGGTCTGTGGAGCTGCAGTGGGTTGTTCCAACATTGCCTATCCCAAACTCGTGATAGAACTCATGCCCGATGGTGAGAAACTTTTACACTTATGGAGGCGGGCTTGAGCCACGGTCTACATCAGACTGCTCTTATCCGTCCTAAGGATGAGGAAATCTTACTGCAGTTACCTGACCTTGGGCTGAAAAACCAGTGCTGAGAGGCCAAACATCTAGTCCTAATTTTCCTTCCCTTTTTTGGTCCCCCAGGGCTTCGAGGTTTGATGATTGCGGTGATGATGGCAGCCTTGATGAGTTCCCTCACCTCCATTTTCAACAGCAGTAGTACTCTCTTCGTCATAGACATCTGGCAGCGGATCCGCAGAAAAGCTTCGGAGCAGGAGCTGATGATTGTGGGCAGGTTCTTACGTTTCTTTATGTCTTGATGCTCTCATCATCTGTTCTGAGTGCAGCATTTACATTCTTCAGTCTGGATTTACTGAGAAAAATCTGGTGCCTAAAATATAGAACAGGAACGCAGCCTGGGGAAAGAGCATTAGTTTTTCCAGCTTCATCTCAGGCAGACCTGGTCAAAGAGAAACACTGAGCATACCACTGAGCTAGAGAGACCATTTCCTCTCTCTTCTCCAATTTTAACATAAATACTGCCTTAAATGTAACTTTTAGAAAAGCCAAAGTTACTCTGGAGTCACTGTGACCAGAGGTCTTTAAGAGCATGTTATTTTTGCATCAGATAGAAGAGATACATTGCAATTACTCCTTTTTTGTAGGGAAAAGTGCAGAGAGCTGGGCTTCCCAGCTCTCTCTCTCTCTCTCTGATAAGTTATAGTGCCCTTTGCAAGCAAGCTTTGGCACTGCATTATGTCGGGGCAAATATAGTTCCCCTCCTGACAGCAGGATTTAAGCTGCCTTCTGCCTGTTTGTGGTGCTTTTCCTCTACTGTCATGAGCATTAAGGTTCTACACTTGGTTGTGAGATGAGTGAAGGCTGCAGGCAATCTCACACTCCACCACCATAAAGCAGTGAGAGGGAAAGAACCACTTGTTCAGCAGTATGGAGAAACCTCTATAATATACTGTGCAAAGGATGAAGGAAGGTTATGGTATGCACCTGAGACCCCAGAAGCAATTTTAATAAGCAGCAAATGAGTTAGAATTTGACAAAGGCATGAAACTGAACATGTTATCTGCTTGGAAAAGTGGCAGAAAGATTGTGTCCACAAGCTCCCAGCTCCCTCTCTCTGTCGCAGCCAAGAGCTAAACCTTCAAAGAACTTATCCCTCTCTAGGATACACCAGGTTGAAAGGCTTGCACTGATCCAGCTCATGGTGGGAGCCACTATGTCCTTGTGGATCTCTCATGCATGTTGCCTGGCATGTCCTAGCTCAGCTCGCTCTGAAATCTGGGAAGTTAGCTCTGGGAATTGGTTGAACTGACTTTCTAGATGAGAATTTTCTCTTTTCTTATGTAGACAGGCAAAGGTTCTTCTTGAGAGTGGTCTCGATTTTTTCTTAGGAAACTCTGAAAGCAATTGGAAGTGTGTTTTTCCTGAAAAACATTTTCAGGTGGACTCCGACACCTACAGAGCTAATACAATTTTATCCTCATCTTCCAGAATCTTTATCCTCATTCTCGTAGTCATCAGCATTCTCTGGATCCCAATCATTCAGTCAGCCAACAGTGGCAAGCTCTTCGACTACATTCAGTCCATAACCAGCTATCTAGCCCCACCGATCACAGCTCTCTTCATCTTGGCGATCTTCTGCAAGAGGATTAATGAGCCTGTAAGTAGAGTATCAAAAACCAATTGATATACATATTTAATTTGATAAAGTAAATAAATAACTCTCCCCTCACTAACTGGCCTTTGAGACTCTTTAAACTCAAAGCTGGTCCAGCTAAAGTGTGACAATTAGACAGTCTTTCCCTGGCATGTGTTAGTGGATCTCAGCCCAGTCTCTGGTGTATGTGTGTTTGCTTCCAAGAAGCCACGGCAAGTGGTACTTCTTGGCAGTCTCATTTGAAAGCATGAAAGGCAAAGTTGTTTGGCACTTTGGGAATGATGTGTCAAAGTCTAGTTGGACGCATGCTGTTAGAAAGATGCGCATTGTCTGTGCTCTGTCTGTTCCATTTTCAAGGGCAGAAAGAAAAAAATGAGGATTTTTAACTGAAAATACCTCCTTTGATGCATGTCAGTGTGGGTTTCCATCAGGCATAAAAGGTCTTGATCTAAGAAAGTGAAGAAAGGAAAAGAAAAAGGAAAAGAGGGAAAGGAAAAGAAGGGAAAGGGAAAGGAACAGTGAAGGGGAAGGGAAGGGAGGGGGAAAGGAGAAAGGGGAAAGAGAAGAAGGAAAGAAAAAAGGAGAACTTTACCCGAAGATAACATGTAGTGACCTTTTCTTTACGCTTGCCTTTAATCAGGGTGCTTTCTGGGGCCTCATGGTTGGGCTGGCTGTTGGTCTCATTCGGATGATCATCGAGTTTATTTATAGCACACCGTCTTGTGGTGAGGAGGACAGAAGACCAGCTGTGCTAAAGGACTTGCACTACCTCTACTTTGCCCTCATCCTTTGTGTCCTCACTGCGATTGTCATTGTCCTTGTTAGTCTCTGCACCCCACCAATTCCTGAAGAAAAGGTAAGTGACTTGTAGTGGCACCCTTTTCTCAGAGCCCCTGTTTGGTTCCCAAAAATCTCTGAAATCTGTCTTTTTCTTTTCCTCCTATGGTTAAGAAATGGTGTGTAATGCTTATGCTGCAAAGAAGCCCTTGCTCCTCAGCTTTCTATTCCCCAGGTCGCACAGTGTTAATGCTTTCTGAGGCACTGACTGCTTCAAATTGAGTGTGAGTTCCCACGCTGTGCCTCGAGCTGGGCAGACACCACAGCCCATCATAACTGGGATGGAGAGAAAAGAAGAAGGGGAAGGAGATGAAATCATATTACGGAGCACTGCTGAGTAGGAATTAAATATATCTAATTGTAGCATCTACCCTGCTTCAGCAGAGCCAGCATCAATCTTGCAGGGAAACAGGATTAATGTCTTTTGCAACATGGGCATTTAGGAAAATAACATTTTGTCCCAATGTGATCTCAATTACATCTAATAACTTTGAGTTAGGCACAACTTTCTTTTACTTAACACATTAAAATGGTGCAGAGTCGGGAGGCTTTGTATAATCAAGCCTTAAAATAACTCTTCCCTGTCCCAAGTTTTAAAGCAACTGTCAATACAAAAAACCTGCCATCTACCTCCAAACACAGGTTACTGAAGGATTTAAAAAACCTATTTTTTTTCCCCTGTCTAACTGCATGAGGAAGTGAGGGTGATGCCATCATAGCATTTTCTATCTGCTGCTTCCTCATAACTTGTAAAGCATTAACTAGTTCCATCAATGTTTGATTGAACGTTAGTGGTGTCAATGATACCCAGCTCCTAAAGATTACATGAAAGCAGGTGCTCAGATAGAGGAGAGGTGGGGGGAGAGAGAGAGACTGTCTTTGTGTCTGCTTTGAGATAAAGTCTCAGCTTTTATTAGCTATCAGAGGATCCACATGGGAAAGAGAAATACTGGCAAGGAGGCACCATTAGTTCTGCTGCTTACGTTGTTCACTACTGCTCAGGGGTGGCCAGATGGTTGCCAGCAATTAATTACTGTGGTTTAATGAGTTCCCACTCATCATCTGACCTGTGATAACTAAACATGTGCAGTGCTCCCTGCTCACAGCAATAGCAAGATAAGACGCATTAACATAGCACTGGCAAAGAGTGAACATCATACCAACAGTTCAGGAAATGAAGAAACTGGCCACAGCACTTACAGGCTTTTTAGTCTGACCTCAGAGGTGTAAAAACATTTAAAGCGTGTTTTAAGGAGGGGAGGAGGAGTTCAGGATGAAGATGTACTGTAATAGCATCAGGGAAAGAGAGGCTATGATCTAAGAGATTCCTTGGAGGAGATCTTCAGTAGAAATAGGTGAGTTTATAGGTGCTGGGCTTAAGGAATCTTGTTTGACACATTCTTCAAAGAGCCAATGCTCAGAAAAGGTGCATTCAGACTGGAAGTAGTCCAGGGATGGTCAGGAAGGGTAGGATTTTGTCTGAAACAGCTGTGTGCAGTTATTCCAGATGAACAAAGCACGAGGGGTGGTGGCTGCCCCCCAGGTGTCTCTGGATATCTGGAGAGACAGGGAGGGAGGAGAGCTTGCTAAAGGGCAGTGCTAGCCATGAACAAACAGGCTGGGCTTTTTTGGGGGGAACTTTTCTAAAGATGGATGTTCAGGCTGAGGTTATTTGCAGCTCTGGTGCTTCCCAGTCCCATGTGTTGCTCAGGTCACTTTCTGAGCCTCAGGTATTTCCCCCATAAAAATCGCATGGGGCTGGTTCTTCTAGCCCTTATCCGTGCAGCACTTTGAGATGTAATGATGAAAGACACCATATAAGAGTTATGAATTATGCCATTTATTTTGTCAAGCAAAAGGAAAAGAAAAACAAGCCACCAAAGAAAAAGCCAAGGAAATACAGTGATAGATCATACTTCAGCAGATGTAAATCAGCATAGCTCCATTGCCTTCAAAGACCAGGAGCAGCTGTTGAGCACAGTTATGCCACTTTACACCAGCTGAGGATCTACACTAGACAACTTTAAATATTGAATCTCAATGATTTTCAGATAGTAAATGGGCAAAAGGAGGAAAGAGATTTGTATCTGATGTTACAGTGGTACAGCTAATGTGCCTGGCTTTAAATGAATTACAATCCAAGAACTGCAAGCTGTAGCATTTTCTCCTGCTGTTTTGGACACTCTCCCATCCCTGTGGTGATTGATGCTGTGCTGGAAAACAAGTATGCAAGGAATTTGTTTGGTATGCTCCAGAGTTCATATGTCTTCATTGTAGGTAGTCCATATTGTGTCATGCCGTCCTTGAAAACTCTGCAAAAGAGCTTACAATTAAATTTGAGACTGTGAAGCTAAAAAACAACTGTCAGGTGCCAGATGGCATTTTGGAACAGAAGGATTTATTCTAGTTTACAAACAACAAAAGAAAAGCTTTGCTGAGTTCTTGCAAACTCCCTTGTCCAAGGAGAATGTGAGGGTAAACAGGGAGAGGAACAGACCACAGAGCATGAGTGCTACAGGAGCAGGTCACCTCCCGGGGGGCCAGGGCTCACTCAGACAGGCTGATGGATCGGCAATTCCACTTGATGTGCTCTTGAGTAGGGGATGTTTTCCCTGTGCCCCAAGGTCTGGGTTCAGTGGCTCCTTTAGGTGCATGCCCTAGGAGGATCACCAAGCCCGCCTGACTGGCCTGAGCCCACACCGTGCACTCCTGAGATGCTGCAGCTGAAGGTCCCACAGCACCAGTTAGTGCCACTGGCAGCAAAGTGTGCTCAGCCTCCGTGGGAACCAGGCACTCACGGAGGAGCAAAATAAGGGAGGACACAGAGCTCCCCAAGCAGTCTCCACACATGGCTCTGCAGTGGGGAGCAGAGCCACAGGGCACCCTGGGACCTGCCAAGTGGCTACCCCCACTCCCCTGCCCTTGGGCATGGTGGCCTCAGGCAGAACTTCCAAGGTTCAAGTGCATTCTGCTAACGCAGCTTCCCTGTCAGCAGCTCTCCTTATATATGTAGTTGCTTACTTTGCCCAAGCATGCAAAACACGTGCCATCATCTGTCTCCTGCATCCCCATTCCTTCATAAGTCTGGCCAGGGAAGCATAGTCATCCCCGTGGTGGCCTCCATGGCCACACAGTGCTTCCGGTCTGCCCCGGCATGTGTCCTTCTGGCTATGGCAAAGAGGACACAGGGGGACCTCAAGGAATTCATCCAGCCAAAACCCACCCACCCACACAGGGGATCTTGAATTTGGAGAGACAGTCATTCAGTGACACATGGAAAGAGGAGGGAAAAGAAGGAAAGTTTTGGAAATCCTTTAATACCCTGAAACTTTACTGTGTTTCAGTGACATTTCCTAAGTGATTAAAAAAAAAAAAAAAAAGAATCCTTGAGAAAGATGAGGATCATCAAATCAAAGCAATTTAGCACATCGTGACAAGAAAGATTAGCCCTGCCCAATGCTCATCTTGGTTGAAAATGATTTAAATAAAGCTATAAATCTTCTGGAAATTATGCAACATTTTGTGTCAGCTAGAAACTCCTGCCTAGATTTGTGTGTAAAATTCAAAAATTAAACTCACGTTACTCTGTAAGTGACCCATTTGAGACGTTCATTTCCATACGGGCTGAGCAGGGAGGCAGCCACTTGTCGGGCAAATATGTGACTTTGCCTGACCTGTTGTCACCACTGCAGCTTCGCTGCCCTGGTCCCATCCTGCAGCTCCTCTGCAGGGCAGCTGACGGGCTGGAGCGGGAGGGCAGCCCATGGACCTGGGCAGCTGCGTTTGAGTGGGACTGATGAGCGTGGTCCTTGCTGCCTGGCCAGAGCACGCAGAGGTTAGGAAGTGCTGATGCCATCAAGCTGCTTGGTGTGCCATGGTCAGCCAAAGAAACAGCAGGGCTGGCTTAAATTCAAAGACCTGAGCCCCTGGGATGGTTAACCTCACCCCATGGCTGCAAAAGGTCCACCGTGTGGTGCAAGATTCACGCACTCCTTGTGTCCCAGGGAGGAGAAGACTTTCAGACTTGCCTTAGGATAAGAGTTTCAGACCTGCTTTTGTAAAGCAGAGCAGATTGCAGCCACGGCAGCCTGTCCAGGACTGATCATCTTTCATGGCTTTTGATGGTTCTTTCACCAAAAGGCTGCAGAGAGACATCATGTCTTATATTGGACCAATAAAGAAAACTGGTATTAAAAACAAAGCAACAAAAAGAAGTCAAACCACCAAACAAAAAAGAGAAAATGTGTTTGGACAGGCAAGTCTTACAGTGTGTGCACAGAGCTCATTTTTTTTCTACTTGTAGCTACAGCCGTTGGGCTAATGTGTGGTATAATCCTCCCTGCAAATTGTGACTTGTTACTTGCCGTCATGGCTCGCTCTGCCCACATGGTAGCACTTCTTGAACACATACTTGCAGTCGCAGAGCGCAGCCACAATAATGCTGCTTTTCCCAGTAAGAGCCCTGAGATCAACTCATTTGGAAATGCAGGTTGCTGCTTTGATGTGAGCTTGTCCCACCTGTGGGGTTTGACGTTCGCATTGGGTTTTCTTTTCCTATAAAACAATGAAGATGAAACAGAAGATCCTCCAGTCCCTTCCCACGTCCCAGAGAAGGAGCTGCACAAATACCAGTGCTCCCATGGCCACACATCTGTGTCGTGCCCCTATGGCCATAAATATCTGCCCCTGTGGTCATATATCTGCATGCCAGCACCCAACCGCTCTTCCTCTGCTGAGGGTACAATTGCTGCCTCTCATTGACTATCCAGAGAGGGTTGTCTTGGCTTTTTTTTTTTTTTTTAATTTACTTTATTATCTTTCCCTGATGGAGAGCTGCCATTCTGGACAGAGATCATCATTACTTCATGTCAATCAAGTGAGCCTAGCAAATAGGAAGCTGCTTCTTCAACATCTGCTAAATGATTACTCCTGGTAGAGACAGGGATAGAAAAGGTTAATTTAAAAAAGTAGAAGGAAAACAACTAGATTTATTCCCAATTTTTCTCAGCTTTTCAGCTCCAACTGGATGGTACCAGCCTTCTTTTCCAGGATGTGGGCACCTGTGCAGAAGGGAGGTGAGAGAAAGTGGGGGAACGACGGTCGCCCCAAAATGAGGTCTCTCAGCACAATCTTGGATCTATCCCCCTCAAAAAGGGAGATGACTGGCATGCCAGTTTGGGACTGACAGGGAATAACCTGTTTGTTCTCTGTCCCACTTTGCAGCTTGCTTGCCTGACGTGGTGGACAAGACACAGAAAAGCACCTGCCATTGACCTGAAAAATTACACAAGTGAAGAAGCACAGATCAATCCAGCCAACGGAGAGAGTGACTTGGTCGAAAGTGCAGCTTCAGGCGATAAAGAGGAGGCAGGTGGGGTGGCTGGCTCTGAACAAGCACACTCATGCACAGCCAAGATCTCAAACAAATCCCTCTAAAGCTCAAGCGAGGCCATCTGTTGCGTCCACTGGAGTTGGGGCTTGTATTTAGGGGCATACCAGCTATAAGGATTTGACAAATGAAAGTGCTGTGGTTCTTGGTCCTCCCAACATATCTTCTAGCATTTACCTTCATGTTGCAATTCTCTGAATGGCTTAGAAGAGCTGCCATTCCTGAAGAAAAAAAAAGAACGTTCCTTCTCCTCCTCCTCCCTAGAACCAGTTATTTACCCATGCAAACTACCCCACTCCAGCTCTGCCCAGCTCACAGTGCTATTTTTGCACTTCAGACCTGGACACTTAGTGGTGTGCTGGACTCCTTAGATGGGAGTCAGTGGCCACTTAGGAACATCCCCTGGGAGGGTGGAGATCTGTGCTGCTGGGACACTGCTCCTTGCCCCATGGACACTGGGCTTTGTGTCACAACACTGCATCTGTCTGTCTGTCTGTCTCACCAACATGCTCTTGAGGAGCTCCACAGCACTACTGCAGGCATAACCAAAGCAGTAGCTACCACTAGGACTATGAAAGTCAGGGCAGGTCCTATAATTTCAACATTCAGCACAAAAAAAATTGGCATCCCTTCCTGTCCTTGTCATTGCTAAAAGATAAATCCCTTGTGTATGTGCTAGAGATGCCTCCCCCTAACCCTGTGTGGGTCTGCTGACCAAACTCACCCAGTGATGCTGTAACAAACTGTATCACAATAACATCATGGTCCAAAGAGACCACGAGACACTGAGGGCAGATGTGTGCACTTTGTGGCTGTCGTGAGGTAAACCTACAAGCCTCAGGTTCCTCATTAACATTATGCCAGTAGCATCTTTCATCTTCCCATTGGATATAAGCCACCATTAAAACTCAGCCCCAAATTACTTAAATAGCTGTGTGTCCTACCAAGGAAGACAAAGAGTCAAATTGACCTAAGAGTTGTCAAGAGACAGAACAGTCGCAGGAGATGCTACATAGGCAAGTTCTTTTCAGAGTGGACACAGGTTTAATTCTGCAAATCAGTTAAAAAAATGCAGCTTTCTGATTTGAGCTTAACTTTCCAAGGTTACAGAGCAGAAAAACTCAGAAGAAAAGCAGCCACACAAGTTTTCTTCACTCCTCCTTTTTGCTGGTCAGTCCAAAGGACACTGGTACCAATTCCAGCCAAGCTAAACAGAAATGAACAACTAAAGAAATCTCTTAATATTTTTTCCCAATAGACTAAGTTTGCGTTTAAGTTGAATGCAGCCATTCAGCATTATTTATTATTTTTTATCAGTTCCTAGTTCACTTAACTAGCTCAGATTTTTTATAAACAAATGTCTTGGTATTTTGGTAATTAGTAATGATGGGAGAGGAAATGTGAAACACAGCAGTTGACAGTTTAATGAGGTTTTCTTTTCCCAGGTAACACCTTTTTCAAGGCCTTATGACACTCTGCATTTCAAAAAAAAGGTTATATTTGGAAAGAACAGCCAGTGAAATACACAGAGCGCAGGGCTGACAATTAAAACACATACTTCACCCGGCATGTCACGTGTAATAAATAAGCCAGGCGATCTCTAAATGGACCATCATGCTGTCAGAAATTGATGAAAGTGGATGGAAGCTGGGTCGGGGAGGAGGGGGGAAGAGGTCTGTTAATTAACTAATGAATGATTGGTGCTGCAATCAACCAACAGTAATCAGGTTGTGCTGTACATGGTCGAGGCAGAAGCTTTCTCTTTTTCCTTTTCCCTTCCCTTTTCCCTTCCCTTCTTTTCCCTTCTTCCTTTTTCCCTTCCCTTTTCCCTTCCCTTCTTCCCTTTTCCCTTCCCTTTTCCCTTCCCTTCCCTTCCCTTCCCTTCCCTT
>VWZZ01005754.1:2640619-2691962 GCA_013399095.1 Psophia crepitans | reverse complement strand
TCTATTCTATTCCTTGCCGGGGGGAGGAGAAGGTTGCCTAAAAGAGTTTTGAATTACCACAGGCCAGAAGAGTTTATTCTACAGATAATGAAGTTAACTTCTTACCTCAGTAGATTCATCTTTTCTCACCCAGACACCAGGTTAGGAGCAATGTTGTTAACCCCAGACAGAAGAAAATAACCCCTCTAACCTCAACCTGTAGCCATTTCAAAACGCTGACACATCGGCAGGGGGCTTCCCGAGTGCGTTTGTGTATCTCTGCCGAGCAGCAGAAGCTCGCTAAAGGGGCTGGTATCTAAACATACATGCTACTGCCTCATGACAATGTCTTCCAGGGTATGTTTGTTTGTTTTTTGTTCTTTGGTTTTTTTTTTTTAAATAAAAGGTATCAATGTAACATAGGACTTCAAAAACGTATGACAAATAAGAAAAGCCTGAGTATTCCACAAAGCAGGGTTTGGCTTGTCTGCAGAATGAAAGGTACCGGGTTAGTACGAGAAGCAAGCGGGCCCTCTGTTTAAGCTGGAGAGGTATCTCCACTGACTTCGGGGACTCTCTGTGGTCTAACAAGTGGTGAGAGCTCAGGCTGCACGTGCCCAGGCCATGCATACTGAAGCAGGACCAGAATCTGAGCTTGCAAAAGGTTGAATCTTCAGCTTTGCTGTAGCATCTACTGGTAGGATTTGGGCTCTTTGACTGAGCAATAACCCCGGTGCATATGGCAGAACGTCCCTGCTTATTTCTTTAGCAAACTGCCACCTTAGCTGTGTTTCTTTCAGCGCAGCTGTCAATCCAGGCACGAAGACTGCAAGCTAAGAAACCAGTTTCTGGCTAAGGTGCTCTAAAGGATAAATACTTATTACATTAGAAAAATGAGGAGCTGAACCTTATTTCTAGTGCGGCTGCATCTCACTCCAGCTTTCGACCGCTGGATTTCATCAACCCTCTTCTGCTACATCAAGAAGTTGTCTGTAATGAACTTACACGACACTAATAAAAATCACGGGCAGTGCACGCAGAGAAATGGGGCTTTATAAATGTGGAAAGGCAAGAAAAGGGGATAAAGCCAGAAGGAAGTGGGAAAGGACAAAATGTAGCAGATGCAAAAAATGAATTTGAGCCTCTCCTCTCCCAGCCCTGGATCTGTATTTAACAGGGTACGTTTATCTTCCCCATTTCAGACAAATGCCAACGCAATGTGGGAAGTGTCGTCCAGCATCGGTGATTCCCCAAAGCTGGGCATGAGGTTTTTAGTTTGTTTGCCTTGAGCACCAAGAGCGCTGTACGGGGTACTGTGAAGGCACCACAGGCAGCAATACACAAAAGTGATTTACTTTTTTTCCTTTTTTTTTTTAGCATAGGTACAATGCTGGTCTCACAAGACTGCGAGGTTTTGTACAACCTTCTGTGAAGCAGGTGAACACAAGTGAAGAAGCCAACTGTCAAGCTGCTGCCCCAGCGCAGTGTTGCTGCGGCGGTGATGAAGGCACCCTTCCAGGCTGGGATACGCTGCGGGGAATCACCACTGCCTCGCCTTCAGAGAAGTGAAAGGTGATGACTTCCTCACGCCCAAATGAAACCTTCTCCCCAGCAGAGATAACGAATCCACCAGGAACACCAGAGTACAGATCTTCTTGTTGGAGAGATGCGCAAGGAGGAGTTTTTGTTGTTGTTGTTGCCCATCATTGCCCCAAATTCCACCGCACACACCACTGCCTTTTCCCAAACGTACCCTGACTCACTGTCACACATTTTCTCCACCTTTCTGTGACCCAATGGGTCTTGAAACTCCTGCAGGAGAGATGGAGAGAGCTTCTGCATGAGCACTGCCCCTCCACCCAAGAACTGGGCACTCCTCATAGCCTGTTATAGGTTCAAAGTCCTTCAAGGCGAGCAGGGAAGTCTGTGGACAGCCAATGGCTCTCTCATTTCTAACCCGAGATCCCGAATAACGTCCAAAGCCCTCTTCATGCCTTCCCTCCCCTTATCTCGAATGCAATTTCCTGTACCTCTGTGCATCCATCTCCATCACGGTACATGGCAGGGGGACACACACGCTATTTCAGCGTGTGCCATCTGGACAAAGGCTGGCAGCGAGGTATCGGTGTGCCACTCAAGCACAGCCCAAGATTTCATAAGCAAAACTGAAATACCATTCAGTGCAATATTATGGATAAGCTGGCCAAGCAAGACCAGATGGCGCCACCATGATGAGGACAACAAACAGAGATATTAAGTTGTCAGAGTACAAACCAAAGTCAGCCTGAGCTGCTGAGTTCATACCATTTCCGTGCATGAGTCCCAGGAACAGACACAGGCTGTCCCCAAACATGCTGTGAAAACGCCTCCGGAGAGGGCACTTGAACGACGCTCTGCAGGCCACAGGGTGCCCCGAGGAGTCCCAGGGCCACACAAGGGGCAGCGCGTCTGAGTGTGCGTCAGCACACGCGTGTATGTAAACCACAGAGCGAGTGCACGTGGAACACTGCGTGAGAGCTCCGTGGTGTGGTCTCTCTGCTAAACTTCTCTCAGGTTGGGTTGACACACTCCAGATCCAGCGCTGGGATGGAGATCATGGGGGACGATTCCCCTGCCCACTTTCTGGTTTAGACTAGCACAGCAGGCTTTATTTCTGGGCGTGCGGGTGGGGGGAAGGACCAGGGTAACCATTCTAAGAAATCCATAAATTCTGCCGCATTTGCTCAAAACAGGGATGTTGTTCAAAACGTTCAGCTGTGACTCGCTCCCGTGGCTTCCACAAAAGCAGCATTCAATTTAATATGTGAGACTCATAACCAACTCACGCAGTGCAATAGTTCACATCAGTTTGAAGGAAAAAAATTCCGCTGGAAGCACAGGCAAGTAGCAGTGTCAATTTTTCATTAACCCACAGCCACTGTCTCTGTAGACTTACAGCTATAAGTAAGATTACTGTTATAATTTCTTCTGGTCCCTAAGGGGAGGGGGAAAAAAAAAAAATCCAACTAACTTCTTAAAACTTTTAAGGTCATTAAAAAGCCCCACCTTTAAATTGGAGGTGGTTTCAGTTTACTTTCATATTTCAAAATCAAATCTTGACTTCAGCCTCCCGTCAAAGCAGAAATGTCAGTTGCTTTGTTTCTACGTCTTCCATGAAAGAAGTTCCAGCTTATACATGAGCTGAATGCCAAGTAAATAGATTTTCCTGGGGAACAAAGGCAGCTTTTTTTGTTTGTTTTAAACGTATGTAAATAGAGCCCCAGGAGCTGGGCTGCCTGTCACTTCAACCAGGTTTACACTCGTGTCACTCCAGCTGGTTATTTCTGACCAACCTTAGGTCAGAACTGCCCAAGTTTCCCTCCCCGCGCCCCCACGCACCCGCGTCGAGCAGCCACTCGAGCCCTTCCCTCCAGCCTCAGCAAGGGGGAAACAGCCTGATATGCACTCCTGTTTTGCCAGCTTCTCACTCCTCCTTTCCTTTTTTTTTTTTTCATCTTTTTTTAATTGTTAAGCTTTCGTTACAGAATCAGAAACACTTCGGGCTTCTGTCAGTCACGGAGGCGGTTCTGAAAAGCTTTCTGCAGATCAGATCAGTATCTGACAGGGTACGGCTACTATCAATAAACAGCCAGGGCTGCGCTCCGACGTACCAGCAGCATATTTAAGACTGATGGTACCTGCTGGTTCATGGTCAAGATTATGGGGGTCAGGGAAGGAACAGGACTAGATTGGTAAGAAAAATTACTTTTTTTTTTTTAAAAAAAAAACAGGAGGGCACCATCAGTCTTGGGATTTCTCTGCTCAGTACCAGGCTTTTAAACAGTGCAGAGTTATTTTCCACAAAGAAGGGTACAATCCCTTCATGTGCCCCTCTGCTACTACTGCCCTCCCCCCCCTTTTTTTTTTTTTTTTTTAAAAAATAAAGATCCCAACAAATAAANNNAGGAGGGCACCATCAGTCTTGGGATTTCTCTGCTCAGTACCAGGCTTTTAAACAGTGCAGAGTTATTTTCCACAAAGAAGGGTACAATCCCTTCATGTGCCCCTCTGCTACTACTGCCCTCCCCCCTTTTTTTTTAAAAAAAAATTAAAATAGCAGATCAACGCAAAATTAAGAGCATTTAATGCTTGTCATTTCCAAATGGCTTGGGTTAGATCTCAATCTTCGGCACTCATTTCGGGGGTAATACCGGGTAGCACTCAGGGACGTGTCGCTTTATAGGCTCCGCATAAGCCGCAATTAAGGAATATCCTCAAGTACACAAGAAACCTCAATCTTGATTGGCCAAGTTACCACAACTTACTGATAATTCAAATCACTCGGGTATTATTCAGTGTTTTCTTCTCCCTGCTTTTTTCATCTCTTGACAAGTTTACAAAGAAAAGAATGGAGCAGAGCTTAGCCGCATTACATCCAATATGCTGCCTACAGAAACGCCAGAGAAGCTAAATGAACCCCCGAACATATGGCACTCTGCTGACAGAGCTCAGAAACTGGTTCTGCATGAGCAACAAGGAACATCTTGAAACGCACAAGACATATGTGTTTTAGGAAGAAGATTGAAGTGTTTCATAATAAAACAGGACAAAGTGAAATACAAGCGCTGTAAAAAATTTTAATTAAAAACTGGTTTTACCCCTCAACGTGAATATACAATATGTTTCCCAGATGGATTTCATATTTAAGTATTATCCAAACCAAAAACGTAAATGAGACAAATAAAGCCTTCAAAAATGGCACAGAGGCTAAAATGTATGTAAACACTAGATGACTGTGGTGAAAACAAGGCAGGCAGGGAAAGCAACCTCTTAGCAAATGTTTACTACTAGAGTACTGAATGAAACAGTTCATACAACTACAGTCTTAGTAACAACACAGCTAAACAGTCAAAAATTCAAGTCAGTGTAACAATACAAATGTAAGCATTGGAATTCACTGCCGTTCAGCGATGTAAGTGGTGCTTTTGTTGCTTCTAAGTTTCACAGGTTATTTTATACACTGCTAATTCATGGCATACAGATGCACGATTCGCGGCATGCCACGCATCAACCCGCTCTCAGAGCCCACCCCTGCTTTCAGCCTCCCACCCCTACTTCGTGTGAAGCTCTGGTCATTTGTGGCATCAGCTCTACAGGGTTACACAAACGCTTGACCGCAGAACCGAATTTTTGTGCTGTATCCTCAGGATGAGTAAATTCTTCTTTACCAAGAGGGACGTCGTTTTGCAAGAGCAAACCCCTTTCCCTGAGGAGGCGAGAAAGCGGCTCAGCTCACCGCTTCTCAGACTGCAGAGAGCTCTCTGCTTGGTCAGAAGCAATCACCCGGAATTGAATGGAAATACACACGAAGAAAAAGCACAATCTCCACATTGATCAAGCAAAGAGAAAGATTACAGTGCCTTCGTGTTGCCACCCAGACAAATTATCACTGCGCTTCAGAGAATTTCTCACTGAAGACAAACAGGGAACAAAGCGCATGTCTTTGGCAAGCCAACTTTGTTAACAAAAGGAGCCACAGCCTCATCTTTTAAGGGCTTTGGTTGATGATGTTTTGAATTCCATGGAGAAAGCAGCAGAAACCAATGCAATCAATGGGGCTTGTGCTTAATAGTTCACTTTGTAACAGGAACAGGAATATTAGGTATTCGTGATCACTCCCCACACCACCAGCGTGTTTGTTGAAACTGAAAGGAACTGGGCAAAGACCGGTTCCCTGCTGCTGCCACAGACCATCACCTAAGTCAGACGTCATGTCTGTCAGTGAGGTAGCTCATTAAGATCATCCACAGAAGTGCTGCTCTCTCTTAACTTCAATTCTTTTCACCAGAACCAAGAAGCTAATTGCATTGATTTGTAAGTTTCCCCAAATTCCTTGGGTACTAAACAGATCTCTCTTGAGATATTCTCAGCATCCTGATAATGATCACTCCGTAACCACTGAAGTAATTAAAATCATGGTAGGCTTTCCTATGACCCAGAGATTCCACATTACAAGATTTGTACAGTTAAGTGACCACTGATAAAAGGCTAAGAATTTTGTTGCATAGTTCAGTCTTTTAGAAAACACTTTCAAGCTTAAAAATCAGGAAGAGCAGAATTATATAATAAGCTATTCCTTGAGAAGGTAGAGATTCCTTCCAACTTACTTTCTCTGGCAAACCTATGGCACACTACACACATTTTTCCACCGTCAAGCTGCACACACCATTGCACCCCTTGGCTCCTGGGGAGAGGATGAGAACGACTGGTGCAATAGATGTTAATAGCACTGATTAGTACACAGAGCAGAAAGTACTAAGACATCAGGATGACAAAACAATAATTTGTATTTAAAAAATAAAAAGGTATCATGAGAGCAATCAGTATGAGTATGATGAACCCAGATCATGCAGGAGACAGAGGCTGAGTAAGATACCCCCAGTAAAGATTAACTCCTAAAAGCACATGTAGTAAAGCAGTTCATTATCTTTTTCAGCCATCTCTTAAATTTAATAGGTTTCTATCTTGATAAGATTGACTTGCTTAATAATTGTCTGATTAAAACATAATAAACCTAGGAAAATTAAAATAAAGCCTTTTTAGTAACCTGGAGATGAGATGGGACTTTCCAGCCAGGCTTCCACAAAATAATCTCTGTAACATTCACCTCAGGATCCCAAAGCACTTCACAGTCATTTAATTAAGCGTCAACAGAGCACAAACTCCCCATTTTACAGCTGAGGTAACAATGAGAGGGAGTTTGGAACAGACTACTTAATACTGAGCAGAGCTAAATGTTCTGTATTTTACAAAAAAAATAAACAACAAACCAAAACCAATAGACTCCCATCACCTATAGGTATATTTCTTTCTCCCCTCCCCGTTTTGGCAACCTCCTAAGCAATAGTAAAATTCAACCATGTGACGCACAATCTAAAGAACAGACCTCATTCTCTTCCAAGCTGCTCAGATTTGGGGTACAAACACTGCTGCCCATCTATCTTACAAAGCTGCTCCTACCTGTTCCCACTATTCCAGCCATCCCTATGACTCTTCTCCCCAGCAGACAAATTTAAGCTTCCCTTCTTCTACTTGAAAACTTAGATAAGGCAAATCATTAAAGAGAGTTTGACATTTTTGCCTTTAATCCACAACAGGTCAATGACCGAGTGATTTCCAAGCAACTACTACTCCTCAGCAAAGGATTTGCATTTCTACTGAACACAGGCAGGTAAGTTTGTCTAAAGTCACCCCGAGATCCTAAACTACACCAAGTTATTTGTAGGAGAGAGGGAAGGCAGCCAGTAGGAAGCAGACCCTGACATTAAAATGAAAGTGATTAAAACATTGCACTGATTACATACTGCAAGCAACACCGGATGCTAAATAGCATTTGGTGAGAATACTTACGGGTTGTAACTTGGGGAGGGCAAAAGAGAGAGACAGACTCTACAGAAAAACATTAATTCGCTCTTAATCTAGCCCATTATTTCCAGATTTGAGTAGGCAGCTTTCCTTTAGGAGGCAAAATGACGGGGGTGGAATTATGCCATCCCACTGTCACTAGCAGGCCACTTTATGGATGGCAGAAGATAAGGAATGAGCATTGAAAATGCTATTTAAAGCTCCACTCAGGAACCTAGAAATTTGCATTTGATAGAAGGGATTTAAATTGTATTAGAAGGCAAGGTGCACTAAACAATTACAGTTTATTACTATGTTGGTTCACTGCCTGAACCTGTACTTATCACATACTGCAGTAGCAAAGGAGCAGCAGTGCTCAGTGCACTTGAGCTGTATGCATATTAATAGGAGGGTTAGCTGAGCAAACAGGGACGGGGCCCAAAGCTGCTGAAAATGAAGTGACTCGCAGATTTTATGGACAGGTCGGAGTAATTTGGGTCTTAAGTCGCATTTCATAGAAAAGTTTTCCATTAACCAAACCAGATCTCCAGCATAGTGCTTGGAAGACAACGCTCTGTGCTGTATCACAGCATATAAACTGGGGAATGACTCTGACCCAAGAGAGAAACACATATCCTGCAGCAGCTGATTCAGAAAGACATTATACACACCATCTCCCCGCGCAGCTGGAGCAGGGCCAAAGACACTCATAGTCTATCTGCTTCATTTGTTGTTATGCTGCATACGAAGGCTGCAGTGAGCATATTCATACTGGTCAAAATTAAATATATGACACTTTTTTTTTTTCCTCCTCCTATCCAGTTTTCACCTTTGATGAAAAATTTTTCATCTTTGATGAAAAACTGAAGGTTGCCATATTACCATATGCTTCCTTTCTTTAACTAGGGGAATAAAACAGATATACCCCAGACATTCCTCTAGACCCCTCGAAAACATTACCCTGTTTTTTTGCAGTGGCCTCTGACCTTCCTCATCCCCTCCTTGTGTCTTGAACTCATGGCAACTTGTGCCCTCACTCACCCACACAAAAAACCCCCAACGCCTCAGCATTCAGGCCTTCTTACACATTGAACCAACAGGAACTAAAATCTGCTGCATTGCTGGGGAGAGAAAAATCGAACAGTACTGCTATGTCACAGAACCAGATTGGGCCAAAGGAGAGCAGCCAGCCTTCAGAAGACTGTAACTTCTACTAAGCTATGACACTGGGGACAAAACACAGAGAATATTGAATGAAAATTGTGGAATACCACGAGAAGAACAGTAAATCTTACGGCTCAAGCACATACAGGAAATGGCAGCAACCTTCAGATTTCAGTAGATTCATCTTAAACCAAAAGCTTGGAAAGTATGTCTCAGAATGCGCCCTGCCTATTTAGGACCCATTTGAATATACTCTTTTCCTGAGCAGCAAGGAGAAAGAAGTTATTCCTTTACGGGCTAATATCGAGTCACAGGAATAGGCTAATGAATAAATACCAGGTACCGGTAGCACAATACTCCACGGTCATCACGCCTTCAGTGGCACAGCTTTACTTTTTACTTCTGAAAAAAAAACATACTGCTACTTCATAGAGTGACTCAACACATACCCACAGCGTAAGACTGTGCAACTAATGCCCTTTGAAAGCACTAATGTGCTAAATGGCATCAGGGACAGGAAGTTATCAGTGTTAATCCACTTCCACTGGTTTAACAGTTACAAAGAATAGAAATGTCTATATGCAAGACACTTCCTCTGAGAGTCCCCTTTCCTGAAACAGAAGCACACAGCCTTTCAACGTGCTTTCCCGCTAGCATAATTGCTCACCAACTGCTTTCTCAAATCAATTATGTTGTCTCAGCATTAAAAGATGGAAAGCAGAGTAGACCAACTTTTTGTTTATCTAGGCATGCTGGCAGGTTACAGTCATATGTTCTGCCATCTGTACTGCTAGCTTTATCCTTTATCCAGTCATAACAGGTAAAATGGCATCGGTGTAACTGAATCTGCTCGCTCAGTCAGGGAAGGAGCCAGGACAGGAATTTGTTTTCTCCCCCATTCTGAAAGGAACCAGGAGATGGACACTCTTGCCCTTTTAAAACATTCTGCCTTTCAATAGATGGGCAATTTGCCCCGGTCTGCTAATGTGGGATCTGTTCAATGCAAGGCTGAAAAGGTTCCATCCCTGGGGAAAGCATCGAACTGCTGATGAACATTTGGTGGCCTTTAGCAAAAACGATGCGATTTCTGCCAACAGGATCCCAGCAGACTGAGAAGGACCGGCTCCAAATTAGGTGGGATTGTGATGCAGGAACTTCAGAAGGCCTGTACGGGATATATGAGGAGCTTGCTGACTGGTTCGAGTCTTTTCCCCTCCACATGCCTTTCTTATTCATATTTTTTAAAATTACAAGTATATTGGCAAATGTCATGGCTGCATTCTAGAGAACCTGGAAACTTTCAAATGCACAGGGTGTGTGAAGATGACCTTTCTTCTGACACAAAGGCTGCTGGGCTGGGTGGGTTTCTTTTAAAATTTGACAGTATTAGAAAATTTGTGACTAAAGGTGCTTGAAACCACTTTGAAAGCATGTCTATAGGTCAGTGTCAGAGTTTCTGCCCTTCTCAAAAATAAACAATCCAAAGGCAATTCTTCTAGAAAACAATTCCCTTTGCCTCACTTGGAATGCTTTTAAATCTACACTCACATTCACCTTTCTCTTTAGACCCCCTCTCTGAACATTAGGTCATATTGCTTCTTCAACCAATTCTGTTTATGTCACTAAATAGCTTTAATTCTACAATAAGAATTTGCTGCAGCTGAAACCTGAGTTCATGTCAAACTGGAACGTCCAGCAGACCTATTAAGTCTTCAAATGATTATCTTTTCATAGTCTCAAAAAAGAGCAACTCCTCCTTGATTAACTGCGGAGGGGCTTGGTTGCTGGGGTTTTTTGTGGTTTTTTTTTCGGGGGGGCAGGGGTTGAGGCGGGGTGAGGCAGGGGCATGCACGGGGGGATGTGAACAGTTTCCTTTTGGCAACCCAGGCCAAAACCCATTTCTCCAAAACCCTCCCCAACATAACTACACCTTAAAAATAGAGTACAAATATTTGTTACGTAAAAATAGGTTTCATTAGAAATAGGAACACTGCGCACTGTGCATTTCCAGGTGAATTGCTGTCAGGAGTGCGTTTTTTGGTCTGAAGCAGTGCCAGCAGCTTTTCGGTACATGTTTCTGTATATTTTCTCGAGACTCTCTTCAAAGATGGCTCTGTGAGGCTTCCCTTTGTATACAGCTGCACGACTAGACCAATATTTACCATTACCCAAGTGAACAGTAGTGTTCTGCTGCACTGGTGATCTGTCAACAGAAAGAAGATAAGAAATAATTATCAAATCGAGACAAAGAAGAGGAATCAGAAGCACAAAACCAGCACAAATTCAAATGTAGAGCTGCTAAACACAGACTACCTTTCACAGATTGAAACAAAAACTGCACTGCAGCTACCTCTAAGAAATGGGAGCCCTCCGTTATTCAATCACAGAAATTCTCCCCCACTTATCTGAGTGCACTTGATAATACCTCCCAAATAGAAAGAGAATTAATTTTCAAAGAGCATGCAGTAATTTTGCTGTACTTTGATAGTCAGTGTGACCAGGCACTAAGCCTATGCAAGAGTAACACAGTAAGATTTTTGTGTCCTTTGAAGGTCAAAATGTAACTACAAGCAGCTATTTCAATATGAAGACAATCTATCAGAGGCATATTAAATTACTGTGGTTGCAGCTGTAAAGTGCTGTATCGGAAGCATCTTGGATTAAGTATTCTACCAAATACATTATGATATAGTGGCAATCGAGTGTTCCTTCCCCACCCCATCTTCTGTGTCACCGTTTCAATACTAACCACAAATACAGTCTCATATTTCAGTTGCTTTGACAAATTATTTCCTAGATCTATGAAGTGAAATTTATTCTCCGAAAATCTTTACAAAACACTGACAAATCTGAAGTATGCATATCTCAACTTCATGACTATTTGCCTTCTCTTGAAACTTGCAAAACAAAGGCTTGTGTCATATAATTAAATGAGCCATTTTTCTGTAATAAAGCATGAAACAAGCAGCTCAAAAATCATAAGCAAAAACTTACTACAGAGGTGACATTTCTCACATCTGCTCAGAGATTTAAGCACTTCAGACACTTAAAAATTAGGACTGAGTAATCTTCAGCCTTTTGTGAATGTTCTCAGTCTGGGAAATGAGACTGGGAATGTGAAGCTTACAGCGACCACCTTCACTTAGGAGATTGATTGCATTTCACAAGGAAGCTTTACATTTTCTTAGAGACATATAATTTATTAATCTACTACAGTCAAATCAGTACTTAAAACTTTTTCCTCAAGTTAATATCAGTAAACACCTGTGACAAAATTGAAAAAAATCTTACATCAAAAGACTCACAAATATGTTTCTAGCTAGCTGCATCAAAACACAAGGTTTTCACTTTACCAAAGAAAAATGGTGAGGGAAGAAGAGGAAGATGTAGGATCCATTTTCTAAATTCACATTTCTAAGCTTCCACTGTCTCATGGAAAAGAAAAAAAAGAAAAAAGAAGAAGGAATAGCTGTTGCTTTTAGATTTCTTAGGTTCAAATTTTAGGGTGATGCCAATGTACAAAATAAAACAACAAGAAGGTCTTCATGTGGCTCCAATATTAAAAGGGGAGGAAGGCTACTTTCACACTTTTTCAAAAAAAGCTCCAACATTTAATGTCAGTCAACAGCATGAAGAAAATTTAAACTCGTTTATCATCCGGGAGAGGGTGAACTGTGCTTCACAGTTTGGACACTAAGAAACCAACCTACCAAACAACAAGATCAATAGAAAAGTTATACAGGCCTGTGCTAAACGTAGACAAGTCAATACCCTGGGCACCCATCAACAAGTGAAGTTTTACCTCCTCCTTTCTGCAGTTCTGTTACCTCACTTCTGATGGAGAATTCTCAGACCCACAAATAAGCACAGCACTAGGAGCGGCACTACGAACTGAACAACTAACAGCTCTGACGCTCTTTTCCTTGGAATCCACTTCCTGCAGTCAGCCTTGTGCTTGCCTTTTCTTCTTAATCTACACAGAGATGCTCAAAATCCAACCACTTTGACTGCAGGAAAGGAACAACTCAAAAAACAATAGTAACTTCCACAAGTTCCTTATTCTAGTACTGACAAAGACTTAATAAAAGAAGACATAAGCTTCATTTTCTCTCTCTTTTATTATTTTTTTTTTTTTTTAATATGTGTGTTTGTATTTCCATTAGCCAGTCCTTGCACATCAGATACTTAGCACTGGTGCGGACAAAGACGCAGCCAAGCTAGGTTAGAGTCCCTCTCCTGTCTCAACTGGAAACCAGCTGACAACCTGAGCTAAGCAATCTGGGAATTACACTCACAAATCATATTAACGGCAGGATTTCTGCACGCAACTCCCTGTTCTGAAATACTTGTCATATGCTTTTGTTCCCTCATACATCTCCTTTAAGAGTCCCAGAAGTTCTTTTCTGAGTGAATCATATACTAAATATTTCACAAAACACGGACCTTTTCCTTACTCCCAGTGGTTTTCAATCATCTACTTTACTGCCAACATTTGGTCGACAGTACCATGTCCTTCTATGAACTCTGTCTCTGTCCTTGTATCCTGTTTATGAGCGCTGTGGCAAACACTCAGCAATCAGACTGTCCTCGAGTCCTTTTATGTCTCGCCCTTCACTGAATGGGACTAGTGCTGCCGGCCTCTAAACCAGAGGAGCAGTCCTTTCCCACCTTGAATGCCACATTTCATATCCCGTCACTTCTTGATTCTGTAATATTAGGATTTGTTTTTTCTTTTTTCATGGTCTACAGTTTCAGCATCAAAGTCCCAAAGCTGCCTGGAAACAAAAACTTGCACTTTCTCTCTCAAAAACACATCCTACACAATTTAATTGCAGCAGCTTTCAGGACAAAGGATAAAGGAGCAAAAAGGCTACATGTAGAATAAAGGAGTGAGCACAGGTACAGAAATACTAACTTCAGTAGCAACTTCACCTACACGTGAAAATCTAAGGCTATCTAGATCCCTTGAGCAGAGGTGACTACAAATTCCTTTCAGTGGCATTCAGTGGCAATTCAGGAGGCACTTATTACAAAATACTGCATCACATTTAATTATCAAAGTAAAAAGTCTTTTTTTTAAATGTTTTATATTACTTAGGATCTTTCCTCCAACAAGTATCTAAAACATTCTACAAAATACTGTGTGCATACCTAAAGAACATAAATATTGACAAGTTATACTACAAAAGCTGTCAAAATCAGTTCAGTTGGTATCAAAATGTGAGGAGTACAGAACAATTAACCCAGGTAAACCATGTTTTCAAGATGTCTTCTGAAATATGGCATGCTGAATCATTAAACCACAGTACATATATTTGCTGTGGTTTTTTTAAAAAAACTTTTCCAAATATGTGTTTGGGAAAAAACCCCACCAAATAACACAACAAACCAGCTGAAAACCTTATTACTAAACAATGCTCAATTTATTTTTGCACTCCCACAGTTTTAAGAAAAAAGAACCAGTTGGTTATTTTTAAAGTGGCATTTGCTCTCTGGCTGATAAAATCCAAAAACTACTGCCCAAGGATCATTTTTATGACCTAGTCCAGTTCCAAAATCAGTGTTTTAAGAAGACTATACTGAGACAGAGCCAAAGAGCATGAAAGACATAATGATAGTTAACTGTATTTTGCTTTCAGGTGAAAAAGCTTGGTAGAACTAACTCCTCTAGAAGCCTTTTCCCAGTGCAATATACTACACAGCTCAGAAGAGAAATTTTTAGCTAAATTTAAAGGGCAATATCATGAGTATGACTGTTCTGTCTTGCTCAGAGAAAAACTCCATACCTGCTCTGCAGTTCACTCATGGATAAGGGCGCTTTATGTGAAGATTCTCTTGTCTTAGTCAAGTCTCCTTTTGATGAGTTACTCTCATCCTAAAAAAAACAGAAATCAAATTCTCATTACCTTGGTTTCTGATTACAATGATCTCATTTCAAAAATACTTTCCGTCCATTTAGTAGAAGACTATTAAAGTGCTTACATTTCTTGGGGGAGAAAGGGACAAAGTGTAATGAGCCAAATGCCATTTATGAACGCTTTTAATTAAATTCAGTACAACTCAGCTAATAATTTTCAGGTAATAAACTGGAAAGAATTTCTAGACAGTGTAGATCTAAAGAACTATGCAGACAGCACATCTTCAATAATCCCTAACAAACATGTTGGTTAAATGTTATGAAACCTACTGCTCGCTGCCTTACTTTTGTTTCTTGCAGAAGGGAAAAAGAACCTAAAACTTACTGTTTATTAGCTTACATAATGAGCTATTGTTATCCACTCAATGTATTTCACCAGACAGAAGCATTCTACACATCTGAGTATTTTGATTCCATATACAGGGCTGAGAACATGGTTATCCAACATTAAAAAAATCTCTCTCATACAGTTAATGACCCTTCAGTGGCATTCTTAAGTGTCGCTAGAAAACAGTCTTACCTTCCAAATGCTATCTAGACTTTAATTAACTCATATTTGCCCTCTTAAGTAACTTAGAAACAAAACACTTCATGTGTAGGGAGCCAGTTGCTCACCTGAGACAGGGTGGCAGAAGTTCCACCACACACATCCATGTTCACTCTACTCCGAAGAGCAAAGACACTACTTAAGAGGTGATATTAAGTGACGCTTTTAGCAGAAGCCAACTGCTGTAAGGATTAGTAAACAAAATCATATTTCATGCCATAGAAGAAATAACTGGAAAAAAAGACTGTGCAGTAAAAATAATCACACTCGTTGGTACTGCAAAACTGAGAGAAAAGACAGTAAATATAGTGGTAGACGGCAGTAAGATGCAGAGCAAGCTGAACGGCAGGTGTGTGGATGAGGAAAAACCTAACATAATTTATTGTGGTGAAATACAAGGTAATAAGTGTGTTTGTAAACAGGAAAACTCTCTTCCTTCAGCAGTCACAGACTCAAAGCACTGAAGAGGAAATGGGGTACAGTGGTAAATAAAACTGCAGCATTTGCCAGAGGCAAATTATGTTCTGGAAAGCAAAAAAAGATGGAAACATTACGACACTGTCAGAATGTCACAGCAGAAAGCTACAGTGGACACCCTAAGGAATCTGCAGCAGAGCTCCAGTCACACTATTTTTACACAGCACTATGGCAACGAAATTTTGGAAAACACAGCTGGATGCTTCTGGGAACGGTTATTTAGCATTAGGCTCTTTGGAATGAAACAGAGTAAGAGAGAGTTTTTAACCTTTCAAAGTTTGGAAGCGGATCCAGACTGGAGCCAAAATCTACTCACCAGATTGCCAGTGCATTTGCTTTACTATTCCCTCACTTTCAAGATGACCTGTTTACCTCATCCATCCGCTGCATAACCACGCGGCCTAAATTTTGGGCCATCTGGGGAAGCACAACCAGTCCTGGTTATTTTACGGAACTCTCTGAAGGCAGACCTGATTTTTTTTTTTTAAGCACGCCAGCTGCATTTAGCCCAGCTTTCGTAACTTAGCCGTACACGATTATCAAACTCCGGGACACTTCTCTGTAACATCCTCCCATTCCTTTTGCTCAGTAAAAGAAAATGAAGTGAGGAAAACGGTCCTTTTCCGGTACTGTTCTGACCAGGTTGGTAACGAAGGACTCAAAAATCTTACCCAATACCCTAATATCTGAAATTTAAGGCAGAAACATGAAGTTTTCCAGCAAAAGAGGAAACAGAAAAGCATGATCTCTGATTATTAGTCTCTGTGAGTATTCGGCAAGTGTTTGATACTGGAAGTGACAAGGTATGCTAACAGAAAGCCAACAAAAAGCACCATGCTTCAAGAATCTAACATTATGCTTGCAAATTTGTGTGTATTTATGCAATATTGCAGTAACAAGTGTTGCATATGTGTAAGTCATTCTAAAGTAGAATGTCTTAAATTATAGAAGTATAGCAAGTAAGTAGGAAGAAAATGACCAAATTCTCCTTTACCCATTACTATATTTAATAGTCTTCATGCCTGTGTGGAGAAACCATGTAACCAGCCCTCCAGCTCTCCTAACAAACTAGTAAATCTTTCATCGTAAAGTCACGGTCTGCTGTTCAAGGGAAGTAGTCAAGGACCACTGGAGACAGTTCAGGCTGTGCAAACTTTCATTACACGTAGGTGCTGGACCGTCATGAAATTCAATTTGTTATCTTAAGTTCATTGAAACATCAGAGAAGCATTTGACATGATTTGTACCTATTTTGGAGTGGCTGAAACACAGAAAAATGTGATGAGCATCTACTATGTGAGAGGCAGCAGCTCAGAAGATCATAATGTCTGTATACAAACTCAAGGAGGTACAGCATGAACTAGATCAAACAGTCTCAGCTTTCATGAGAAAGGTTTTTTCAGAGTTTAAAACAAAAAGCACAACTGCCAAGTTAAAAATGAAGATTAAACAGAAATGAGAAAAATAATCAGATTCAGAGAGCATACAGGCAACACAAGGAGCTGCCCAGGAAGGCTAAATGTGTGGAAATAAATAAAGAAATCAAGACTTCCATGCCAACACGGATGTTCCTCAGCACATCTTGCAGTGGTGGATTGAGACAACCTTCACTTCTGCCTCAGCCCTCTGCCCTGGGTTTACCGCAGTCAGCGGAGTCAGCGCATCGCAGCCAGCACAGCTCATACGCCAGCGTACGAGTGTTACGCCTGCTGTTTCTGTGCTGAAGGGTGAGGTGGGGCGGCCAGGGCTGTCTCACTCCATCACGTTTCCCACTGATACAGCAGGTGGGCTGTTGGGGACAGTGGTAACTTACAACTGCAGCAACGTTCAAAAGCAGGAGAAACTGAATTAAGACAGACGTCTTTCTCCACTTTGAGAGACTCATGATTCTTCTAACCCACCAACAACATTTTTGTGTTAGGTTGTCAAACAAAAATAATAATTTCATCAGAGCTCCTTACCTTAATCTTACCCAGCTCTCATCCTTACATCCTTTCCCCTTACCTTTCTTTTACCTCACCACACACTTAACACCCTAAGTTCTTTGCAGATGAACAACCTCGTTATTCAGTTTATAAAATGCTCTGGCCGGGGAGATGCTCTGCCACAGCTGGGTTTCTCAAAATTGCAATAGCAAAAATCTTCATCTGACTAAAACCACACTTCAAAATTCCATCAGACTCAAGGACAAAATATTCTGATCCCAGGCATAATCTCATTAGATAAAGAGCTCTGAAAGCAGGTAATTAAGGCAAAAGAGCACGCATCTGAAGAATAATATTAGCTCTACAAACAGCTGGACACAAGCAGCCGCTGATATGCAGCTGCACAACATGTTAAGCCTTGATGTTCTACAGATTTGTAATATATTTTTTGCTTAAATTGGAAGCGGAGAACCAGATATTAAAAAAAGTTAATTGTCCTCAATACCCTGGAAAGGGTTACCTATACCAGCTGTCCATAAAGGTTACATATAAGGAGGCTACTGAAATCAGTGTGAAATCAGTTCAGCTTCTATACGGAATCCATATTTCTACAATCAAGGCTGCTTCAAAGGACAATATTATAATAAATCTGAGACTGTAGGCAGAGTTCTCTTTCTCAGCCATCTTGGAGAAAAGAAAGGATTTCGTTTGCCATCAAACTTACAAATATTAGGCGCTGTCTAGCACTGTGTGTCCTTAAAATATTTTCCACTCTTTTATGGATCTCATCTCCATTTGCTGGTGAAGGCCAACCAGAGCTAAATCTGCAAGAGGAAGAAGAAAAACAAACAGAAGAAATATTTCCTTGTTGAAAAGCTCAAACTTGCTTTTGACTCAGATTATTACTTTATTTTTTTTTTAATTATGAAGCATGCATTACTTCTTTGTACTTGGAACATGTACAATGTTTAGATTTGATTCCTTTTCTCCTCTGGGGTACAAGTAGAGAAACATTTGAATGCAGTGCATAAGTGGTACGCATCCACAATACCTACAGAAGATGCGAAACAGAGAAAATGTTGACGATTTTGTAACTTGAGTGATATTTCTGTAATGTTTGCATTGTCCCTACAGAATAGAAAAGCTATACAGTTATTCTACTCCCAGTGATCAGGTTTCATTCTCCTCTTTTAAAGAAAGTATTACAAACATGAAAATCTTTTTCCCTGGAATAGATCAACAGGAAGATAACCCCAATGTGTGCAAATTGGAAAGCCCATGGAATTAAAAGCCTGCAAATTCACAATCTTTATTTCACAAGATGAAACTGCATTTTAAGTTGCTTTTTTACGTTAAAAACCAGGTAGCTTGCTTGATATTAGTGACTTAAAACCAACAGCTACCTTTGGATTTTACACTTATGTTTTGCAGCACATTTTTTCCACTTTACCAAATAACCCAAAACAACCAAAAGACCAAACCCCTCATCCTTCTCAGCAAGTTCAGAAGCTGAAAGAAATTTCCTATTCATAGTTATCCTTGGACTGTTAAGGGAGGCAACTAAGATTTTAAGAATAGGATCATTTACACAGAAACCTCCATAAACCACACATGCTGGTGCACTCAAAAATGTATTATTTAAAAAAAAAACAAAACACAAAACCAAAACCAATCAACAGATGGATCAACATAAGGAAAAAATTATTGGGAAAAAGTTATGATACGTTTACTTACACAATCTCAATACAGTGGCTAGAAACAGGACACCAAATCAAGATTGTGCATCTTCATGTCAATGTTTCCTAACGTCTGAGAGCCTGACTTTGCACCAAGAAAATAAAAACTCACGATGTGGTATCACACTAACATGAATACGGGTCAGCAGAGAAGCTGCGAGCTGGCAAGCCATACCACTGCAATTCGAGCAAATGGAACACCAGCCAACAGCAGTACCGGGCTGCCCTGCTCTGCGTGGGTCAGAAACAGCAACATGCTTTGACAGTTGGCTTCACAAATTTGATGCAGTTGAGAAACATCGTGACTCTGAACCCTGAGATTCTACATTGGGCTCTGGATGGGTTTGTGGGACTAACACAAAGTTAGGGCAAAGGCAAGCTCTTCTGCCTTCTTCTCTCCAATTTATCACATCCCCTGTGTTACCCAGTCTACCATTCTGAACTCTCCAACCTGATCGTGCCTGGCTTAGGTTACCTTCATTAAACTTCGAGAAATTTCAATACAGCGAAAGACCTGTACAATTCCTTCCAAAAAGAACAAACCAAGTACACACAGAAAGGTTTGGTTCAAAAGGAGTAGCTTGGCAACATTAATGGAAGCAGGATCGTGATTATGGGAAGTGCCAGGCTGCCTTGAGGTTACAGGCAGGGCTGGGAGCACTTTGGATCTCTTGGATCATTCCTTCTATTACCAGAGAGAGATAGAAATATAAGTAGAAAATGACTAGTTCTCTGCTATTGAATAACTTCCTTCTATTTTCTTGTATCTTCGACTCACTTATTACTGCTTACTTTTCCGAAATATCTTTCTAAAGAGCTTCAATATTTTCAGCTTATTTATGAGTTTCTTTAAATCAAACTGTCTATTTCTGAATGCTTCAATTTTTCTTCAAGAAACGGTGCCAAGAAATGACATAGTATTGGAAGAATGAATCATATAATCTATAGGGGGATGTATTTCCCATATTTCTAATGACATTTAACTTTGTTTATCTTTGGATCATTACAGGCAAGAATTTTCACAAAGCTGGATATAACATTTGTATTAGCATCCTGAACATTTAAAATTAATTTCAAACCCAACAGCATGTAAGGCAAATCTATACTGTTCAATTCTTTTGCATACCAGAATCTAACGATCTGTTGCACTAAAAGATCTCACATAACTTTTCCTAAAAGAAAGCAAAATGGTTTGTGAATTTTGTGAGAGGAGGAAAGCATTGCCTTTAAAGAAATAGAAGCCTGTGTCCCTTAAGCATGCAGGAACATTCATTTCCCTAACACAGGCAAACCCAGTTTGATGTACTGCATTACAATGCAGTGCTCTATCACTAGCAGTGAAAAAACTCTGGTTTTTTGGTTGGTTGGTTGGTTTTTTAAAAGGAAGAGAAGTAAAGGAAGGGGGCTGGAGTGGTACCACTATGTTACGATTTCCCATTAGCATTTACAAACATTTACAAATATTAAACCACCTGCGAAATGCATGTTTAAAAATGTGCATCCTACATGCAGTGAGTCATTTCCCATTTGACAAATAAAAGATAGAGGCATGAAATCATGGCATTTTCTCTTACTTATACAGCAGCTGCTGTTCTTCCAACATCCAGGTTGCTGGCACTGAGAAGAGAGGTTGGAATATATTGCCTCTGGGAAATAAATTTTATGAAATCCGTATGTAAGATTTCAGATCATTGTTATTAATCTTAAATTTACAAATATCCTTGGAGATAAATGTATTTACTTTTGGAAAAAAGAAAACCCAGCTTGCTACTGTATTCATTTAGAAAATACGTAGCTATGTCTGCAAGAAAAAGAAGAAGATTTAAGTACTTAATTCGAGAAGTATTAGATTTCTTTCTTCAGGTGACTTTATTGAACAATCCACTAGTGTGCGCTGTGGTATAAGAAATGTTAGCCACTCACACATACCAGAAACTTAACTTACACCCCCAAAAAAGGGGAAAAAAATCAAAACCTTAAGTGTGATTAAAGCCAGAATCAGCTTCATTTTAATTAGTTTTTCCAGTATTGTTATGGTCTAATTATAGTAATACTATAGAGTCTACTCCGCATTTAAAGTCATACTGTTAATATTTACACCAATCAAAACTCTAACTAAAATAAAATGATACCTGAAATGTAACAACCATAAGCTGAAGTGAAACCTTTTTATGATATTCAAACGCTCCTATTGGAAATATTTTATGGAATAGGCTTTAGAGCACAGTTTCCTTAAAGTATAAATAAAGGGATTCCATTTGCCCAAAATAATCAATAACGAGTTTTTAAAATGACTAGCTACTTATTATTTAAGTGATTAAGGTGTCACTATCATATTGCAATGTTGAAAGAAAGTCACTTCATTTCAATGACTGTTTGTCCTGATACTCGAAATAAACTTCTACAGCTGTATTCTTTGTCATACTTTCAATTTTCCCTGGGACTTGCAAACATTCTGCAGTTACATCAGTTTAAATTGTTTATTGATTCCAATAGATTGTATAAACACTTTGGAAATATAGCTCAGTGACCTAGAAAAAGCCAGATCAATCAGAGAACTTCTCAAGATTAATTTCAAAGATGTTGTGTCGAGTACGATCAAGGAAACAGAACCATTTTCCCTTGTAATGTGACTAAAGGCATTTATTTTCTTTCATGAGATAAGGATTTTTTTAAGGTCATACAGACAACATCTACCTTGATGAAAAAAAAGAAGCTAAACAAACAGTCTAGATCTTGTGCTAAAGATTAAAGTTATTTTCATGTATAATTTTATCCCTTAGGATGAAATACTCCATTAGAAATACAAACAGGATACATCCACCCATGTACTTTAGTCAAAGAGCAGCTTGCGAACTTGAGAGCTGTAATAAATAGGAACTTTCAAATGTCAGACAATCCAATCATCCACTTGCACACAGCAAAAATGTTAATATCACATTTCAGCAGGAGATACTAATACATTTCATATCAGTAGAATTAATGCAAAAGCCTACTGCAGAATATTTGCAATGCCTATCGTGACCCCTTCCCCCACCATCACACCTCCTAGCCTCGTGAACAACTCGGTGAATGTGGCCTCCATGCAGAATTCATCAGCTTCAAAGACACAGACTTCATGCTGAGCAAAACCACAATACAAGGACAAACTATCAGAGGACAGAAATCAATGAAGTACTGTAGTACTAGATTCACAACTGGTGAGAATGCTACTGTAATTAGGGAGAAGAGGGAGAAAGAACTCTTAAAGCTGAGCACAACCTGAAAAACCACAATCTGCAAGAACTTATACATGAAACAAGTGCGATTCTCAAGAAAACCAAATATATTTAGTTCTGAAATAGGAAAAAAACCTCGTAGGTTTTATATCCAAGTAGGCATTTATGCAGCATTCACAGTAAGTGGGGAAGTTGCTTTATTCTCATGTAAGAGGACATGAAGTGGTAATTCACTACTATGAACTTGGTTCTCAGTGCATACTGGTCTGTGCGGAGGCACAATAGAAAGGCTGGGCTACACTTAAGAGTTTTACTGGCCTGCTCAGTAAAGGACACAATTTTGTTTTGCTTTTTCTTAAAACGACTGATGGCTATGAACCTCAGGGTAGATGCAGCTCTACCAGTGCAAAAGTGGTTTAGACACTATATTGGTACATACCAGCTCCTGACTTGTAATGAAAACATACCAACAGACAAATACTGTACGAACGTAAGGATTTTAACTGGAGGAAGTATGCTGCTTTCACAGTGCCAGGAGACCACCATGAAGCAGAAACAATTACACACAGACAAGGCCTTAAATCAAAGCATAGTAGCCTATACATTTGGAAGAAGCAGCTAACAGCTTAGCTATGTACCCACGTGCTCTCCCTCTTCAGTAAGAAATTATTAAAAAGTAAAAAATTCTCATCTTTTCTAAATAGTTTCCCTTACTTTCAAAAGCCCTGTTTACAGTTAGGCCGAGAAGCACTAGAGATACATTCAGTGCTGAGTTTTTGAATTAGTACATGCTTTCTTTTCCCTCCTCAGCTTCATATCTAGTCCTTAAAACTGGGGCAAGATACATCATCTTCATGTAAAAAGTGAATCCCAAATGACAGACAGCTTCCGAGATTTCCAGGAAGGTGCAGTACTGTAGCTGAGCAGTTGCACCCCAAAATTTCAAGTCATTCTGCTACTAAAACATTAGTATGTCATAAATAGGCTGCATCTCCTTGTGCTCTTTGGAAGCTTTTTCATTACCTTCTATCTTTTAATTTATTCATTTATATATAAAATGGCTTTGACAGCAATCAACTTCAAATTTACTTACCAATGCAGCAAAATCAACCAGCATGTATGAATGATGATGTTGGCCAAAAATATGAAACAAGGCTGAGGTACTGTTCAGTTTTTCAGAATGAAGTATGAAGCAACTGATCTTCAAGTGCATATTCCCAGAGGTTATCTTAAAGAACGCAAAATAATGAAACTTCCCCAAGAGGTGATACTGATAAACCCCAAAGATTCAAGAACAACCTTATTACCAAACTAAATTCCAAAAAGTCAGAAATAATTACTTTTTAATAGCTAGAAAGAGACAGGAAATCTAGTTGCAGCCTCTCCTTAAATGACACACATGGACTTCAGTGAAGAGAGCGAACAACCTGCTAAAATTTTCAGTGATCCACTTTGTAGTAGAAAGTTCTCAGAACGCACACACAGTCTCACAGAATTAGCTCCTGTCTTGGGAGGCACGCCGCTCTCTAAAATATGAGGTGAACTACCTGCGGTCTGGATTCTGCTATGCAACAAAACCAGTCAGCAAGACCCTGGGGTGACATTTCAAGGTCACTGAAGCCAAAGTTTCTGATAATTGGAATTTTCAAGGACTTCACATAGGATCTAGTCTTTTATTAGTATCTAAATATTAGTATCTATGATTATATCTATCATTAGTAATAGTTAACTTCATGCTGGTATTTCCCTAGTACTTGGACAAAGATATCATAAAAAGATGGTAGTAAAACAATAGAGGAATATTCTGTGATGTTACAAAAGGTCATCTGATCCATACAGTTAACCTCTGTCTTACTTCAAACAGAACTTCGATTTTTGTTGAATTTTATAGTAAGTAAGTTCACATGTAAGCAGTATAACTAGGAGAACATAAAAAAAGACATTGAGCTGGACTTCACTCTAGAAATGATTATTCTTCAGATCAATGATAAAAAACAAAAGCAAAAGCCTGCCATGTCCTGAGTAGGAAAAAGAATCCTTTGATCTTAAATGCATGAGAAGTAGCTTTGCCTCTCAACATAACAGAAGCGGTGAAATACTCCTCTGATTGCTGCGGTCTCTTGAGAAAAGAATTTATCTTGTGCCAGCAGATAGTTCCATTCAGAGGACTTCTGTAATTACCTTACAGAATCCACCACACCATTTCTCCTTTTCTTTATGCAAGCTACTGTGCTGCAGGACTTAGTGCAAGGAAGGCTTACCTTGCAAGTCCCCAAGAAAAACACTGTCTTCTAGGAGTGCATGAGGATGCACACGTACTATGAAAGCAAGGGCTGGACTTGAATTTTGCTCTCCTGCAGCAGCACTGAGAGAATATAGTGCTAATGCTCTATCACAAAGCATACAGGATACTTATCGCCGCGCAACCAACCAGTCTGTGGGGGCAAGTCAACTGCATTGACTGAAGCTGGCCACACATCATGGGCAGGAGTGTGCATGTACCATTGCTCTGCACGGGAGCTAGAATCAAAATGAGAAGTAGAGTTGTACAGCCACATTACTCTGCTTAGTGTCAGTTCACAACACTAGCAAATGCTTTCCTTAGGTGACCTAAATAATGAAAAAATATGAAGTATGAAAAATAAATATTAAAACCTTTTCTGCCTTGTTCAGCAGTAAATATTTACAGTTCTGCTTCTGGCTCAAACCCAGTGGAAAAGAGGAGAAGATTGATTTGTGGTCTCTCTAGTCGGCTCACAGAAAGAGACTGGAAACTGCTAGAAAGGATACAAGAGGGCTAAGAGGACCTTATGCAAGACCCCAATTTCTGTATCACTCAAAGTGGCTTCACAACTATTCAGCAGTGCGCTAGGAAGTACTCCCAAGAAGGCAGACGTTCACTTCACGCTACTTTTTCGTTTGTCTGTTTGTTTTAAAGAAAAGGGAACTGAAGGTCAAGGTGGGGAGTCAAGTTTCATATTGACTGTGGGTTGATTAGCATTGAAAAAATAGCCTAGATAGGATAAGCTTCTTGTCTTTGTAATTTAAAATAAAATTGAGGAAATAAACACCAAATACTATGAGATAAGACTCTGTATTCTTGCAAATACCCTAACACCGCTATATTTCAGTGGTACTGATTTTCTCTGTATGTCTATGATCTGAACAGCAGTGTTTGCTTGCATTTCCTAACACTGACCTCTGATCCATGTTTGTCATTCCAACTATAACTCTCAGTATACAGTCAGCTAAAGCCATTGTTATCTCAGCAGCTTGAAATAGAGATCAATTTTTTTAGACTATGCCCTTTACCTTTGCATTTTGATTTTCTTCTGATGACTAAAGTAAATGCTTACATCTTTAACATAAAGAGATGTTAGATCTCTAAAGAGCTGAGAACATTTGTTCTCAGGAAAAACATAATTTCACAAAAAACATAATTTCACAAGATCACAAATCTGTTCTGGAGAGAGGCTCATACAGAGAAAAAGCAAGAACGTTCAGACAATTTCAAGATTAACTGACAGATGATTAAGTTACTCTGCCTGTAACAGCAGCTCACAACATTAAAAAAAACAATCTAAAAATCTTTCCTGCTATCAATATAAGGAACTCTGTCAGCTTTAAATATAATGCATTTTAAAATTTATCTCTTCCCTCCCCAAAAGGAGTCCAGCTGAAAAAGGTATAAGAAAAGTCAGCATTAAAATACCTCTTCCCAGACACGGGTAACTAATGCACAAACAATGTCAGGAGAGAGTGGGGAGGTAGACAAGATGACAAAGAAACTTCCTCCAAACCCCAGATACATCCTAATCTCTGTATAGCACTTCTCAAGAAATAGTACTATACAAACAAGCAAGTTTTCAAGCAGAGGAAGACGTTAAAACACCAACTCGATCTTTGTAAGTATTAAAAATTCAACCCCCACCTGCTATCTGTCATTTTACTTTTAAAGAACAAAACTGAGACAATTTTTCTATGTTGAGAAAAAGCACTAGGCTGCGTGTAGGCTATAAACTGCACCCTGCAAGCACTGACTAACTGGGGTACCAATGGTAACAAGGATGAAACAGCCTGGAACGAGTGTGAACTAGCCATCAAAGTACATCTCCAGGTAGGGCCTCAGTAAACACTTCAGCATTTAGGACAAGGACATCAGTTTGAGCCTCAGCTTCTCCCAATTATTTTATGTATTTGCTTATTCAGGCGCAGCTTTGTATGTAGTTTTTCTGCTCCCAGAAAGCCATCTAGTAACTTACTAAACTGAATGTACAGTAAAAGTATTTTGCACCAAGTACACGTTTTACTCAGCAGGAGGTAGGGAATACTCTCCTTGCAGGACTGGGGGACTTAAGCATGAGAAAATCTGTTACTTTTGGACATTTCCATCCCACCCTCAAGAGACACTGAAGCTGTGAGACCTGCCCAAAATATTAACCCAGGAACTGAAGCCCACCAAACTAAGGGGTATTAGAAACTGTTTCCACCCCACCTCCACTGGGGTAAGTGGTACTAAGAAAACTAATTTAAATATAGAAATTCACAGATACACAATTGCTGCTAAGGCTCACGCTTCAACTCGAACAAAAGAAAATCTTCGGATGTAAATAAAGCAGAAAGATTGGAAAATAATATACTGACTAGATTAAAGCTATCCCAAGTATGTTACGTGACTAGTCACACATCTGACCACAGCGTAGCCACAAGTATGTGCTTACAAGTGCTAGGCTGAACAACAGCCAGAAGGAAAAAAAGGTAGGCTTTACAGGAGGTATTTGGAAACTTAACATGTATCTATATTTACATCCCTCGGATTCTAACTGCCTCTGAAACAGTGATAATTTAAGTATTCTCTGGTTTAGACAGACTGGCAGCCTGAAATCTGGGGCTTCATTGTTTCAGAGAAGGTTAGCAACAGAGATTTCAAAAGATCCTTTTCATTGCCATATTATTAGGATCGCATTCGTTAAACAGAGAGACGGTGGCAAATACAGCACCTGAGGAAAAACATCGAACGACAACATAGCTGTTGGGGAAAGGCTTTTCAGTCTCTTCAGCCTGCACACCCCCAAACATGCAAACTACAGTCATGCAAGTACTGTTATCATCTGCTCGTGTTAATGATTCCAGAATTTCACCAACAAAACCAAGTCCTTACCTTTCCCTTAGAGAAGACCGATTTAGCACAGAACTTAGAGGATGCTTCTGAAATGCTGGAGGTGCTGAACGCTGTAATGAACCAGCAGAATGGGACTGTCTGTTGGGTGGATCTGAGATCACATCCTCATGGCAAACATCAGAACTGTCGAAGTCTTTTCCATGAGCAGATTTTGCCTGTAAAAAACCCACCTTGCTAAAATTTATCATGAATATCAAGATGTGCAGTTCTCATGTTTTTATTTTTCAACCCAAAGGGTTAAAAGTTGCCCATAAATGCAGGAATATCTGCCTGCTGGGGAAAGAACAAGGACATTCATTTCATAGAAAAAGTCCTGGTTTAAATTCAATCAACCAGTGTCAGAGGACTCTTGGTATCTAACACACCATCTTATGGCAAAGTCTAGTGCAACAGGCCTTTTATCACCTTTTCTCACTACACAATTTAAAGGCTTACCGCTCCCAGGAACCTCACAGATTCAGAATTATGTCTGAGAGTCTAAACAACACAAACCTCAGACCTCTCCTCAGTCTGGGACCCCTCGTTCTTCATGATTTGCTGTTCTTCAAGGGAAAACTCAGGCCCATTTACTCAACTTCTACTCACTCTAATACTAGTTACTCCTTTCATAGTTCCTCTTAATCGGAAACATACTACTAAAATGTCTCCCTGGGTTACCCCACTTTATCTGGAACGGGGACATTTACAGGAGCTGTTTCCCAAAGCTGAGGAGGAAAAAAAACCAAACCCACAACAAAACCAGACCAACAATAATCAGGTTATTCATTAGCTCTTTCCAGGCTGCAGTGTTTTTTCCTCAGCTTTGAGAAACAGTTCCTCTGGAAGAAAGCTGTATTATATTTCTAGCAAGAAGATACATTGTCTTCAGCTCTGATTGTGTGAGGATCACAAATGATTAGAGGCATCAAGAACATGATGAATTAACCTGTAGCTCAGCTATCTGCATTCTCCAAACAATGACTGCTTCTAAAATCTACTTTCCCATAAGGAGGGGCAGAGGGATGGGGGCAATGACATGGCTTTAAAATAGCCATCATTTATAAAATAACAACCAAAACCCAATGACATATTTAGCATATTTAGAAAAAATTCTGTATTTTCTTTAGTTTCTCATTTACAGTCATGGAACAACCCAGAAGTGGCAGAATGTATTAGACTCACATAGTATGCAAAACTGAAGTCCTTAATAATAAAAGTTTAGGATCTGACAAAAGTGTGCTTAACATGCATCAAAGTTTATAATTTTAGTTCCCCTTCCTTCCTCTTCCCTGTTATCATCAGTTTTCCCAGCCATTAGGAAATCTAAGAGGGCATACATAATTAAACGCCTAAACTCAACAATTTCTAAAGTACTTCGGGAATACAGGCAAAACCCACCAAAAACCCAAAGGGACCCTGACATTAATTTTCAGATTCACTTAATACATAAAGCAACTAAAATATGGAAAAGCAAGGACGTGAAATAACAGTGTCTTGCCAGCTGTACCAGTGCTACCAAGCACAGAGTTCTGGAATGAAGCGTGCTCTCAGAATGACCGGGAAGGCAAACGCAAACCACCTTTAAAGACTTCTACAGCCTGGTCACAAGCCTTAATGCCAAGGAGAAGCAAGTTCTGTACCTACAGGCATGAATATCTTCTACAGTGTTAAGTTTCACATTTCTATTTGTAAATAATCTGTCAGCAGACCTAGACCAGGTTATATAAAATTTAAAATGTCCCTTTCCTTGCTTTTGATACTATAGTAGATAAAATTTCAAAAATACCAATACAGGACAACCCTTGCTCAGAGCTTCCCAAAAAACAATCTGAAACAATAGCACTTCAAAGTACTCACTTTGGCTTTCTTGGGTCTGTAGCTGCCGAGAAGAGAAGGATCTAGAGAAAGAAAAAAAAAATGCATCCCAAAAGAAATTCAAAAGTTCTATATTTATGAAATCTTTCTACAAAATAGTGTACATTTAAAGCAATTTATTATTTTTGTAATTAAACATCGCAGAATTTTAAACAGTCTCCTCAGAATATTTCAGGAAATCACTTTCTTTAGCTGAAAACAATGACGTCACATTTAATGGAATACAACGGTTATAATAACGAATCGGTGTACACACTGTCTTCTGCATAGACAGAAGTGGCACAATTTTTAAGCTATTAATTGCCTAGATCAAAATAAAATCAAGCTCTACCATTCCCCAGAATTCTCATGTACATTACACTACCTTGCTAATCTTCTCTGAACACTCCCCAGTGACCACCTCTCCCTCCTTCCATCACTTCTTTATTCCTTCCCTCACCACTGACCCACAGACACGAGTATGAAGCCCATGGCAACATACCTGGGGAAACTATTAGGTCCATACCAGGTTAGGATGTTTCACCAATATCAATACACACCTCATCCCTGAGGGACTGCCATTAAATTATGTCTGGCTTCCTGATCAGTTATATCAGTCTGTACTGAACAGCCCTCATGCTGTGACCCAAGCCCAAAGAGGTACTTCATGCTGTGCAGGAAAGAAAAGATACCCCTCTATTAGCTACCTGCATAAAAGCAAAAAACAGTTAAACTGTACTGTCAGTATTAAGATTTCTAATCCTAGGAATCTGGTTTTTTTTTCAGAAGTTACAGTTAAGCCTCAAGACACAGGAGGGTGCCCAGTGAATCCTCTGGATATTATTAGTGAGATAGATTTTGGTCTCCTAACCACTGGCCAGGAAACACCAACTCATTTTGTAAGTATGCAATGGTATCGGATGATAATAGGTCTGTTACAGTGTCCAGCTACTACAGAGTGGTAAGTATGACCCCAAAAGAAATGCAAAACCTTTCAAATCCTGCATCCAGTGCTACTACAAAGAACAAATATAAAATAACAAGTTCATAATGACTTGCTATGTAATAATTTATAATTAGTGAGGATACACAAAAAAAATAAGCACACAAACAAATACTGATGAGACTCATTAAAATCCTCATATTGCCAGACTCATCCAAAAAAATAAATTTTTAGGGTACTTCCTTAAATTTCTGGTCCCACACCTTTTACTAAACCCGCACTTACTGATAGCAATGAATGCTGAAGCAGATATTGGAGCACACCCTGGATGTTTGTTAATGATGGTAAGTCACGGATCCACTATTCATAAAAACTGCTGCAATAAACATTTTTTGAAACAACAGTCCCAGAACTTCAGATTGATCAATACTCCAAGCCTGATCAAGACACCCACAAACTGAGGTGCAGATTTGCTCCACTATCCAACTTATCAAAACAAGTGGAGTGAAACAGAGCACTTGCCTGGGCTTTGGTATTTTCTACTCCTACTTTCGTATCATGTAGAACTACGTCCCAAGTTTCTTGAGGTAAAGAACTATTCAAAACCACCTTTTGCAGCAGTAGCTTACTCAGTATTCTTCCTATTCCTAGGACAAAAGAACAGCTTTCTCTCCATTACAGACTGACTTTTTTTATGAGGGAAAAAAAACCAAAACAAAACCCAAAACCAAAGACAACCTCACTAAACTACTGCAGAGAACAAAAGCATCAATGAGATAGATAGTAGAAAATACTGACCATGGTCTGTCTTGATCCCGGCTTCCACTGTGCTTTCTCGTGTGGGACACCAGGTATGCAGTTTAATACTAGGACTTGGTTGTTCAACCTGGAGAAAAAAATACTGTTAAAACGCTCACTATCAGATATATCATAGAATCACCGAATATCCTGAGTTGGAAGGGACCCATAAGGATCATCAAGTCCAACTCCTGGCTCCACACAGGACCAGCCCAATCACAGCAGATGACTGAGAGCATCGTCCAGATGCTTCTTGAACTCAGCCAAGCTCAGTGCTGTGACCACCTCCTGGGGAGCCTGTTCCAGGGCCTGAGCACCCTCTCGGTGAAGAACCTTTTCCTGATCTCCAACCTAAACCTCCACTGACGCAGCTTCATGATGTTCCCTCGGGTTCTACCGCCGCGCACCAAAGGGAGGAGATCAGCGCCTGCCCCTTCACTCCCCCTCGTGAGGATGCTGTAGGTCGCGATGATGTCTCCCCTCAGCCTTCTCTTCTCTAGACTGAACAAACCAAAGGACTTCAGCCTCTCTTCATATCTCTTCCCCTCTAGACCCTTCACCATCTTAGATGCCCTCCTTTGGACACTCTCCAATAGCTTTATCTGCCCAAACCTGCACACAGTACTCAAGGTGAGGCTGCACCAGTGCAGCGTAGAGCGGGACAATCACCTCCCTAGACCTGCTGGCAATGCCGTGCTTGTTATACCCCAGGATATAGTTGGCCTTCCTGGCAGCCCGGGCACAGTGTTGGCTCATGTTCATCTTCGTGCCAACCAAGACCCCCAGATTCATTTCAGTGTGGCTGCTCTCCAGCGCGTCATACCCCAGTCTGTCTGTACAGCCAGGGTTGGCCCTTCCCAGGTGCAGAATCCGGCACTTGCTCTTGTTAAACTTCATGCGGGTGGTGACTGCCCAGTTTTCTGATTTGTTCAGGTCTCTCTGCAAGGCCTCACAACCCTCAACAGAGTCCACAGCTCCTCCCAATTTAGTATCATCCGCAAACTTGCTCACGATTCCTTCTAGTCCCACATCCAAGTCGTTTATGAAAATGTTAAAAAGAACTGGCCCCAAAATGGAGCCATGGGGCCCCCCACTAGTGACTGGCCGCCAGCCTGATGTGACTCCATTAACTGTAACTCTTTAGGCATGACCCACCAGCCAATTACTCACCCATCGTATTACGTTTTTGCCTAGCTGTATGCTGGCCATTTTGTCCAGAAGGATACTGTGAGAAATAGTATCGAAAGCTTTAGTGAAGTCTAAAAAGACAATGTCCACTGGCCTCCCTTGGTCAACCAGATGGATGACCTTGTCATATAAAGAGATTAAGTTGGTTAAGCAGGACCTTCCCCTCATGAACCCATGATTGTGACCAATGACTGCATTGTCCTTCAGGTGTTTTTCAATAACTCCCAGAATAATTCCTACTTTTTTCTGTTTTCCTTCACAAGACCATATTCAGTACTTTCTGAAACATTTTATTCTTATTTAAATGCTATTTAAAAACATTTTCACAAGACTTTGCTCATATTATGTGTATTATCAGCATTACTGTATATAAACAAAACAGTTCTGGAAAGAAAGTTCTAGAAAACTCTGAATACCTTATTGTCAGGAAAAAAAAAAAAGGCAGATAGTTTCTCCTTCATCTGTGTTTGCAGTCTTTTTAAACAAGTCTTGGTATCCAATTATTGCAAACAGTTCAGATCTCACCACGAGAGATCTGAATCTCTTTCTAATTAGAAAAGTTACATTTAACATAATCTAATTTTAATCTTCATGTAACACAAACTCTTGAGGCCAAAAGAGTCCTCAACAGTAAAGATGCCCTAAAAGGAGCATTCTCAGTCTAGAAAGGCTGCGACAGTCAGGATATGGTACATTAAGAGACAAGCTTTTTCCTTTTTTGTACGAACATAACCAAGCAATCAAAATCAATAATCAGTGTTTAAAGATGCTATAATTAAACTGTGAACTTCACCTATAGATCAAAAAACAGAAGAATTGATTTAAAGGAGATAAAAGAAAAATATCCGAGAGAGAGAGAGACATAGTAGATTGATGAATGATTAATGGCTTATTAAGGCTAATCTGAATTTCTAAAAGGTCTCTATATGTAGAATAAAACTTGGAAAAGATTCTAAAATTTGGCAAGGTATTATTAATTCATTTGTACATAAACTAGAAGAAAATAAATAAAGAAGCAAACTAATGAAACACTAAATTATCTCAATGGCTGTGACAAGTGTCCAGAATTGTAGACAAATCATGTTATAGCACAGAATCAGTACAACCTCATTTCTGCCCCTGCACATTCAAAGTGGTTTCCAAAAACAAAGGATTGTTGCAGTCATAAGAAAAATTAAGAGAGGGAAAAAAAAAAAAAGATAGTGCAATCCTCTAAAAGGCTGGGAAATCTGGCCCCTTCGTATTAAAGCACTTCAACACAGTTTCTTTAAATAAGTACCTAATTTCAGAACAATTTTTCACGTATACTTAGCAAAAAACCCTTATGTGGGTGCTGAAGTCAGGTTCGTTATGAACTCTAAGTCAAAGTGTTAGATATGTAGCTCTGAGCAAAGGAACTGTTTCAAAGATTGCAGCATGCCAACATAAAAAAAGGTTGAAAGAGAGGAAGTGGAAGTGTTCATAATGTGACTAGACATTCTTTCTTTAAAGTCTTATTCAGGAATTTTTAATACTAATATCAATTACTTCCAAGCTGAATTTATACACCTATTATCCTGTCTAGTGTGCTGGAAGAAAAGAAATGGAGCCTCAGAGAATTTAACCAAGATATTCATGAAAGAATTTGATCTTTGTCTGTTACTAACGTGGATAAAAGAAATTTTATTTTAGTTAATTTTACATTGAGATCACTGTGTGACAGACTGTTAAGGAGAGAAAAATTATTCATCTAAACTAAGAGCTGAATGAATTTTTGGAGCAGTATTTAGTCAAAGAACAATATTGATCTGAGCTTAAGCTGGAAGTACTTTGGAGAGAATACAAACCCGTCTAACTACAAATGGAGGTTTATCGGTTTCTCTTCTGAATTCATAAGGACCAAGGTTTAAATGGGCCAGTCGTTGCCTGGCTTCTTCTGATAGCTCACACATTCGTCTTTTTGTGTATGGAGATGGAGAACGTGATTTAGAAGCTATTGTAGGCTGCTCGTAGTTCTTTGTTGCTAAGCTGTGCCCGCTTTTCTCTGGTGAAAGAGTACTTTTCTTTGGTAACTTTGTTTGCAATTTTCCATTTGGGGTTGAGTGATGTACCCAATTCAAATCACCCTAAAGTGAGAAAGAGAAATTATCTGGTTTGGCAGCATGATGAACAAAGATCACTGAAAAAAAGGCAAACGGGGAACTAATAATTTTAGCAGAAATAGACACCATGTCAACTGAAGTTCCCCCCACAAAACTATAACCAAACAGCAATTTAAAAACCAACAATGTATTAACCATTTTCTCTGAAATCAGGAGGAGGTTAAAACACACATCACTATACGTTAGATGCTAAGGTTAAGTGTCTGATACTTACCCAGTTAGCTTTCTCACACAGTTGGTGTACAGAGACTAAAATATTAAATTGAATTTTGTCACAAGTTCATTTAACACAAACCTTGCCTGAATTGGACATAGACAGATTTGAAGCCTTTTCTTAATCTGCGTAAACTTTTTTAAAATCTTTTAAAATTCTTACCCTTTAAAATAAAATACATAAATTAAAATAAGTTTAAATTATATGCATTTAGAGTTGCCTAAAGCCTTACAAGAAGTGTAATTACAGTCTCTGGAATTTATATTTTTTTGGATCATGATAAATTTACTAGTTCTTTAAAAAAGGATTTATAATCAAGAAACTATGCTTAGTAAAAAAAGCCATTCCCCCCAAAAAAAACACCAGATAAAAAACTTTAAATACCATCTTCCAAAGATCCTCTCAAATGATGTGAATACTTTTGCACAAGTAGAAGCAAACCAGCTGTTTATTTGTACAACTGGCACTTGACATCCAAAATATGGATTTTTGTAGCCAAAATTTATAAAAAAATCCACCATTACCAAGTATCGCCTTAAAAGACTATCTGTGAGTTGATACTGCTTTTAAAATACCTACATATAGCAGAACAAAGGAAAGTGGAGGAACAACCAACCTCATCACCTTCCTTCCCACAACTCAGGCGGTGCTGTTGTAGTTTTTGTTGGTGGTGTTACCAGCAAAGCCTTCCTAACAATCAGGCCTGACACCACCTCCAAGTAGCTATTAACTTCTTCAGGGACCAATTTCAAATTCTGGGAGAGTGTTTTCCAACACTGAAGTTTTGTTTGAAATATATTACCGCTCGTTTGTAATTCCTGGCATTAAATGAGCACTCAACTACTCTACAAGCTTTATAGATCAAGGCACTCTAGATTATACAATTCTTATTGCGCTACCTAGTCAGCAGCAGGTTTTAACTTTGAATACTGCAGTATGGATAACTAGGCTTTTTGGCCAAGTTTGGCCCAAATTCACAGGTTATAAAAGATTAAAAAAAATGATATAGCAAGACTTTTCTTTCTGTTTGAAATTTTTTTTCAAGCTTGAGGAAGTTGAAATTAGTCTTAAGTGTGAATGCTGCACGCACTACTTCAGTTCAGAGGAGCTAAGAAATAAAATGTCTAGCTTGCCTTCAAGCCTTTCCCTCTACATCCAACAATGAATGAGGCTGAGGTTGCGTCTTTGCTTTGTATCAGCGTAGTTTGAATCTGGTATCACAGACTATTCATGCCACTGTCATTCTCATGCCTGTACTGGTACTTGTGCAGCTGTTAGGGAGCCAGAGTATGGAACTTGCCCAAACAAAATCAGACCTAATTCTCTAAGATTAATTTCCATTTCACCTGAAGTAGGCTGCACTTCTTCCGGCTTAAGCCAATTGTGAAACTAGACCTTCACTCAACACATGCAAATTCGATAGGCTATTCATAACATATTAAATACTTTTAAGGACACTGTAAATTGTAAATCAAACTGCCCTTACTGAAGTCACCTTCAGTGAAGTTAGTTTTCTGACAATGACAGTTTCCATTGATTTTTTTTTTTATTCTTTATCTAAGCATCTCAATACATTTCATTTGCTACATTTGGAAGAAACTTCTCAGTGAACTAATTAACAATGCCACAAACAGGTCAAAGTCACCTAATCCTCTCTGCACGCAAGCCTTCCTGACAACCATTCCATTTTAATGATGCTGCACCATTTTTTAATAACATAACAAAAAAAAGGAGGATGTAAGAGTAACATTATGTGACAATTTGTGCCAGGAAACCCAACAAAAATTCCAATCTGTGAGGCCAGAGAAGAGTGCTACCGAATGAGGTAGCATAAGAGAGGTATTTTTTCTTTCCTCTAGTCTCTTCAGCTACTTCACCTTTAACTTTGCTGACTGCAGAAGCAGCATTTCCAGATTAATAGTGGTGACAGCCTTTTCAACAAAAAATCTTCAGTTCCATTACTGTTACTGATATGGTTATGGAAAACAATTAAATTAATTGATTTGGTTTTGATAATATACTTTCTCTTACTTCACCTAGCTTTCATTGTCCCGCCTTAATTTTAAGTGTCAGTAAGAAATGGTGAGAAGGCATCTTCCCACCTGCAAATACACCAGGGATTGACACTTCAGCTGATCATAGAACATAGCAGCTGATAATTGTTTCAGATTCAAGGAACTCTCAGCATTTACTGTCATGCACCAAACCCACTCTTTACTCATACTTGATTAAAAATTTAATCAAGTTGTCAAGCACCCATGACAACTTCTTTAACCACAACTAAAGAATGAGAAAAGTTTCAAGTGAGCAGCACATGCAAAAATTGGAACCAAGGCTATCAATATTAAATCTAGAAATTAAATTGCAAACAATTAAATTATGCTAACCTGTATGTGACTCCTTCCTGAGCTTAACAGACTTTCTGTAATAAGGGAGCTTGTAGAAAATCTCAATTTCGGTGCAATTCCCTACAAGAGAGACAATAATTGAACATCAAGCTCCAACTCAAGATAAAGGGTATCAAAGAAGTAAATGTCACCTAATGTAACAAACCATCCCTAATTTTCAGCCATTTCCTTTGTTAATTTCAGCCTTTAATAAAGATAATTAGAAAAGACAGAACAGCAATGGTAAATGTCAAGATGCTAACATTTGCATTTCTGACAATTCAATTACAGATGATTATATTGCTTTCGTACAACAATTAAGGTCTGACTTTTATTTCAATACAATTCTTTGTCAAAAGCACTTTTAAAGATTTTTCAAGCCATGCTGTATAGCATCAATAAAAATTCCAGTCATGCTCTAGAAGTTTCATTAATACTAACTTTGGAAACTTATTTATAAATACTCTCATTTGTGCAATCTTTTTTGTAAAAATATTTTGAAAATTAGTCAATTACACTGCAAATAACTATTCACTTGCAACAGCACGATTAAGAATCGTCTTTATTCTGCAACCAGTAGACCAATGTCTGATTTCTCCCATGTTCTATGACCATGTTCCACTTCCTCTCAGTCCCCTCTTACACTGGCAAGAGGGAGCCTTAGTTTGACCAATTTGGAGTCACTGGGGTCCAGTTGGGCCTCCTGGTCAAGCAGCACACATGTACTATTGGCCAGCAGCTCTGTCCACCTTTACACGGCTAACAGCTCCTGTTCAACCCATCTTCTTTTACTCAAGCCATGTCCAAAAACAGAATGCCTTTGAGAGCTCTACTTCATGTTAAATTTACCTAGAATTGGCCAATGTATACAAAATTTTCTGTGTGTAAAGAGATTATGACACACAAGCAATATTTCCCAACCCAGCAATATTAAAAAAAGTGCAAAAGAACTAAAGGTCACGTATTCTATACGCAAATAGGAATCGTCTATGTGCATTGTATACAGTCCTGTAGAAGTAAAGAGAGAATCAAGCATCCTTAGAACTTTCTACCCTGTTTTCTTTCAACACAGACAGAGGCATTTGTGTGTGTGGGCATTTGCACATTAACACACAAAATCATGAGAAATGAAAAGGAGCTGGTCTGTTTGTGACTCTGCCCCACGTTCTTAAAAATTAGCAGGAACTTCACCAGGGAAGTCTCCTGCTGGATCAAACTATTCTCTACCTAAACACAAACTGATTTCCCATAAGGGAATATGATCTGGCCCCAGGTTAGATTATGCAAATGAAATGATAAAAATGCCAAGAAAGCTCAGTCATAGCAATTAACAGAGTCCAGGATTCAATCAAGTCAAGTTATGGCATATAAAAGAGATTTTTCAAGTTGACCATCTTTAATCAACTAATTTTTATTACTAATGAATTGTCAAGTGCTATCAACAATTTAAAAAAGGACACATCAGAATTAGTAGGTCTTCTATAAAAAGCAACAACAGAGCACCTACTGCTCTTACGGAGACTGACAATGATTACAGAATTGTCAAATGCTTATAGCAGGAAAAAAAAAATCACACGAAGCCACGGTTTCTTCAGAGAAAGGGTTCATGGAGAGGGAATACAGGACGGCAGTCACATACACAGGCATGGATATGTCAAAAGTAACTTACGGGCTAAAAGCAATCAGAGGAGTTGTTCTGTTCTCTGCAGTTCCCAAACTAGGAACTGCTGAAGGATATTCAATATAGTATTACGTAAAGACTGTTGTATGGCCCCAAACACATCCGTCAATGAAAATCCAGCCAGAAAGTTTTTGGGATCTATTTCTCTGCCTCTGGCCTAGTGGTTTCTGCATCACTGAACAGGCTTGTCAGTCTTTCTGTACCAGCCATTAAACAGATGTGATATGGACATAATATTAATCTGACAGTAGAAAACCTGTAAAGGTGGTTTATATTTAGAAGAACACAGGTTAGAAAATAAGTCGAATATGTACTTTTGACTGTAAGGTGCATGAAAACAGGTCTGTAGCATAAAAAAGTACACATGAATGTAACAGAAGGTCTTGTATTGGTATGCTAATTAAAGAGCATGACTAAAAAGAAACTGTTCTAAGTAACATGGTTAATACTGTGTGAGGGTGGGGAATGGAGATAAGAACATCTGTAAGAAGTAATCACCAGTCAAGGCTTAAACATATTCTGAAAGGGAGGGGTTGCAGAGAAATACAAAAGAGCCAGCAAAAGCCTCAGCTGGGCAACACTGGACCAGGAGAGAGAACTCGAGGCACATCTTGAACGTGTGTTGTGTTTGCAAGCCTCAGAAGACATTTACCCAGAGACGTTATCAGCCAAGTGCCAGATTTCTGGAGGAGTTCTGATCCTTTCAACTTGGGATTCCTTCCAACTGGCAGATTAGCAGTGTTAATCAGACACTGTTGTCACTGCCTATCTGAACTCCACAAATGGAACCTTGTTGCTACCTTTATGTTTTTTTTAATAAAAGACAAATTTATTGCAAATCAAAGTGCCACTGAAGCACAGCTGTCAGTCAAAAATACTCAATATCTCAGCTAGCTATAAATAACTTTTCATGTAGGAAGAATATGGTTTGACTAGCACAGGAATAATGTGAGGGTTCTCATGACCTTGTTTAACACTCTCCACTTTGCTTAGCATACATACTCAGTGCCTGGTGCTGACAGAGTTAGCAGGAGATACTTGCCAGTAAAGCTTAGGGAACGCTAGAAGATGGAGGCATTTGAGACTGCATTTCTACTGGAGGTAAAAATCCTCTCACAGCTATCCCGTCTGGCAAGCAAGGAGAGGAACTACAAGTTCTTTTTGGGAACCTCCCTCCAAGTCCACCAAACACAGCTGCTTTATTATTCCTGAAAATGGGGTCAGTATGCCAAAACCCTTTCTTAAACTATTCTTTCTGCAATGGAGATGAAATGAAGCAGCAGATGCTTCTGCAGTCCTTGTTCCAGGGCGAAGATGGATTTAATTTACACTGTTCCAAAGGACATGAAAGTACATTTCTGTCTTCCATCAGTCAACTTTTCAAAGCTACTATGATGTCATCATTCAGCTACACATCCAAATGACACTGAGCACATCTTCTCAGAGCTCACAAATTATGGCACCTTCTCTTTATTAGAAAATACATAATTTTGTACTAAATAACTCAGTGCAACAAAAAAACTCTCGAACTTCTCTAGTGTCTCTGCTTCTACAGAGGTTCATTATATTGCATTTACAAAAAATCTGAAACCATTTTGCTAATACCACCTCATTTATTGCTACCTTCCTATCTGTTCTTTCTCAACACCAGAAAAGTACCTACTATATAAATAATATGAAACCAATACAGTCCCATGACCTCTCTTGAGCCACCTCTAACATGCACAGGATAAGCCACATCAGAGAGATGCTATGGTCAAAAAGTAATGGCAATTTTTGCAGGGATAGTTTAAGCTGCTGCAGAACTGTACATTTTGTATCACGAAAATCACAGCTTTAATTCATTCAGATGTAACACAGCACTAAACACCAAATTAGCACTTCTAATTACAAGTGACTGGACAATGGCCAGGTTGCTCTTGCAGGGGGAAAGATGAAACCAGCTAAAAGATATCAATGACCTTTAATCAGCATCTCCCTCCTGCCATGTGTTTTTAATCCAATCACAATGGACAGGGCACCTGAGTCCCTGTCTTCCCAATCCAACTGTCCTGCCACTCCATTAGTAAAATTTAACCAAAAGAAGACAAAACTAAACAAACCTCAAAACACACCTTCCACATTGTCACCATCATCTTCAAAGTTCCCTCCCGAGTCATTGCATTGACATCTAAGATTCAACAGTCAACCTCTATGAAAGGGCAGCATGAGATAAATTCATTTTCATTTACTATGTACTTGAGCCCTTACCTCTAGAAAATTAACATTAATTCATTGCATTTATTTTGCCAGTTAGTAGTCATTTATCTTAGCTTTTTTTAAATTGTAAGAAAGGTAAGTGACTAAATGAGCATGAATGGCCTGAACAGACCTTAAGAAACAGGCTTTGGAACTGAAAAAAATGATGCAGCACTAAGTTATATTTCAGTTGCTTACTATTTTAGTGGTGATCTTGTACCTCAGGGAGGCCCGCATGTCAGATGGCGTAGCACTATAAATTTGTACAGCCTGCCATTTTCCTAAACTGTACCAAAAATGGTCTGACACAAAAAGCTACAGAGAGAGACTGAGGGAGGGTTGCATGGTTTATCTGTTGAGAACCATGAAGCTGATATGACACCTCCTGCTTTTCTTGCATCCCTTCAACTACCAACTGCACCACAGTTTAAATTGAACGGAAGACATGTCATGGTGTCACGCTGCAAACCAAGTGAAAACTTTTTCATGTTAAATAATTTCTTGAAGCATTTTGAGAAAAAGATCATACCATCACCAAAGTTCAACCTTGGATTTGTACATTCAACACCTGAAATGGCAAAATCTGTCAGAAGTAATCACTTTTCATTTGAAGTAGTTCAAGGGGTTTCTTCAGTGAAACACACTGTATCATAAAGACAATCGACAGATATTCACTCACTGTAAAAGAAGAGGACCTCTTCATTAAAATCTCACGGTCTGAACCATGGTGCCCACGGGTAAGCTTAGGGTCAGGGAACAGGAAATCTCTTGTATTTTCTTCATACGTAGCTAGAATTTTTCCTACTAAAAGGAAAACATATACTTTAACTGGAAAATAGACAAAGCCATATAATATAGACACTACACACAAGACCATATTGAAACTAAGATAAAATTTGTTCTTCACAAATTAACAGCATGGCTCTAAAACTCGTATCACCCTAGGAAATAACTTCATCAAGTTAAATCCGCAATGGAAATGTGCAGAATTTTGAAAGTATGTTTCATTGTTATTATAAAAAAATTACAGAACAGTTAACAGATTCTTCTTTAAGAGACATATGAGAACTTTTCTATAGGCAATTCTTCAGCAGTTTTCCTCTTTATTTCCCTTCCATGACACAGAAGAAATAATTATTTTTTTTAATGGCAGCCAATCCCTTACAAAACACTGTATCATTCCATGTTACAGAATTGTAATAGTAATAGTAGACATAGTAGTAAGAAAGAAGCACAAGCAACTTCAAAATCATTATCTCAAGATTGTCTCACTATCCTGCTTTGCTACCTTTTTAAAAAAATGTATTTTCTTTACGGGAAAACCTTGAATGTATATTATAAAAAATAAAAATAAAAATTAGGCTGTTTCAGTCATCTTGTCAGCTTATGTTGGGCTATATCACACCTATCTCTGACCCCTGAAATTAAATTCCTTATCCAAGATCTTTTACCCTCCCACATCAAAAATCCATGTTCAGTGCATCTCTTCAAGAAAACAGTCTGGCGAGTCACCTGAGAGAAGCAATCGTTTCCTTGAAAGTACTAAGGACAAGTGACAGAGAGTGCTTTTAAAACCACAGTTTCCAAACGAGTCCTCTTTAAAACTTGACTTTATTTCCAATAAAATGCAGATTTACATTATTCACGGGAACGCTTGAATTTCATTAAAATCGATTTTTATAATCACACAAACCAATAACAGAAGTATGACAAATCGCTATTTATTATCTTCACATATCCCAAGAGACCTGTAATACTTATAGTGAGGATAAGAGTTTTCCCAATGGTCACCATTAAAACGGAAGGAAAAAAAGTGTCATTCTGAGAACAAGATTATGCACTCTGAAATTTCACAGACAGCCACTTTGCAAGTGAATTGTGATGCAGTTAATAAGTGTGTACTGGATGATTTCAGTTTATTTTCCATTTTTAAAATATTATCACTTTCCTAAGCCTGAGTATGGTACATTTCAATATTCAGTCATTATTCTCTTTCAAGAACGAGATCCTCTTGATCTATTAACATTTTATATTCAGAGGGCTATTTGTTGAAGAGCTTTCTACGTTGTTTGTGTGTTGGAAAATTGATTGTGCTGTAATGGGCAATGTCCTCATGGAAATTCACCTATTAAACTGAATAATTTATGAAGAGACTGATACAATACCTGGAGGAACAAGCTGTATTAGTTCAAGTACTGTTGTGTCAACTAGAAAAGAAAAAAGTTTTTTTAATTAGTTTAAAAAAAAACAAACCTAAAATGACAAGTAATTCTCATAGTCAAACCCCAAGAAAAACGGCTCACTGATTTAAGCTCCATAGTGCTGTATGAAGCTACACTATTTCCACTACACCAACGACGCGAGAAAATTAAAAATAGTTGGCATAAACTCAACAGATTAAAACAACGGCATTAGCAGTGTACAAATGACAACTCTAAATTGGACTTAGAACTTGGTAAGTTCTATCTGCTGCCAAGTTTGTCCTCCTTTTAAAGAAGATGATGCAAGCTTCACTACTTTTTCAAGTAACTCCCAGTACGAGGGAGCATATTGCTGGAGTTTGAGTTCAGGGTCAGTGTTGCCTCATTACCATTCAACATGCTCCATGGGGGGCAAGACATATAATTTTCTTAAGAATTGAAAAGAATAATGTTACCAAAATCAGAGGCTTACGATTTTATTCTTTGAAAATTAATCAAATAAATTATCAAATAAAGGACTCCATTGCCTATCTGGATAACCAGCTGGATTTTCCATTAATTATGACTTTTTACCCTTTTCCTGTTCTAAAGCACATAGAATACATTTCTAGAGGCATTTTGTTAGTTAATAGTATTTTGGGTAAGTTACTAGTAACCAAAGACAGCAAAAACACCTCTGCGTGCACTGACAACAAATCTTCAATTCGGAAAACTCACTAGCGCTCGGGTCCTACGTATTTAGCACATGACATACTACACTGCTTACCCACTAGATTTTCAGAGAACTAGCTCCTGATAGAAAAATTATCGCATACTGTAAACCTCCAAAAAGTCTTTAGAGCTCATACGTGCATGACATTGATGCATACAACACAGACATAAAAAGCAGAACCTACGTTCCAGTAACTCCACAAGGTCTCCAGGATCAACTATGTCAGCAAATGCCTGGAAAAGAAATTAATAAATAATAATAACGGCACAGTCAAAGCCATCAGATGGACCTCTGGGGAAGACAAGGGGGAAAAAAAGTAAAGAAAAACATCAATATTCTTCCTTGCTTCAGATGGTTGCCACGAGTCCTATCCCCACCGGAAAAAGAAAGGAAACTGAAATTATCATTTGGCAGATGATCAGATTCATTGAAAGCAAGCAGTTTTTGTCATACGCTTTCTAGATATTCAGGGTTACCTCTCCATATTTAAATTACGAGGTATTGTGAAGAGTTGAACACGTAGAGATAAGTATTGTCTGAGAAAATTTAAAGAGAGAAAGATAAATTGCTGAATGTACTAGAATTCTGATAGGTGAAAAATATGTTCTTTAACATACTAGTAATGCTTTAAGCTTCATTTTTATGGATGTGACTATTCATGTACAGAATACTGTTCAGGGTTTTTTTTAACCTGAATCCCACGTGACTGGATGGCAAGGAATAGGGGAGGATATTGCACTGGATATTCAGCAGGTAACAGACTTCCCCCTAATTCTGTAAGAAAGTCTCAGCAGAGTGGTGTAGATCACTTTGCTGTTCAAGGTGCCCAGCAGTAAAAAACACCAAAGTACTGGGGCTCCACAAGTATCTAGACCTATTTAATAGCTATTTGTAAGAAGAGAGATACTATTCTCAGCTTTCTTGTCCACCTCTTTTGTAAGCAGACAGATCCTGGTGTCCTGGAGTTCCTCTAAATTACACTGAAAACAGTATTCAGTACATTTCCCTTAAGTAGTTTGCAGTATGTTTGCCTTTAAAAAAATATGGTCCTTTTTACTCTCCAGTAGGTGGTGAAATTATCACTGTTTGTATCTTACCCACATCACCAGAGCGTCACTGATGTTTACTCAGTCTGGTTTGCAAAGTGCTGGGGGATGCTTAAAGGAAAAGAACTAGAAAGGGCAAAGTATTATTATTCATAGGTAGACAAGAAGCCAGATCGTATCTGTAAGATACTGTGTTTCATTACCCCTGTGATACTAATAATGAAGCTAGTAGGGACTCAGAATATGTGATAAACAACTATAAATTATAAGGCCAGAGTACCAACCAGGGAATTCTGGTGACAAACCATGAAAAAAGTATCTCAAAGGGAGAAAGATGTCACCAAAAACGCTTGAGCTGCTATTCTATCTTTCTACTAAATTAAGTTGAGTCTCCTTTATCTTATACTCTTTGTTCTTCACCTTGCCGTAATTTTTAGAACGGCAACATTCAGTTGCTTCCAAGCCAGGAAAATAGACACTGAAAAAAAAGGATAGTTCACAAAAGAACGAACAAACACCTGAAAAGCCTCATCATACATTACAATCTTCAGTACGCATAATTCTTGAGTTGCTGTGTGGATAATACAGGCACACACTCCCTTTGTGCTGAAGAGATACAGGAGTTATAATGCTATGCCAGCCTCAGTGTGATTCCCTGTGCTCAGGGGTGAGTTTTTGTGGAGTTTGGGATGGGTTTTATTTGGCTTGTATTAGCTCTTGACATTATCTTACCTTTTCAAATACTAGTTTTTCTTGAAAGAAGAGTGGAAATGCTGCAGGGACGCATTGAGTTTTTTTGTACTGCCCAAGTACAGAGACACTGAGATAAAGTTCCTCTTTGTCTTTCAGCAGCACTCCAGGGCAAGTTATCTGTAAGAGTAACACATTCATTAAACTAACTGAACTTCAGTTATAGAAGTAACGGCTGTTTTCAAGATAAAAATGAAACGGTCAAGCCGAAATGGTTGATTTCTGAGAGTCAGATTATAAGAGATTAGAGTGAAAAAAATTATTTTCTGAAAGCATTCTGTTTATACTGACTGACTAGGAAATACAGTCACCATTTAAAAAATGATCAGGACCAAATACTGTCAGTAAATGTATTGCATCGTCTTCAACCAGAACTGAAACCTGGCATACAAATCCCAGGTTAATACAGTTAAAGGCCTGTGCTGAGTACAAAAGAGTTAATCATCAAGGGTCACATCAGGTTCTATATGAAGAGTAATGTAGAATGAAGTCTACATGATGCCAAGACAGAAAAACCCATCCAAATTTTAGCCTAGCCATAGACAGAATGAAGCTGGTACACCTAGGTGCTTAGATAGCCATACTCTGTCCAGCCACCAAAAGGGACAAGTTTATTTGCAAATATTGTATTAACTTTGCCTTCTAATATGTAAATGAGAAAAAGGAACAGTTGTTCCATTATTATGAGACACATGGCACATAATTATTTATTGGAGAAGTTTGGCTGCGTTGGAGGGTATTCAGGGCAGGGGAGGCTCCTCATTAGGCTGCCAGATACTGCCACTAACGTCTCAACTTCCTCTGGGCAATTCTTATTCTCTAAGTAAGAAGTTGTTGGTATGTTTTTAAAGCTCCTGATGAACATCAGATGTTCTTACTTGTGTTTCCACTGCGAGGATGTACACAACTCACTGCAAAACTATTTGCTATTTTCTACAGGCCACATGGTTTTATTCTATTAACCAGCCAGAGAATTGTCACCTTTCACTTCAGTTCTACTGCTCACTTTTTATCGCAGTATAATAAATATGAGGTTGTCTCTTCAAACATAAGGTTGCTGGAAAAAGTGTTCAGACTTTCAAGTGCCAGGTAGAAACACAAAGGAGAAGAGTGACAGGAATTAAAATAAGAGCTTTGGTTACAGTCTTCTACTCCCAAATGAACGTCTTACTTGAGAAATCCTAACTGGATTTAAAAGAAAACTACATAAACAGCTGAAAAACAGCCTCAGGTGAAAGAAATACCAGAAACCAATGTGTGATAGATTATTATAGACACAGTATAAGCTAAAAAAACAGTGCTTCTACTCATAAATATCCAAGGAGGGTAAAAAAATAAGGGTTTCCTCTCCATATAAATGAGGGCTTCAAATCTGCAAGATAAGTGCCAGCGTAATAGATATCCCAATTGAAACAGATTGTCAAGCATTAAACGGCTTGTATGACAGTCATGCAATTGCAAGTGTGAACAGGAGTGAGTGAAAGAGACAGATTTCATTCATACAAGGCAAGATCCCCCTAACTACGTACTACAAGTCATATTAGCTTAGTTCTCGCTTTTCTTCTTGACATTTTTGCAGAATTTACAGTCATTTTCAGCTGGGGTTTCACGCCTTTCACCTTGGAGAAGGCATCTAACATTTGCTTATTTATTGAGATGAAAAGTGAGAGGTCTGAAGACACTGGAGAGGGCAAAACTGCACACAACAGGTGTCATTTATTCTGGCTATCCTGTAAAAGAAAATAAACTCTTATAAATCAGCATGTGAGGCGAGATAGCACACGTGTAAATTTGTGCTTCTACTATGGTTGAGATAAAGTGCACAATTCATTGCCTGGGCTGGAACACCAAATCTACATGTTCATGTAACCTCAAACCAGCTCCAAAAATGAATGACACGTGTATATCTGCAGGTCGCCAAATCTGCTTTGTAATATGCGATGCATGGAGCTGCAGAACACTTAGCAGACAAACTGAAGTTCTTATCTGACCACAAACTGTTCAGGCAGGATGAGGGACCATTCTAAACGCTGCAATAGCATTATCTCTGGATCAGCTAAGGAAGAGGGATATCAGTGCTGCAATTAACTGATATTACAACCAATCAGGAGAACTATGATAAATGCCTAGGACAGTGTTACCCTGGACTTCTCTGCTGCAGTTCCCAGGAAGATGGAAAATGTGTACCAGCCCTGGTGCTGAGACTTCACAATTGGCCAGAAAGAAACCACTAAATTCATCACAAGAAAAGGAACAGAATCCCAGCGATCCATAATCCCCTGTGGCATTTGGCATTTACACCCTAAAACTGTGGCTGTGTATGTAGCCAATGAAAAAGGCAGGCCTTGAAAAATCCCATTAATTGCCCATTACCATTAAAACGAGAAGAGTTTGAAGGGCAATGGACAGTATTAACTTCTGCTGCTTGCAAGCTTCCACATAGAATACTATTTTAGACTTAGAGTTGCAAAAATAATCTTCTCAATGTGAAGAGATGCCATTTTAGTCTCCTTACCTGGCAGTAATCCTCAATGCTATTAATTCGTCTTAAAGCTTCACCTACCTTCACTGCCACATTTGTGAATTCTCCGCGTAGCAATGACATGAAGAATAATGTGAATTTCATTCTGTTGCTACATGAGCAATCTAAATGCCAGCAGCAGAGGTAGGCAGCAAAATTAGTCTCAAAAACCCCCAAATAACAATGAAATCTCAGTCTGAGTAATCATGAATTATTCAATTCAAATGAACGGCATGATAAACCAAATAAGGTCTTTAACCAAGGGTTTCCATTTTTGAAGAGCAGGCTTTCAGAAATGAAGAAAACTACCAGTGAAATAAACCAAAAAGCTCAAGGACTCTGATCAGAAAAGACTTTGGAATTTCAGTAATTCAAAAGGAGCAAAACCCCTCTGTATCCTAACACAAAAGAAAAACCGAAGAGGATGGAACTTCTGACACAAGATTGGTTTCACAGAGGGTTGAGAAACGCACAGGGCATTGTAAAAGGACAGGAGAAGGAATCAGAAATTTGGACAAGACTTTAGTCAGAAATAAAGTGAACAAGGAGAAAACAAGTGGACGAAGTTTAAATCACGCAGGGTGTGAAAACTAACAAATCTATGTCCCAAACGCAACTGACTATTTTGCCTTAGTTTTAATGACACTTAATACAGGAGAAAACAAACAAAAACAAAACAAAACCAAAAAACAAACAACCAACCAAAAAAAACCCAAACAAAACAAGAACAATGAAAACAACCCTTAGAGAATTAAATGATGGAAACTTAAGTCACCCAGTATGTACTAGGCCTGGACCGAGGTCAGGGAGGCTGAATCACCTTCAGCCCAGGCTCTGAACAAATGTAATTTTTCTCACTGCACCTATACATAACTAAAACCTACGTATAAGGATAGTACCGTCTGCTGAAAAATAACAAATGCAAGGCTCGTGTGAGGCAGAAAAAGAGATCTGAAAAATTATAACCCCACCAATCAGAGTATTTTAAAAGGCAAAAGTAAAGAATGAAGGATATAGAGGAAAACATGACTAGAACAAAACCCAGCAGCACGTTTCATGAAAATAGATCGGTCAAGCAAAAACCTGACATTTTCTTGGAAGCCTGTTTTCTGGGCAAAGGATATCTGATTTATCTGGACATCAGTAACACCATATTGTGCTACATGAGAAATTATTACTTCTGATGCAGAAGATGGGAGTTAGTAAGGAAGTGCTAAGGTGGTACAGAACTGGCCAAAGGACAGCATCAATAATGTGCAAAACTGGGAGGCATCAAGCTGAGGGTTACTATTAAAAACAATCCTTCATATATCTTGGGACCCGTGCCTTTTAATATTTTTAATGACCCTGACACAGTAAGTCAGAGTGTTCTCATGAAATTTTTCCAATTAAAATTCAGAAATCATCAGAGGTCAAGAAAAAGATATAGAAAAAAATGATTGCAGGAAGACAGTAATAGAAATGAGATGCACCTACTGTGTATTAACAATAGTTTCTGCTTTCACTGGGGAGGCTAACCTTCAAAGCTGGCTGAGGGGAAGATGATGAGTGTGTTAATAAATGACAGCATAACTGCAGTGCAGCTGTGAAGAGACTAATAATAAAATACATAGGATGAATTTTGGAGGGTTTTTTCCTCTGACATCATCTAAGGCAACAGTGAGACCCCATCTGGAATGTTGAGCTCAATTCCGATCCTGATCAATCCAAATTCAACGTGGAAGAGCCGCACCCATCCTTAACATAATCAGAAGAGTGGTGAGCCTATCAAACAAAATACTACCAAACGAAACAGATTTCTTTAGCCAACCAAGATGAACAGTGAAAGAAAAGAACGGCTGCTCAAAAATACACCAAGAGAGCAAACATTAAGGATGGAAAAAAATTATTTAAGCGAAAGGCCAGTGTTGACATTTGTGTGAGACTAGGCCATCAACTAGTCAGAAGGAAGTTTAGGCTGGAAAGTTTTCAAACCATCACAGGAATGAAATGCCAAACGAGGCTCTGGTAGGGGAAAAAAAAAGAGGCAAAACAAGTAGTTCAAAACCAGGCTAAATACACTTATTAAAAGGGTTATTTGACAGAAATTGTGTAGCATAGCAGGGATATAACTGAATGACCCACACGTGCCGAAAGGGGCAGCTGGATTTGTGTTGGAAATTTCCTGTTCTCTCCCTTTCCACTAGTATTTGTAGCCTTGAGAGCAGGGTGAATAACAAACACCCCACAACTGAAGAATCCTGACCCTGGGGCAACATCTCCACCGTACTCTCTCCTGGCACAACAGCAGGTCACAGCAGTAGGAACAGAAGAGGAAAGCACATCCGCTCCTTTCCAGGAACCAAGGCGGCCTTTGCATTATGAAGATGAACACTAGCTTCTGAGACAGCAGAGCACCACGATGATGGCGACACCCTTACCACCGATGTGCAGACATTCACAGCTCTATCTTAGGGCAGCCACACCAGTCTGGGAAAAGAGGCGATTAAGTGTTCAGGAATACCGGGTCCATTTCCCAGTATTTACTTTCTGGATCTGCATTTGAATTTTTTCAATGGCACCTTGAGTTTTCCCTCAAGCAACAAGTATTTTGGCAGAGTTTGCGCTGTGAGGAGGCCTAACTGATTACAGCCAGCAGGGCCTATGAAGCCACCGGCTCCAGAGGAACAGAGCACTACGTACCTCAACTACTTCTTAGGAGTTACCAGGAGAACGACAATCTCACCTTGCTCCCACCCTGGATACAAGGAGGAGACTTTCCACAGGGAACTGTCCCAACGTGATTCACGTGAAACCTTTCCACCTCCACACCTACTGACCTCAGTCCCCCGCACCTAACAGCAGGCACCTCAGCTGCCCAGCGGCACCCCCCACAGGGAGGCACCTCACCGTCCTCAGGGGAGCCACATATGTGCTGCTGCTTCCCGGGATTTCTTTTGCTCTGTTTTTTTCCAGAGTATTTTTTTTTCTTTGTTTGCTTTTTTCCACACCATGCAGCTTCACAGGAATCACTGTCTTTTAAAAAAAGACCTTCCCCACGGGAACGTGAGAGTGGTGAAGGAGCAGGGCTGCGGCGGGCGCCACGGGGCCACAGGGACCGGCTGCCGGAGGGGGCACACACGCACCCAGGAGCCCGCCGCAGTTCCGGACAGAGGGCATCCC
>VWZZ01005754.1:2523016-2640195 GCA_013399095.1 Psophia crepitans | reverse complement strand
CCCCTGCCCGTCAGCGGCCGGCCTCTCCCTCGGCCCTGCGGTGCTAGTGGGGAGCAGCGGGGGGGCAGCAGTGGGATCGTTTCCTAGCCCTCAGCCGCCCGGAGGCCCGCAGTGATGGGGGCCGTGCTGGTGCGGCAGCTGAAGTGTCCTGCATGGGGCAGGGACCGGGCGGGCCGGAGAGGCGCAGAGAGCTGCTGTGGGGCACCCCAGAGGACGTGTCTGTGTCCCTGCGGTGCGGGCAGGTGCCCAGCGAGCCGCCCTTGGGGGCGTCAGCCAAGGTTTATGCAGCTCCAGGGCTGAAGAGCCAAAAAGCGGTGAAATTCTGTGCTTGCTTTTATCTTTTGAATTTCGGTTCACTTGTTTTAGGCACCCAGGCCCTTTTGACTGTGAGGATCCTGTTCCAGGGTCCTCTGTGGGTGAGACAGAGTGGGCCTGATGTGTTCTGACTGGTCCCATCTCCAGAGACTCGTCTCCCTGCTCACATCTGAAGCTGAGTTTTCACGCCTACCCTCCTGCTTTCATCACTAGACAAATTCAAGTCTATGGCACTCATCTCCACCACTGCTATGACCATATCAATGATATTCCCCGACTTCTTCGCTTCTAAGTTGTTTTCAGGAGTATTTACCGTCACGTAGGACACCAAAATAGGCTGACTTTCTGTTTTGACAATTCGTTTCAGCTTCTGCGAGGGGGTTTAAGCCTCGAAATGTTCTTTCCAAATTCATAAATGCAGCTGGGGAGGGAACTCAGCAGATAATTTTAATTGCCTCCAGAAGAGAGCAGTGGCACAAATGCATTCCGTGGCTTTTTGGGTTTTTTCATTTTATAATTCTGAAGAAAAATCATGCAGACTTATCTAGAAAGCTAGTGCCTAGTGATCTGGAAAGAATCGGTGTTCTCAAAATGTTTTGGGTGAAAAAAAAAAAAGAACCCACAAAAAACTACACAAGAAACGTAACACTCCAGTGCAGACAACAGTGGTATCAGCTATTAGCAGTGATACTTAATCCGTCTATTGATTTCAATCTTTTAAAATAAATAAGTGGCTGGAAATGCAGGCCTAATTTTCATTAATGTGACTTCTGTAAGAGCTGTCTCTGTTTTTTTTGTCTGAGCACAGGGCAGGATTCTGCATTTAGGGCCTGGAAAAGACTCATTTTTGAATTGCCGACCTCTAATACATATTTTAAGGAGGGGTTTACACTTGGATAAAATCATTTTCTCTGCATTATCTGTCTCAAGGTTATGAATAGCGTTCCAGAGTTAATGAGAAGAAAATTCTCAAAGATCCGTAGCCTCAGATGGTGACAGTATTAAAATGGTTTATTGCTTATTTTCAGGTACCTTTCATATACATGCTTTTTGGAGGGATAAATAATGTGTTAAAGATTGTGAAGTATGAGATATTATGGAAAGTGTGGCCATATAAGACCAGAAGATAGATAAATGCCGAAATCAGAAATGGCATCATGTTTGTGATGAAAATTTAATATCCCTGTGCAGTGCCCTGGAACAGAAGTACTTTATAACCCTTGAAAAAGGAGCACGAGGCAGGACAGAAAGCTTCTCCGAAGTGATAAGACAGCGATGAATTTCCGTGGTAAACCAGGGAAAATCAGGGTTAAGGGGGAGGGTCATGTGCTCAGCACGGAGGTGCCTCTCCGCCCCTCTGGTCTGCAGAGCTTCTGCCGCTTGGCCCCGCTGGGCCTGGGAGAGCAAGGCTGCTGCCGCAGGGTTTTTCCTGTGCAGCCCTTTCTGCAGCAGCGCGAGATCCAGCTGCACCTTGGCGTTACGAAGTGCGTGATTTAGCCTTACATTCGCGCTGCAGGAACAGTGGTGCAGGGATTTGGGGGACAACGAGGGGAAACCCTGACTTTCAGCACAAATCCATTTGCTAATAAGCAAAACCACAAAAAGTGCACGCTACTGTAATAGACCTGAGGTTTTAACTGCTATAAAGTTTCCCTGCTGTTAAAGCGCATGAATTCCTCTGCTTTTACAAAAGTAAATCGTCTTGTAATGCTGATTATACTTGGTTCTGTGTAATAAAAGAGCCTGGATGACAGCTCTGCATTGTTAAGGTTTTTGCAAGCTCCTCCATTTAAAAGCTTCATCTTTTTCTGTCCTCCAGCCCCTCAGACATGCCTGCGATGGAAGAACCCTGATGTCATGAAAATACTCAGTTCTCTTAATTCTATCATTGTAAACCAAGGGTAACTGTCAAAAGAGTGAGGTCGCTCTGGTTTAAGGTAATTGTCACAAGATTTATGCCGTATTGTTGCAGTGCTCCTGATGGTCTGGCCTCAGGAGTTCCAATGCATTCAAATAGGCTACAAAATAGGTTAAGTGGGAAAAATGGGAAGAGTCAGGTTTGCGAACAGTGGGTACTCTAAAGTTCGGAATCTAGAAAATACTGCGGATTAGACAATGAGATCAGAGAGCAAGTCTGACATCCCTGAGTTTGTCAGAGATTCACTTTTGGCTCAGAAGCCGAGAATGGTTTTCCTCTTAACCTCAGGAGGCACTGTGGCTGAAGTCCAGGTGCCCATCAAAGCTCTGTCACTCCCCTCCTTAGCTGGACAGGGGAGAAAAGGTGTAACAAATGGCTCGTAGGTTGAAATGAGGATAAGGAAACGTTTACCAAATACCGTCCTGGTCAGAACAGACCAGACGTAGAGAGAAATTAATCTGATTTGTTAGCAAGCAGAACACAGAGCAGAGCAGTGAGAAATAAACCCAAATCTCAAAACACCTGCCCTACCGCTCCCTTCTTAACTTCACTCCCGATTGCTCCCTGCTCTCTGCCAGCAGCACAGGGGGACGGGGATGGGGATTACGGTCAGTGGGTCATGCAGTGTTTCAGCCGCTTCTTCCTCCCCAGGGGGAGGACTCTTCCCCTGCTCCAGCATGGGGTCCCTCCCATGGCAAACAGTTCTCCACAAACTTCTCCAATGCAAGTCCTTTCCATGGGCTGCAGTCCTGCATGAACTGCTCTTGTGTGGGTCCCTCCCACGGGGTGCAGATCTTCAGGAGCAGACTGCTCCAGCATGGGTCCCCCACAGGGTCACAAGTCCTGCCAGCAAACCTGCTCCGCCCTGAGCTACTCTTCCCATGGGGCCACAGGTCCTGCCAGGAACTTGCTCCAGTGTCAGCTTCCTATGCGGTCACTGCCTCCTTCAGGTGTCTCCACCTGCTCTGATGTGGGGTCCTCCACAGGCTGCAGGTAGAATCTCTACACCCCATCACCCCTCCCCATGGGCTGCAGGGGCACAGCCTGCCTCACCATGGTCTTCACCATGGTTCACAGGGCAATCTCTGCTCTGACATCTGGAGCATCTCCTCGACCTTGGCATCTGTGGAGTTTCTTACATCTTCTCACTCCTCTCTCTGGCTGTAGAAGCTCCCGTGGTTGTTTTTTTCTTCTTAAATACGTTATCCCAGAGGTGCTACCACTGTTGTTGATTGGCTCAGCCTTGGCCAGTGGCAGGTCCGTCTTGGAGCCGGCAGGCATTGGCTCCGTCAGACACAGGGGAAGCTTCCAGCACCTTCTTGCAGAAGCTGCCACCCCTGTGTCCCCCCTGCCCTGCTACCAAAACCTTGTCACGCAAACCCAAAACAGCTGGGTGCAGAGTGGGACTGCACACTCATTCTGGCAATAAGAATGAAGGAAGTAAAGGAGCCTTCCACCATTTTCCACCTTCGTCTGCAGTTCTTAGGAGTGTTGTCAGAGAGCCGTTTCTGCCTACTTTATGCCCCCAATGTGGATGGAGTGGCCAGAAGAGACCTCTGTCTTACTGCACATCGAGCCCTTTATTTAGATATCATCACCGAGTACAATTGTCTTGTCGTTAATAACTGTAGAGAATTCCAGGAAGACATCTGGTCAAATAACAGCAACAAATTATGAGATATGGAAAGATTTCTGTATTAGAAAAGACAAACAAACAAAACATTAAGATTGTTTTACTTTGGAGAGGAGAAAAATAAGATGTAATAGAAAGGAGGTACATAAGGGATTGAACGATATGTAGGAATGGGTTCTTCTATTTACCCATGCCTATTTATCCTTTCAAAGGAGACAAGCAATGAAATTAAAAGACAACACAATCAAAACCGATAGAGGAAAGTACTTTAGATAGTGGAATTCATTATCACGAGATACATTCAGCAGTGTTCCAAGCAGAATCAGAGCGCTTTAGGGACCCCGTAGGACAATACCCACATGCATTACTTACTTTGATCTTCCCACTCACTGCTAGGTTAAATGTGCAATTCACAGGAGTCAGTTCCTGTGCAAAGACTTGTAGTCAAGGAAAACAGCCAGCAGAAGTTAAGACTAAACAATCCCAGTGCGCTATAGAGCAGAGCTAGAAGAGTTTTGTAATGTGAGAGATTCTAATAGGATCTAAGGGGACCAGAGTGAATTGCATTACTGCGGACAGTAATGTAACAGGGAAGGTAGAGTGTTAGATTATTGATGAGGACAGAGGTTGGAGATTACCTGAGGGTGTCAGCACACTCTTCACAAAATACATTTTCATTTAATCTTTCTACTTTAAAGCAGGAAAAGAAGTTGCCCAGAAGTTAGCATTCATTAATATCTATCACTTTAGAAAAAGGCCACAATGATTTTGTCAATCCTGCCTTATTGAGCATTTTGCTCTTTCCTGTCGTGCAAGGACACAACTGGGCAGAGCTCTCCAGCTTCCCTGATGAACCTACAGGTTGCTACAGACAAAAGAGCACCTGGTTGTGTTATGTAGGCGAAGCAGCGAGCTTTCTTCTCTGTGTCCTCCCAGCCTCACTAGTGCCTGTCGAAGAGCATTTGTCAGTACACGTGGAGAAACTCGGTGCCTCTCTAACATTTCACCATAGCTCAGCCATGACAGAGCAATTCCTCTGTATTGCTGCTAAGCCAGTACTCATTTTGGTGGATGTGACCGTTAACTTCAGCGGTTCTTGATGTAAGTCATGTCTGCAACAAAAAAAAGTCAAGCTACCTAAAGACACTAAAGTGTTCTTAATGTTTAAGCTGTTTGCAAGGTCTGCTAATTCTTTCTTGTCTGGCTGCAGCTAAAGAAGAAATCAAATCTGATTTGATTACAGCCACTAGAGGAATATTCCAGATCTTTAATTCAGTTGTAGTAATTGGAAACTTGCATTTTAAAGGAACGATCTAAATTAATCTAAGAGAGAAATTCTGTGAACAGTCTTTGAATTCACAAATGGTGCAGGTACAGCCGGCCAAGGCCGCATTAGCTTTGCACCCCCAGAAGGTTCCTGGGCGCTTCCTTACTCAGTTCGTCGAGGTAACATCTTCCTTTGCTTTTTACATTTTTTAAAAATTGTCTTAGATGGAGACATTGCCCCAGCGAAGTTTTTGCCTGAAACAAAATTCTTCTAACCAAGTTATAAGCCCCTGAAAATAGGGGTTTATAATGGGACTGCTGATAGACCCTTAACAATAGCGTTGTGAATGGCGCTGCTATAATTAATGATACTTCAGAAAGATTTATGGTCCTTAGACAGAGATAAAACAGAAATATCATTGCTTCTCTGCCTCCCATCATTTTATCCTCTATGAAATTTTATGTGAAATAAGTCAAATGAAAAATGTAAGCTCTTAATCTTTTTCCAGAGTCCTGTCTCTCACTTGATGAACACTTTTGCAGAATAAATTAGAGCGTTTTATTCCTTATGTATGTACGGCTTTGTATTTAAAAAGCAAAGAAAAGAACATTGTTGGGTTGGCAAAGCAACTCAAAATGATGGTCATGGAAGAAGCAGCCATTACCAACTATTCTTGCCCACTTTTCTGCCATCCCAGAGACAGCTCTGGTCCTGCAGTAATTCAGAGCAGCTGGCTTGGAAAAGGGTACCTGGATTCTGCATTGAAGAAGCTCTGCCAATGGGAAGTTAGCTGCAGTGGCTGTAGCTGCAGCGGCAATATCATGGTGGCCTGAGCAGAAAGCCAAAAGCTGTAGCTTGATTACAGTGGATATAATCATAGAACCATAGAATCTTTAATGTTGGAAAAGACCTCTAAGATCATCTAGTCCAACTCTCACCCAACACCACCATGTCTACTAGACCATGTCCCGAAGTGCCACGTCTACATGCTTTTTGAACACCTCCAGGGACAGTGACACCACCACCCCTCTGGGCAGCCTGTTCCAATGCCTGACCACTCTTTCAGTGAAGACTTTTTTCCTGATATCCAATCTAAACCTCCCCTGGAGCAATTTGAGGCCGTTTCCTGTTGTCTATGACTTGTTGTTTGGAAGAAGAGACCAACACCCACCTCACTACACCCTCTCAGGTAGAGCAATCAGGTCTCCCCTCAGCCTCCTCTTCTCCAGACTAAACGACCCCAGTTCCTTCTCCTCAGAAGACTTGTGTGCCAGACTCTATGTACCTTTGTCTTGAAAAATGCAGGATACTGAATGGATCTTTAATATAACTGCAAAAATTGTGGCAAGAGGCAGTTGCTGGAAGCTAAAGCTAGAAAAATTTGAATTAGATATTGGGCTTTATAAGGTAACAGAGAAAGTGAGAAGCCACTGGAACAAACTATTGAAGGCAAAGTGAATCCTCCATCTTCTGACAATACAGAAGGAAAATGAGAAGTTGTCTCAAGAAAAGCCTTTGTCAAAACAAAACATATTTTAGTCAAACAGACAAACAAGAAAGTGACAATAGTATTTAATGGTCCGTGATGTACATGTAGAAGAGGCTACCCTAATGGTCTAGCAGTATGTTCTGTCTGTAAACACTGTGACTCTGTGAAGCATGTTAAAAGAGTGAAGTCATGCTTGCTGAGCAGGGAACAGAGGAGAGGGCTCTGAACAATTTGCCTTGGAGCTCCTGCATTGCAGCGCCTGGCATTGCCACAGGAGATGCCGGGAGGGCAGCGGGGAGCGTTGGCATCTGAGGCCCTGAGGGCAAAGGGACAAGGTGGCTCCAAGCTTCCAGAGTTGTCTGAACTGAGCTACCTCTGAGCACGGCTGGGAAGCGAGCGTCAGGCACCAGGCTTGGGGGGTGAAGGCTTCCCCTCTGGGCAGCCAGGCTGAGGCCGCAGCTGAATAGAGGGCTGAGAAATCACGGTTTTGGCATCGGCCACCTGAAACGGCGGTTAAAGCTCAATATCCATCACATCCCATTATAGTCCTAGGCTCTGGCTTCTGTTAGCCTCATCCAGCTCAGATGGCATCTAGTCACTTGTTTCTCAAAAGCCTCTCTCCAGTGTGTCAGGAGTTTTGTCCCTCTGCCCATTAAAGTAGCACTATTTGAGCATCTTCCATGTTGATTTGATTGACAGCAGTGAAGTCACTAGAGAACCTCAAGGACTTTCTGGCTGGCTTGTTTTCCTGTTAGAAATTGCAGCTTGTTGTTGTATGAGAGAAGAAAACTGAAACACTTTCTTTAAATAATAGCTGAAGTCACCCTGTCTAATAGGGAGCTCTGAGATCTATGCTCCAATTCCTCATAAATTATAACATTGCTCCTTTAAAATTTCTCCAATCCAGCAGAAACAGAGAGGGATATTTTTTTTTTTAACAAGAACTTTTGGCTTTCAATGGAATTCACTCTGGAGAGCAGAACTTTTTTTTTCTTTTTTCATTGTAAAGAAGATTTGTAAAGGGGCAGGGTTGTGGCTATTATTAGAGTCCTTCCTAAAGAAAATCATCAGCACTAGGCAGATCTGGGCTAGAGAATATAACAGGATGGCATAGAGCAGCCCAGATAGCAACAGAGAGAAAATGGAGCAGGAAGAAAGAAGAAAATGGAAACCGAAAAAGAGGAGCAGATGCCAATTAGAATTCTTGCAGGCTGCAGCAAGGGGCGAATATAAGAAGCTGTAGGAAAAGAAATGGTAGAGTGGATTAGTGTTAATCACAGACACAGGAAAGTAGGAAAGGTTTTAAATGAGCTTTAAAAAGCAAAAATTAAGTTAGCAGCTCGGAAGAGAATTCCAGATCCATCTACTGTAGGGGCAAAAATAAAATGCAGAATACCAGGAGATAAGTCTGAGCCCTAAGCAATTAACTTCTGAAGGTAATAAACCATTTTTTTTTAAAGTGGAAGCCTCTCTCTCTCTCTTTTTTTTCTAAGGATAGCGCTGTTTTCCTTATCCCAGTGAAAGTGAATCCCACCTGATTTCTTTTTCACTGTCCTAATAGTGTACACATACAGCACCCTGCTGTAGAAAAATGAAGCACTAAGGAACTGGAACTTGCACGACCTCTGGGAGTAAGTTTGCCCAGGCACGCAGTCCAGCCGAACTGCCTCTGGAGCTGGGTGACCCACACCGGGTAGTCTGGCACAGTAACGCGGTGTGTTCACGGGCTTGAGTTGTCTGAAGACCTTGGGGTTGAAGACGTCTTCCAAAAGTCACTAAAGCCACCACTGACTTCAGTAGACATTGGAGGATGGCTGGACTGTGGGGGTAGGGGGTCCTCCTTGCAGCTCTGAGATATGAAATGGTACTTAACATTTCTCTGCTGCCAATTTAACTACTTGTAAATTGAGGTTAGTCACCCAAAAAAAAAAAAGAGAGAGAAAGAGGGAAAGAGAGAGAGAGACAGAGAGACAGAGAGACAGAGAGACAGAGAGAAAGAGAGAGAGAGAGAAAGAAAGAGAGAGAAAAAGAAAGAAATAAAGAAAGAAAGAAAAAGAAAGAGAAAGAAAGAAAGAAAGAAAGAGAGAAAGAAAGAGAGAAAGAAAGAGAGAAAGAAAGAGAGANGAAAGAAAGAAAGAAAGAAAGAAAGAAAGAAAGAAAGAAAGAAAGAAAGAAAGAAAGAAAGAAAAGCACTGATTATGCCTTCTTACAAGCTGCACAATACTATCCCTAAGAATTTCTATTTCTAGCTTTAGATTTATCTGCGACGTAAGCAAGAATAGCATGGTGTTTGAGTTTGTGTGTCTTTTACATATGAATCATCAATAAAGGTTAATGAGAAACTAAAACTATATGAAAAGGTTGTTTTCTCATTAGTTAAACACTTTCTTTCTAAAAGCCCTATATTCCTAGAATTTATGGATTTATTATTTCCTAAACAAAAATCTTAACCAGTCCCTTTTTTTTTTTTATTTGCTTACATGACATCATTTTAAGCAAATGTAATCAATGCCTCAGTTCCAGTCATCAGTTCTGGATCTCTGCACCACTGGATCGCCAGCAGAACAACCTTCATCCAAACAAAGCGCAGGCATGTCCATCCGATCAGCCCGAGCTCCTGCCACAGAGTTTGTGCCAGCTCAGTGCCTTAACAGGGGCTTTGCACCGCCTGCTGAAGGACAGACGATGCCGATCCGCTGCAGCGTTGGCCTAGCACAGAGGGTCAGTGCCTAACGTAGCATGAAACCTGCCAGCACCGTGCCAACCCTTCCGCCTTTTTTTGAACAAATTTAAACCGTCGGAGTGAGCGTATACGAGCTCGGTGTTTTACACCACATTGCCACCATGGTTTGGAGCCAAGGCTACGAGCTTTAAAGTCACGATCTGGTCACACCTGAGCCCGCAGTCAATTTTTGCTCTCTAGTTACAACGAAGAAGCCCTGTGATAAAGCATCACTGAATTCAAACAAACCCTAGAAGACAACCTCTGTTTACGTTACAGCCTCAAACCAAGCCACCACGCTGTGGCTGCACGGGGAAGAGTTGAGCTCTGGCGGAACAGAAAACCCAAAGTTCGCTCAAGCTTCTTGCTCCGCGCCAGGGGTGCGCGTGCCAGCTTTTCCCGTCAGACGTGACTCTCTTCTAATGACCAAAGTTGCACACAAAAACCCCCTCTGAAAATAGGGCTTCGTGACAGAAACGCCTACGCAGCTGTAGCAGCCACTTCTCAAATGTGCTGCTGCTTATGAACCGCAAGAATAATATGGTGAAATGTGCCGACTTCTGCGGTTTTCCCCTCTTTTGTGGAAACTAATGAGTCACGATTAGAGTAATGCTTTTCTTTGACTCTGAAACCATTTTGCTTAATGAGGTACTAAGTCTTTATAATTAGGCCCAGAAGGGAACTGGGACATGGCCCCTTAAGAGAAATAATTATTTAGGTTATTTATGGTAATAAAAAATTGAAAATAGGAATTCTTCCTCAGAATGTGACTATTTATTCTTTTACATATTGCCTAACAGGCAATTACCCTATTAAGGCAACGTTTTGTTGCTAAAGACATTAATTGAAATGTAAATTAAATGTAAATCAGCTAATTAAATTGATATGTAATGAACTTGTCATGCAGGCCTTTGAGATCAGATGCATTTTGCTAATAAACAAGTGTTAGAGTGGTGCCATTGCTCACTGGTGTTAAGGTTGTTTAACGTGTTGCGTCGATAACGCTCTCCCTCCCCAAATCCAAAGGTTTGGATTGTGTCATTAGAGCCCAGAACGAAGCTGGCACTGGGGGGTTCCAGATTTATTCCCACCAATTATTTCCTGATCAACTTCATCACAAGGCAAGGTGTTCCCGTAACGGCGAGTGCTGCACTTCCCATCAGGGTGCAGCCCCAGCTCTCTCTGTTCCTTCTGCTCCCCAGAAATGATAAAGCACTTTGTGAAACCTCTCACCAAGACGGATGCTGCTGTGTCAGGTGGCTTCTGGAGGGGTTAGTGTTATTTGTTTCTCCATGCGCTATGGCCAGTTCGGTCAGGGTAGTGAACCGCCGCGGCTGTGGCAGGGTAACTCCAGACAGTCCTGAAATACAAAGAAATAAAATGAGAAATGAAGCAATCACAGTTTGCTTGGTGATTGTGTTGACAGTGTACATGGTAAACATCAAAGCTGACATCATTAAGTCCATACGGCATCAGGAGAATGAGCCAGAATAACCTCCTGCACTGTCCGTAGCACACAAGTAACCTTAATCATCAGAGTGTGAGTGTGTGTCAGACTGTAAATTAAAGGGAAGGAATATGAAGCTATCAGCTCTTCTATGAAACGATCAGTTTTCCTGCAGCTACATTTTGACCCAGACCTACTAAAATTTCTGGCATAAATTCAAGTCCTGTATTGAAGGTATCATGGAGGATAGAAGTCCCTCCCCTGCCAGATACATGGACGGAACTCATGTCCACAATGATACAACAGTGAGGCAAATGTCACAGATTTTTGCTTGTGAAAAAGCTCAGGTTTGTGCCTTATAAAATCCACTGCCCACTTCTGTTCAAATCACGCAGACGTTTTGTGTGCACAGTCATGATTCTGTGATAAAGCTCAGGCAAACGTGGCAGAAAGGGCTGTGCAAGCGTGAGAATAGCAACGCGGTGTGGAATTGCAGAAATGCTTTTGCAGAAAGTTTTCCTGGATGCATCGTGCCGTAGTTGCACCTGAGCATTCACACGTAATTGTTCAGTCTGGAATAAATCTGATGCTGCATTTATAACTTCACCCAGTGAGCCTTCCACCCTGCAATCCTGTGGGGCCTGGGGGTATTTAATAAACATGTCAACTACCACTCTTCTTTAGCTTGAATGTAGCATCTTGTTTTTTCCTACTGAAGAACACTCCAGTTTGAAGTTTACAGAGCAATTAAAGACCCTCATGGGGCCCCTGATATGCAGAGATTGTCAGCATATGTAGATTAGTAATTGTCAAGTTTCTCCCTAAGGCCGAAGAGCTCTTAGTCAAATTCCAGAGATCATCAAGTATTCAGATTTCAGTGGGCTTTGTGTCATACACAACATAGTGGCATAATTAAACTACAATGCTTCTTTTCTAATAAACTTTTGGATTTGGCTATGTTTCTATTAAATTCTTTTAATTAGCTATGATCACAAAATAAAAATGAACATCAATCTAAAGCTGCAACATTGCTGCTTCCAAAAAAGACGCCTTGGGAATGGCTTTCTCTTCTAAACTGTTGGGGTTTGGGGACCATACTTTCTGGCGTGACTTGCAAAGGCCTGACGGAGGACAAAACCCAGCAGACTGAAGGCACAGTCCTTCTCTGACTCCCTTTCAGCTGACACGTGGGCACAGGTGATTGAATGATGCTGCCATGTTGAACTATGTCTTCACTGACCTGTTGACTTGGGCTCTAGCTCAAATTTAAGTCTATTCTACACTAGGTTTTGTGTCTTTGAATATTGACCTACATAGAAACTGGGGAAAAAAAATTACTTTAGAGGTCAGAGAAGGAAATTAGTATAAGGATCCTCACCACCCAGGCTGATGCTGTGATGCTCATCTCCAACATCCCCTGTTGCTGAGCTCTCTGCCCCCACGCTGGGCAATCAAATACACACCTGAATTTATTATTCATTTGCTTGAGTGTTGGAGAGGAATTGTGCTGGCTTGCTTTGCATCTTGCACGGTCCAGCCCCTGAAGATCAAATCCATGGTAGTCCCTGGAAGCCACAGAATAACAAGAGCAACTGCACAGAGCTTTCATGTGGTAGAACTGGCTTGTGCATGTTCTGCCAGCTGGATCCTCTGCTGTGGCTCCCACAGACACTGTGTTGTGGTCCCAGGGCTTGGAAGGTACGAAGTGTTGGTCGCTGGCCTGCATCCATCATTTGAGTTCCACTCCATCGATCTGTGTCTGTTTGTGGACAAAGACTATGGCAAGGAGTAAGTTGTTACAAATCTCTGGTGTTTCTGAGCTACAAGCTGAGATTTTCAAAGCCATGTGTTGGATCTGAAAGTTTAATTCCTAATACAATAAAAAAGAATTGGATTTGGAAATTGTGAAGGCAGCTTTAATAATCTTCATTACAGCGTGTTACATAAAAGCTAAATTATTACCCATGAGGAGCACCCCTTCATTTCCATGCTGTGTTCACACTTTCTAGGTGTAGCAGAGGACAAACTGGCTGTGCTTGGGAATCGACAGAAATCTTTTGTGAAGAAGAAACTACCCATGCACAAGTGTGTGCCCTTGCACAAGCACTCCGACATACGTGCCCGAACGAGCGATGTTCTCTTCTCAAGCTGGTCTAGTGTGTAAGACCCTGAGAAACCCCAAAAGCGTTTGTGCATCCAGGAAGAGACACTTTAGTACCACCATCACTGTACCTGCACAGCACTTGTGCTCTGTAAATCCTGTCTTATTTGTCACAACTTACACACACCTCCAGTGCTGGAATATTGGCAGCTCTGAAGACTCAGATCTTTCACCAGCCCCGGAAGAAACAGCCGACGCATCCCCTTCCCAGCACAACGGGTAACCTGAAGCCAGTGGGTAATTTCAGAGTGGTTTTCTGCACTCTCAGGCTGGCTTGGAAGCAAAGCTCTATCATTTTGCCTCCAAATCTCTAGAGTCTCCATGTTCCCAAACCCCTTTGTGGGCTAAATCCTCATTTCACGAAAATCACTTAAATTCTTCCTGTCGTGGAGTAACACCTATCGATGAAGTGGCTCTTCTCCACGTGGCCCACTGCATATGGCAGGATATAATGCTGCTTGCTTTTCCAAGTCTGCTTTATGCTAGGGTATGAAAACCGGATCCAAGCAACACGAACAAACTTGGGCTTTAAATAGTAGCCCAGGAGGAAAATTTCAACAGTCCCAATAAAAAAGAGGAAAAAAAGTTCCTCACATTCTTCCTATCATGATACGTCTCAAAATTATTAATTTTGCTTGTCCTGTATCATATCTTAGGGCAAGCTGCTTTTCCCGACTGAATTGCAACGTGGTGCTTGGTTCGGTGGGTTTAACTGAAGCGTGGCTATCTGGAAAAGGCAGCGTTATCTGTAATAAAGTAGCTCCTTCAAATTTACTTTCTTGATCTTGTACTTTGGTTGGGCTGCCAGAGTCTTAATGCCTGGAAAAGTATCTGTCACCCAGGGCCCTCATTTTAAGGGACTCTAGGTTTTTAGGGGCTGGATGGCGTCATCTCCCTGCATCAATTTTGTCAATGTATTCCTGCGAGCAAGCCAGCCTGAGCTGCGTGCTAATTTCCCATCTCCTCTTCGGCTGACGACAGTCCCTGGCTCAGCGAGATTTCAGTTTTGCTCACTGGACGACTCTTTCCCTGCCCTCCCTGAGCTATATTTTCTAAGCACCAATTTCACTCCAAAATTAAAGATGAAATTTAAAGATTAGGGACTGCAGGTTTTTTTCCAAAGGCATTTCGATCTCTCATGCTCATTGATTGAGTTAGGTAGCTAAATCATCCGGAGCAATCTGGCCCCCATCCCAAATTATGTGATGTAAAAGGCCAATTTGACTTTTAAAATGCTCTCCATTTCATCGCCCGCTGTGCGACGAGTACCAGGCGTAACAAACACATTGTGCGCGGGGCACGTGGGGTGGTGTGGTGCACCCCACCGACCGCCTTGGGTATAAACGCCAGAAATACCAAACGCCGCCTGCACTATGCTTAGTCCCAGTCAGTTCTAATGACATTAGTGACTCCAGATGCAGAGGTACCGTGGTGTAACTGAGGTCAGGATACTGTACATGATTCTTATCTTAATGCCACTTTAGTACTTAAAGGTCAAACCGAGCATCATCCAAGGAGAAGAGGTAAGGGCTCTGTTAATTATTCCTCACTCCTTGAACAAAGGGATGAAGATTGTGTTTCTGCTGAAGAGCATTCTGCCATACTGCACATTTAAGTTAAAAACCAAGGAAGAAGGAAGGAGCCTTTCCTGCAGTAATCCTTAAATGAGCCTTGCTGAGCTCTGCCTGGCATCTTACAGCGCTTGCTCTGCCAATCTTTCAAGCTACAACGGTACCAGAGTCAGAGGCCAGGTTGGGCAGTGTTCCCCCTCCGGGCAGGAGTAGCCCCCTGTTTTGACCATTAAGAAAAGCCAGCTTCATCTGCTAAGTAACAATTTCAGACCACATTAAACCCCCGTGCCCGTCTGTAGGCATTCCTGCCGTTGGAGCAGTCACGGACTGAGCGGGGCGCAAGGCTGGAGCCTCCCTTTTCCCTTGCTCACCGCTATCCCACCTGAACGGCTGCAGCGCACCTCTGGGCAGGAGGGTTCCCTGCATGCCGGGGGTAGCGTTTTGTTCCCTTTTGTTTGCATTAGTTTTAGTAACTGTTAGGTAGACACAGTGGAAATCTGGGTTCAGAGCTGGTTTTAGTTGAACTCGGCTCACTGTTCTACCGACAGATGACGTTATCATTAACTGCACCCATTTCCAAGGTACCTTCCCAGAAGCCCACACTCATGAGACAGTATTTTGTTCCTTCTCGGAAGGCAGTAAGCAAAGGCATCGCTAGAAAAGGAGTGTGATCCCAATCCATGGCCGTTCTACTCATGTCGTTTTCTGCAATCTCCAAAGTGTTAACTGCTGAAAGCAGAAACATGAAAACCCACCATAGTGAGAGCTGATTCAAATTCAGCCCACTCTGTCACCCATAAATAGGAAATAAAGAATACACGGCTGTGATTGATCATCCATAAATGGCCATTGCTTGCGTCCTCGATTCCATGCAAACACACTCCATGTATTTATTCAGCCCACCAAAAGAGTAACACGCAGATCATTCCTAGTTGTCAGGATCTGGGATTTAAGCAAGTACTTTAAGTGGGGGCTCGGTGCTCGTGTGCCTGTAGACGTGCACACCCATCTGCTCTTCTGTCTGATTTTCAATATTCATGAGAAAAAATCAGCACATTATTTTTGTTTTATACAGGTGTACTTGTCAACAGATCAAAACACATTGGATGCAGAATCACAGCAATGTGAGCTTTGGTGAAGAAATTTTTACATTAGAAACATCAATCTCTAGGGGTTGGTAAAAATAGTGCTATTAAGAAATAATGTTTCTGTTGTTGTGTGTTGTGACTTGGCCAAATCTGAGACCTGCAGGAGGAGGAAAAAAAATAAATACCGTGTGATAAACAGAAACTATACCTGCAGTTGAAGCACTGGTGGGTAAAGACTGTATTTACCAGTTGCGAATACACCTTCATTAAAGCACCAGCTTGCTCGTTTGCGGTTCAGCTGAGCTCACCGGAGCAGAGCTGCCTGCGCCGTTGTCTCCCTGGCAGAGCACCGATGCCTTTCTCCTTCGCTGTGATTTACAGTCCAAGGGCTGCGTCTGCGGACAGAGTGCTGCATCCAGCGCCTTCGGCCTCTGCTGTCGCTGGGTGCTGGATACGCCAGCCGTCTCTCTCGAAACACCACTCGCACAGTTGCAGTGCTGGTCTGGGAATGGGAGATGACGCCCTGGTCCCTCTGGTTCTGTCTTGCTGAATGTCTTTCAGCCAATGGCTAGTTTTCTCACTGCCGCAGTTCCCCTGCTGGGGCTGATGAAATGCAAACCTCATTCGAGGCATTGCAGATCAAGCAATGAAAAATGCTGCAAAATAGCTAAATACTGGTACTATTTCACTGCTTGTTGCGAAGTGACCAGTAAAATTGTCAGAAATGGGTATAAGAAACAAGAAACAGGATCACAGAATGGACGGAGTTGGAAAGGATCTTGAGATCATCTGGTCCATCCCTGCTGCTCAGGGTCAGCTAGAGCAGGTTGCCCAGGTCGCTGTCCAGCTGAGTTTTTAATATCTGCAGGGATGGAGACTCCACAGCCTCTCTGGGTACTCTGTTCCAGCGTTTGACCACCCTCAGAGTTAAAAAGTGTTGTGTTCAGATGGAATCTCATATGTTTGTTTTAATTGGTGCCTGTCGCCTCTTGTGTAACCTGCGGTCCCAATACACTCCTGAACAATCAGTGAGCCCCAGGTGGGGACTACATGTGACCAGATTTCATCCTAGTTTGTGTGGTCACCTTTTAAATTCTAGGTATCCGTTCCCTTTTCATCTCTCTCAAGGTGAGATTTGGCCACTTTTGCTTGGGGACCAGTATCAGCTTGTTGAACCGGTGGGTCAACAGCCTTACATCCCCTGGAGATGCCCTGGCCTGCCGAGCTGTAAAACACAGGGATTACTGCCACCACCAAAAGACAGCTCCTTCAGAAAAAAAAAAAATAAATAAAGCTCGTGCCTAAAGATGTTATCATGCATAATTCAGGGAAGAAATCCATACTGCATTTAAAAGATTACATCTTATCACCCAGGGTACTTATTAGCTTGATGATTTAAAAGTACATGGGGACAGAGTCTTTCCTGCTATTCTGCACTGGCATCAGTGCAGTTGTGCTGATGAATGATTAGCCTCGTGGCTTGGTGTGGGACTGAACTGCTTTCCTGAGGCCAGAACTGGCCCAGGTGGGGTTGGGACATCCCTGTTCCACGGTGAGCAGCCCTGTCCTTGCTGGCGTGTGTGGTCGGTGTGGGCTGTGCCAGGTTACCATACAATCACGGAATCACAAAATACCATCCATGGTTACACCAGACACCACTTGCTTCTTTCTGTTAGGTTTGGTGAAGTTTGTGGCGGGCAGTAACAAGGGGTTAGTGGTGTTTAGCTCCACTGATTAATCCCATCTCCAGTGACACACAGCACTCCCAGCTTCCCAGCAGCACAAGAAAATGCTCTGGGGCTGCCAAGGGCTGAAGATGTTGGATGTGCTTCTCCTTCTCCAGTACAGAAGCACACGGCTAGGCTGTACCACTGCTGACACATATCCCTGGGATCATTATTATTGTTTGTGTTAACTCACCTATAGCTGTTCACCCAGGGGACTCACAGTACATAGAATCACAGAACATCCCGAGTTGGAAGAGACCCATAAGAACCATTGAGTCCAACTCCTGGCTCCACACAGGACCAGCCCAATCACAGCAGATGACTGAGAGCATCGTCCAGATGCTTCATGAACTCAGCCAAGCTAGGTGCTGTGACCACCTCTCTGAGGAGCCTGTTCAGTGCCCCAAGACGCTCTGGGTGAAGAACCTTTTCCTGGTCTCCAGCCTAAACCTCCCCTGACTCAGCTTTATGCCGTTCCCTCGGGTTCTATCACTGGTCATCAGAGGGAGGAGATCAGCGCCTGCCCCTCCACTCCCCCTCGTGAGGAAGCTGTAGGCTGCAATGAGCTCTGCCCTCAGTCTCCTCCAAGCTGAACAAACCCAGGGACTTCAGCCTCTCCCCATACGCCTTCCCCTCTAGAGCCGTTACCATCTTTGTTGCCTGGGTACAAACTACAAAGGATTTTGGCCTGCATACATTTAAGAGTAAGGGATTACAAAAATGTCTGAGGGTCGTTGCTACCTCCAGGCACCCCCTCCATATCATGGAAGCATGCAGCCAGGACACTGACCACAAACCTGATGGTAAACTTGTGTTGGAGAAGCAGCAATGTGCATCTGTGTCCCTCTTCAGTTGTGCCTTTTATCAAGCCCAATGTTTTGAACCTACAGCCTGGAGCACAAACATGTTTTTATACAGAGTGCAGGCATCTAGGTACTGAAAGAGTGAAGAGGTTGGAGCAATATTCAGGCAAATTTACCCTGGCTGTCACTAGTTGCTCTGATGGCCCTTGATGATTTCCGTTGCCCCTCCCTGAACATGCCCTCCTCTTCAGCTGGCATGTCCCGTGCTACGTGGCACCCTAGCTCAAAACAGGGCTTGGGTTTCCACCTCTGGCCCCACACAGTACAGGCAGGCACCATTTTCTAAATGAAAATTAAAGATATTTTTTTTCCAACCCATACACTGGCAGCTCTAAATTCAGGTACAGATTTGAAACTTGCTGTTTAAATTGTTTAAAAATAGCACTGGTAGCAGGGAACAGTTTCATTCGATGCCACATACCTGAAGGTTGAAGGAAATACTTGACTGTGACCATTTTTCTTTGCATCATCCTACTGTCTCTATTGTATCTTGCACCTCCAGTTTATGTGGAGGCATTGATGGCAGAAATACTCCAGCTCGCCATCTCTGTACCTATCTGCAATGCCTACATGAAATATCTTATTTTTAGCTTTTTGTTTATGGATTACATAGATGTAATAAGAGTGAAAAGATGAAGAAGTTAAGCAAGGAAGCTTAGAAAATCTCGATTTGTCAGCGAAGATATCTGGAGGTTGCCACTGGCCGAACAAGTTCAACCCCAAAAGGTGGCACCCACACTGATTATAGCTAGTGGCAGGGTGGTTTCTGGCATTCTTCTGTCGGTGGCTTTCCACACTGTATTTGTCATCTCACAGATGTACTGTGGGCACGGAACTAACTAATAACCGGGGGACTGCGATGTTTACAGCTGTTTCAGTCAGAAATCCTCGGGTGAATGGTTTGGAAGTCTCAGTTTGAGCTTGGTTCAGGAACAGGGTGTACCAAACGTAGCGTGAGAGTGAGAAGAAAGGAAGTATTTGCAAAAAACCCTTCTGCCCATTTTTTCCAGGTTGAGAGTTATGAAATATCTGCATTTAACAGCCATTATTAATTACTGTTAACTCTCTGCCAAGACTGCCTTGGGACCATCTGTGATGATTTAGCCAAGCACCCACTGCCGTCACTCAGCTGGCTGCCATGGCTCAGCCGTGCAGTCTCATGCACTTCCCTCGCTGGCTCTGTGACCCACTTCTGTCCTGCTTCAGCTCCCTTCAGCTACCCGAGTCCTGGGCCACCATCTGAGAAATGGCTGTTTCCTCACATGACAAAAGATATATAAAGCAACATTAGTATGAGGTAGAAATGCCATGGGGTTTTGGAGGGTAGAGATGAATCACAGAAATAAATATTCGTCACCTTATCCTAAATCGTGCAACATCAGATCCATGGAAGAGCTGAAAGCTGCATTCAAGATTTCCAGGGTGAGGTCCTGGCTTTATTTAGAAGAATAGGAAGACTTTTCTTCACCTAAAAGGACCAAAATTTTCACCCAGGTCTCAGTGCTGAACCACAAGCTTTGCAAGAGCCACTCCCATGCTACAGAGCACCTCCATGCTCTAACCAGTTTCCTGAGCTAAAGTTAAATCGTACTACTCCACCTTTTTTTCTCCGCTCTTCCTCCTACTTCTTAGTCAAGCCTCCCCAGACGTGCTGTGTATTTCCCACTCGGTGACTCAGGATCAGCTGCTCAAACTCCTTGGGAGTGTGACGGGGCTGTGACCGATCATGAGGGAAAAGGAATCTGGCTTCAGGGAGGAAAAAAACGAAAGTGCTAAGTACGCCGGGGGTTTGGCAGAAAACAACTCCCCCACCAAGAGCACAGTGTCTCCCTGCAGGACCACGCTCTGCGTTCAGCATTGCAGGCATTTACAGCAGCATGGCTCTTAGGACATAAAAAAATTACACCTCTAGAAATTTAAGACCAGCCTTAAAATGGGTCATAAATGTTACAGAACAACCTTAGTGGTACACACTGGGGGCAAACCCAAAAAATCCCTTATCTTCTAAATGTCTAACAAAACCTCAGCATTTGTTCAGGCTGCTGCGGCTGAAAGTACCAGGGGTGACAGCCCTAAGTGTGCAAAATGAGCAGGGGACTCTTTGTGCTCAGTGTTATTTTGTGTGTGTGTAACAAGGGATCATGGTAGGATATTGGCTCCCTATGACTGTGAGAGAAGCTTCACGGTAAAACTTGCTCTAGTACCTTTTTTTTTTTATCCAAACACTAGCTGGTAAGAGACTCTTCCTTTGTATAGCCAGGGTATTGATACTGCAGCTTAAGTCGGAGTTGGGTGGTTTCTGTTCCCACTGCTTCCAGACAGTAAATTTCAAGACTTAACTAGGAAAGCACCATATTTTGTAAATCTAGAATTTTTTTTTAACATTTTCAATGATAAAGAACTTCTTTAACGAACAAATTTGTGAAAAAAAAAAAGAGGACTCTGATTTTGAAGTTCTTTCACATACCTTGCCCATCAGTACTCATGCTCTCAGCCTTCCCTGTGTTCCTTCCACCAGAGCATTCAAACCCCTCCAGACTCACTCTCCCAAAAGCATATTTTCCTTCCGTGTGTGCTAGCCTGCCATGGAGAGGTACATCAAGTGGGAAATAAATCACAGCTCCCTGTAGTAACCAGCAATGACAACCCCTGACTGCCACGCTGCTGCAATGCAGTTTACGTCAGGTGCCCTTGGATCTCTGCTCAGAGCTACCAGATGGGGAAGAACATGAGTAATGAGAGGTGCTCCTCCATGCCCACGCAGAAAACCAGAAGGATCTATTGGATCTGATCTGAAATCCCCTCTCAAGCACCACAAATGTCCAGCCCATAGTGCACTTACCTCTAGAGAAGGGATGAGATAATGGTTGGTCCACTCTGCTGGGTCTGGAGCGTGTGGCTCCAGAAAGCCTGGCTCTTCCCTGCCTGGAGGGGACTTGGCTGCGTTTACAGGGTGGTACTGAGGTGGTCAGCAGGCTGCGGGCCATCCTGCCCCTCCGAACGGTACATGCAGGACACACTGACGGACACGGACAGACTGCTCCTGGCTGTGGCTGCAGCAGCTGTATCAGTGCACATCGTCCTTGTAGCCCTGGGCTTGCAGTGACCTCGCAAAGTTGCTCTCTGCTGTTAAACCGTGGCTGTGGACCACCGAATGCTGATACTAAAGCACAGGGAAAACCGTAATCAACTCTTGCAAAGTACTTTGAAATCTTTTTCTGCACAGGGACAGAGAGGCTTTTTAAGGGCACAGGTATCAGCTCCTTTGCAAGCCATGTCAGATGTTTTTAGCAACCTCCAGTACAAAAGGAAGCGCGGTGAGCTGTGCTTGTGAATGGTTACCATCCAGCACCGTGCCTCAGGCTGCCGAGGAACCTGGTTTAACTCATTTCGTATGAAAAGAGATAGACACAAACACACGGAGATATATATATATATATTAAAAAGCACACACACACATATAATCTGGGAGGCAGAGAGAGAATCTGTATCTGCATTTGCGATATCTTCCTGCACCAGGTAAGGAAAGCATCTTTTTCCTTTAAACCGGGTGCTGTACAGACATTGTTTCCTTGCAGTCTATCTTTAGGTTATAGCAGTTCACAAGGTTTTTTCAGCAGATGTGTTATTCAATTACTTCAGGGCTTTTCCATTTGTAATATTATGAAGCAATGATAGCCAGCAGACTTCACCTGTCTTTTAGAGATAGCCAGCCTGGTAATTTTAACTCTGCCCATTTTATCCACACCAGTAAATCTCATAACATGGTTATAGAGAGATTCCAATTTTTGTAGAACCTTCTCCTGGGAATTCCTGTGTACAATATTGCCATAGTCTGTAAAGGACATAACCTGTGATTGGATTAATGTTTCCCTAGTGAAGAAGTCAAAGCATTTCATGTTCCTATAACTGGTTTGCAGCTCTGCGGTAATGGTCTTTGGTGTGGCAGAGAAAATAATTGCAAACGCAGCCCCAATCAGAATATATAATCCCCTCACAGCGAGGGTCCAATTCAGCACAGTTAGACTGCCTGCGCAGGGGTCTGTAGCAGGATTTTCTTGTCAGGAGAGCAGAATGCACAGAAAACAAGTTAATTTTGTTATTTTAATATTCATCACCCAGTCCTGTACAAAGGGAGGTAAATACGTTGCGACTGCTCCAAGGGAGGGCCCTCCAGCTCCCCAAGCAGAGCAGAAACAGGCAGGGCACTGCCACGGGGCACTGGCCTCCCCCCAAGAAGGGCCCTCTGCTTCTGCGCAGATAAACACGCACCTTTGTTCTTAAGAGTAAATGCAATTCTGTCAAATTAAACGCTGGTTTTGGACCCATATTGGCTCCTGAACCTTTCAAAATCCATGGTGTTACCTTACCTTGGACCTGACACAAGTGACTAGTAAAGGATTACTAGTTGGGTGTACAACATGCATTACTTACATCTGAGACATGGATCATCTTCTCCAGGAAGAGGCTCGTGGCAGGCTAGAAGTAGGCTCTAAAGCAGGATCTATCTGCTCAGGTGGAGGAAAAGAACTTCAGTGCTTATGTGGGAGGAAAGCGAACTCGAGACTGGGACCAAAAGGTCTTGTATTTTCAGCTCCCATGATAGTCTCCCCAAGCATTTGTGAAATGGTGTGTGCACATCAGGCACACTCTGGCACATTGAAGTGTAAACCTTCATCACACAAGTTAGCGTAGGGCTCTGGCTTCCACCCCCAGCTGTTCAGGGACAGCTTTCAAGAAACATGGTTTATTGGTGAACCCCAAAAGCAGAGGTGGGTCTCTGAAGAAAGCACTATGGAGTCAACTCTGCCTATAGGGTTCAGAGGAGACGCAATCGGGATCTCGGGGTGGAAAAAAAATGGGTAGGGGAAGCTGCAGCTGTGAGTGGACTAGAAGGTGCCAGAGACAAAGCGAGACAGGAGTGAAATGGGAGGCAAGAGCAAAGAGTTTGAGCATGACGTGCTGGAACAAGGATGGGGAGGATGGGCTCCAGAACAGGCACGCTGCCCAACTGAGGAGCAAGGCAGATGCTCTTGGCAAATAACCTTATGTTTGGATGTTATGGTATTGCTAGGCAGGTGGAGAGGATGGGAAGAAGGTTACCAGCATGGGAGTTGACAAATGGGATGTCATCATTTCCCATATGGGTAACTGTCTCCAATCTGTCCTTTCTATCCAACTGAAAGCTTGGGATGTCTCAGCAGAAAGGAAGCATCTCTGGCAGAGATGTGCATTCTACATTAGGTCTATATGAAGACCCAGAAATTACAGCCTGTGGGGCAGATATGGTGACAGGAGACAAGTAAGAAGCAGAGACAGTGATTTCCAGTAAGATCCAGTTATTAAATCTGAACTTAGAAGACCAAATTTTACAAGTTAGATAGCAGGAACCTCTGATGACCGATAGCAGGGCAGCACAAGGGCTTCCCAAAACCCACTTGTCCATGTCTTGGTTTTGAAGTAACTCTGGGGGCCTGTGAGGAGGAAGGAATGAAAATGAAACAACACACTCATTCCAACAGCTGCTTTTATCACTTTATTCACATTTCTAGAGTAGATTCTTTAGCAGCTAAGCAAATACCTGAAACTCTCTCATATATATATATTGCATATATAGAATCATTCAAAAAGAAATAATGAGGAATTCTGCAAGTGTTTTTCCAATGAATATGCAGAAGGAACATTATCACCTCAGTAAACCAACTTTGAAAGTCTTCCACTAAAACCCTATAAAACCCAACGATAGTCATAAATTAGCAGTAGATTAATTCAAAGGAGAACTTATCCCTCCTCTGCGTACCTTCTAATCCATATCTCCAAGAGGTCATTTTAATTATCACACTGTCACTGCTATTCATTACTCTGCTTTTGGAGACAGAGAGCCAGCACTGTGCCTTTTGGATGCCTTGGAATTCATCATATGAAGGCATTTTCCTCTCCCTAAAAACGTGCACAGTTTAACCCCCCTCACCTTGAAATACTGACAATATCACGTTTGCTTGGTGTTTTAAATAATTTTCCTTCCAGTGGGATTTCTCCTTCTTGTTTTCAACCAAGTTCCCCTTCTCAGACTGTAACTAACTAATGGAACCCCAGTGAACAGGTCACTAACACAGACACAATAAGCTCAAGTTTTGTCAGATCCTGAGTAGCTTGTCCATTTTCAGAGGCATGCAAAGCCCAATTTTTTTCCTGACTTGTACCTGCTCACTCTTTCTGGCTGCAGGAATGCTAAGTGGATGGAAACCATGTGTCAGTGACTCCCAGGAGATCTGCTGTGATGGGGCTCCAGAAGCACATGTGAGGTCCTTAGACACAGAATGCAACCTCAGCCTTGACCCTGCTTGCTTCTGTTTACTTGTATGGAAAGAAGCTCAAGGACCTTACACAGAACTCCTTTCTATCCATCAAGATATAGATACGGGAACCATATTAAAGACAGATGAGTGCACATGAGGGCTTTCTTGTTTCCTGACCGCGTAAACGCAGCCCAAGCTGCTTTCAGTTCTTCCCAGGATCACACCTTGGTTCAGTGTGCACTCAAGTCCTGGGGAAGAGGAGAGGAGCAACCAACCCAGCTTTTTTACTAGAGAACTACTTCTTCAGGGCCACCCGACACCAAGAGGAGCTCATTCAGTCTTGTTTCACACATCTTTGTTCACCCCCAGTCTGGTTCATCCTTTCTCTCTCTATCCACTGGGTCTTGGCACCTTCTGTCCTCCCAGCCACCATTGCAACCCAATTCCTAGCAGGAGACAGCGAAGAGAAGCTGCTTCCTGAGTCGCCTGATGGATTGGCAAGAGATGCTTCTAAGTGTCCCTTTCCATCGCCTGGGAGACGCTTGGACTCCCCTCAGGGTCACCTTTTTTACTGTCCAGTTTGAGAACCACTGGCCTTACGCTTCAAATCCACATCACTGGCAGATGTTTCAGTTAGTCACAAGACAGGAGACAAGACTGCCTGGTGACGGTAGCTTCGAGCAGAGATTTCACATGGTCTCCATGTAATGGGAAGACAGTGAAGGTTTTACGTGGGATTTCTTACAGCAGCGGCACAGCACTGTGTGTTGGTCCCTTTCAGCACTACCCTAGCTCACTCTGTCTCAGCGTACATCTGTTGGGAAGTGCAGGCTTTCTAGACCCCAACCAGTTTGTACTGGAGGACCATGGTTCCTGCCTGTTAGACAGGCGTTGTCATGAGTTTCATGCCTGCAGCCTGACAGTAACATTTCTCATAAGACCCCTTTCCTCAAATGATCTGATAGAAGAGCAAAAAACCTAACCATGCAGCGGATGATAAACGGCACGCTGAGGAGCGCCTGCCCGACTCCCAGAAGCTATTTATCAGGCTCTCTTAATGCAAGCTAACAGGGCTAGCACATGCAATTGGCATAAGAGCTTCTGAGCCTGACACTAAAAGGGGAGACATCACACGGTGCGGCAGGGGAGCCAGGACTCCCTCATTAGCTCGTTGTATGGATTACCCCTCTAAAGAGAGAGCGCGAGGCTGGTAGGGGAAGGGGAGGCTTTCTCGTTTTAACAAATGGCTTTTCATCCATCGCAAATGATTTCTGTAAATCTATCAGGTCACTCTTTTTTTCCCAAAGATGAGACAAAAAAAAACCAAACCAAACCAAAACCACCCAGGAAAAAAAAAAAGCCTTGAAATTGATTTGCCATCTACAAATAAAAAAAAAGAATCAATAGTAAAATTTCTAGCCAATTTCCCTCTCCCTCTTTCCTCCTTGGACTGATTATTATCTTAGAAATACTTGTCTAGGAAAAAAAGAGAAACATCTTCAGTTCCAGACCCAGACGCGCTCCTCCGCCTCGCCCCGCAGGCCGGCCCTCCTCTCCTCTCCTCTCATCGCGTGGAGAGCGACTGGTCCTTCAGACGTGCCTGGCTCCTCTCCTCTGGCTTGCCGCCAGCGTGGCGGTTCCCTTGGCCCTGCTGGGCAGTGCATTTAAAAAGCGGCACTTTTTCTTTCCTGCCAAAGGAAGAGAGAGGGAACAGGTACTGTAAAATGCTGCGGCGGTTCGGCAGCAGGTGAGCTGCGTGTGGAATGGGCTCCGAGGAGAAGCCATGTGTAAAGTCGCACTGTGAAGTGCATCTGCACGAAGGCTTTGGCAGCTCGAGACAAATTAGAGGTGGTTAAAGACCAGCTGGTCCCATCCTCCTCTGGCCAGAGCAGGGTTAGTCCTTCCAGGAGACTTCAAGGGCTTTGTGCTAGCTCTGAGCTCTCCAAGAGAAGGGCCCCACTGCTTCCCTCTGGGCTAAGGCACTTACCACTGTTTTCTCCTCACTGCAGCCCACACACACCTGAAACTTCTAATTTCTGCTCGTTAACAGCCCCCGTATCGCTGTGAGTATTTCTTTTTGGGGCACATACACAGGACAGCTGGGTTTGTGGGGCTGCTCACCAGTGGGTCACCCCTGGGGACAAATTCTTTAGTGACAGAGTCCCGCTGCGTGGCCGGGGAGCACCCCCTGGCCCACACATGATGCCAGAGCTTCCAGCATCCAGACCAGCACCTTCAAGGAGCCCGATGTGACACTGCTATTTCACCGTGCACGCCTGTTAACGCCAATTAACTAACGGCCATGCAAACCTTCAGTTGTTTGCTATAGTTTGGAGTGTGGCGTTGCCAGCGCAGCTTTTGGGCTACAGGCCTCGCAGAGCACTGCGAGTGCTGCTGGCCTCCAAAGGAGCAAAGTCCTTTTGCAGTGATGCCCCAGGAGTTCATGGTGCTAAGAACTGAGCTCACCACAACTCAGCACTACAGAAAGAGCTCCTCGGCTTCCTGCAGCTTGTCCAGGGGAACAGACGTTGTAAGGCTTTGGTTCCTGATAAGTCTCACCATTCTTTGCCAACCAAGGTGCTGCTGGGTGCGTGTTTACAGCGTGCACAATGGATGTTCAAGGAAAAGTAAATCTCTGTCCTTTATGACTCAGTTAATTCTGTAACATTTCTGTTCTGTTTACCTACAGACCCTCTTTCCTTAGAGGCCTTGATTAAATCCCCCAGGAGAGTGGGCCAGCACCAGGCCATCCCAGAGCAGGGGGCTTTGCCTCACAGTCCCCTACCAGCACTGGTGGGTTGCACTGGAATGGCAAAGGTGCCTCTGAGCTTGGGACCAGGAGCCAGAGGAACTGCCTTTTGGCTGCCCACTGGCAGCCAAGACAGCCCTACAACCCTACATGTGGACTGCTGGTGGAGAGTGGGGTCCCTCCGCACTGACCCAAGTGGCACCAGCTCTGAGCAGCCATCATCATCCCCTGTGTGTACCAAGCTCCACGGGGCTGTATCTCTCACTTACCTTGGCAGAGTGTGAATTACCTCCCCTCACCAAGCTGGCTGTGCTGCGGCTGTAAAAGCAGATATAACTTCTGATGACTTCTTCATAAGAGCAACAGCACATGACTATGCGTTCCCATCCCAGGAAGGACATCAAACCGTGCTGGCAGCCTTGCTCACACCAGCCAAGGGGCTCCAATGAGCCTTTGGGGTGCCCATTCAGACAGCTCCTGCCCCTCCCGTACCCACCATGCCTTGCCGATTGTGTTCACTCACCCCCACTGCTATGGCAGGACACAAATGGACAGGGTCTTCTACTTGTGCCCCATCTACTTGTTCAGCACTCAGTCTGCTCCCTCTAACGTTGGTTAGCTGCATTCACTATGGCAGCTGGAGACCCAAGTCAAGCTGGTGTTGGTGCTGTACTAATTCATAGAATCATTAACGTTGGAAGAGACCTCCAGGATCATCTAGTCCAACCGTCTCCTTGCTACCTATTACCCACTAAACCATGTCCCTAAGTACAACATCTAACCTTTCCTTAAACACCCGCAGGGACGGTGACTCCACCACCTCCCTGGGCAACCTGGTCCAATGCCCAATCACCCTTTCTGAGAAGAAATTTCTCCTCATCTCCAACCTGAACCTCCCCTGGCGCAACTTGCAGCCGTTCCCCCTTGTCCTGTCACTAGTTATCTGTGAGAAGAGGCCAACCCCCAGCTCATCACAACCTCCGTTCAGGTAGTTGTAGAGGACAATAAGGTCTCCCCTGAGCCTCCTCTTCTCCAGACTAAACAGTCCCAGCTCCCTCAGCCGCTCCTCACAAGACCTGTGCTCCAGACCCTTCAGCAGTTTTGTTGCCCTTCTCTGGACACGCTCCAGGGTCTCAATGACATGTCTCATACCGAGACAGGAATGCTAGGAAGGGGAGGGCCTATCCATTCATATAACCATGTCACCCAAAGTGAAGTGACTTGCGAAAGACCGTGCAGCAGACATGGGGAGAACCGAAAAGAGGTGAGATGGAAACCCAGTTTTCCTGATCCCACCACCCTGACTCACCCCTAAGGAAATGGGCCCCTCGAAACCTGCCTTCCCCACCACGCAGGTGTGTGTCACTGTTTCTCCTTTCATCTGCAGAAGGTGGTTTCAAAATACATTTTAAAAAGAATAGAAATAATGTAGGGGCTGATGGGGCACAGGGCGTAGAGGGCTTTATTAACCTCCACCAAGCCTCCCCTCCCCACTGCCATCAAGCTGCCACCAGTTCAGCATCTCCTGCATCTCCACAGTTCAATCGCCAACCTAAGGCACAGTGGTATTCTGATGAGAAGCACTGAGACACAAATAAATAAATGAGGACCCTGGGAGGGAGACCCGAGAGGCACACTGAAGTGAGAACAAGCTGTTTCTCTTGTTCTGTGTATAATTACATTGACATGTTCCTAGACAACGCTGGAGACCCAAACACAGCAGCAGCTGTGGACCAAATGGAGAATCACGCAAAACCTAGGAAAGCCAGGCAGTCAATCCATCCCCTGCCCTGGGGCAGCGTCAGCGCTGCGCCTGTCACTGCTGACAGCCTGCCTGCCCACTCCCAGGGACAGGGACCGCGCCGGACGGGCAGGCAGGGCTCGGCTCCTGGCCACGCTCAGGCTGGCTCTCCCCGACAGACACCCATTTCTCTGCACCCACTGGGCCCATGCACTAGAGCAGCGCTGCTGAACATCATTCCCATTCTCTCTGCAACTGAAGGAAGCAATTAATATGAAACATGTAAAGAGGATAAAAGTGGATCTTAAACTTCCTTTTTCATTACTTGGGTAACAGAGAAAAAGGAAATCCTGGTTAACGAGCAGCACTTACGGGTGGGATTTGATTTTTACACACTAGCCATTTTAGCAGCCATCCAGGCATCCACTGAACTGAAGCATCACGAGTACCAACAACTCGGTTCACATCAGGTACTTGCGACAAAGTGATTTTTTGGACGTACAGCAAATCGACACAGTCCCGATCAGATCACAGCTCTGCTGCACGCTCATCGCACGTGCAACAGTTAATCCTGCAGCCATGCAAACCGTTCTGCAAATTGAAATCTCAGAGGCATAGCAATTACAATACCAAATTTATGCCACATCTCTCAGTCAACTAATTGTACATCCAAGAAATCACCACTTGAATAATCTGAATACATTCACCTTTACAGCTAAAAAAACCCCACTACATGCTTGATCTCTACACAATTTTGAGTTCTGGAACCCCATGGGAAAAAAAAAATGCCAGCCTCTGATTTCAACAGCAAAATTGCTTCTATCTAAATACAGCAGATGCATAATTCACACTGAGGTCTAACATCTCAGTGTTTCCAGCAATGCTCTCTCTCACACCTGCAAAATGAGGATATTCCCATTGCTTCCTTGTAGCGCTCTCAGCCTGTCTGCAGGAAGACAAGCCCTCTATACGTCTGCACCAAACCTAGTGTACGTGTTCACATCTAAACCTAATGTACCTGGAGTTCTAATTGTTCGGAAACCTTAAAGGTCTTTAAATGAATTGGCAGGGTCAAAACCTCGGCTAGTGTTTTAGACGAGCCGAGCTTTACAAAGCCACCGCCGTAAGCACGGCTGTACCACTGTGGCATTTCGAGCTCTTTCACACACACATTTCTGGAGTTCTGTTTCCTTCTGGTAGAGCAAGTTGAGGTGGGGAGCAACAGATTCGAATTAGTGACTTTGCAGCCAGCGTATTAAAGAGAGCCAAAATAGATGGGAATTACGTGCTTAAATTGCAAAGGGAAGAAAAACAAAGTTATCCAAGCCACGTGAGCAGGATCAAAAACGAATCATCAAAGCTGGAAGATGGCTAACCTCCGATCCCTGAAACAAAGAAATCAGGCTGCTGGTGTGTATCTGCTGATCTTTTTTTTTTTTTCCCACGCTTTCCCCTCCATCCAGAGGAGACGCGTTTCCATTGCAGCTAAACAATCAATGCCTGATTACTTCCAAGGCTTTGCTTTCAGGGATGCACAGTTAACCAGGCCCGTATTTGACCCTGCAAGGGGAGCGCAGTATTTTCTGGAATGTCAGACGAGTTTCAAACATAAAAAACACAAATCAAATGGCCCAGCGGATAATGACAGCCAGTGCCCTGGCAGTTAGATAATACGCGTGCTCCAAAGCGAGGCCAATTAGAAGCAATAAAAACAAATTTGAAATGTTAGAGCAAAGATCAGAAATCCTCAGCCATTACCTCAAGCTTGATTTTTTTTTTTTCCCCAAGCGGTCACCAATGCCTATATCCAGAAAGCGAGCACAAATTCACGCTTACCAGATGACTACCCACCTCTTATAGCAGATTATGATTCCTGAGCCATCAAAACCCCACTAACTCGCTGCGTGGAGAACCCCAGCACTATCTGGCCATCTTGCCAGGTCCATACCCTGTGGCTCTACCCTCCTGAATGCAGGGCTGGCCCATGCTGCTCATAGAGAAGGACATCATATCGGAGCCTGCTCCCCAGGAGAGTTTGCAGACATCCCACCCTCTACCACAGAAGGGATCCTACTACTTGTTGTCCATCCCTCTGTTCCTGCCCTCCTTCCCCAGCTGGCTGCAGCCAGGCACACCTGCTTCACCATCGGGACAGCAGGCAGAGGCAGGAATAATTAGCTTGTAACTAGAACCACATTACCACACAAGAGAAGGAGAAGTAGCCACAGTGACAAGCAATGTGCGTGGCTCACACCCCAGCTATCATTGTGTATCTTCACTGACACCGGAGCAGGAAGCTGCGGAGAGCGTGGGAATAGGTTTTGTCTTGTTGCCCATCCTCCTGTTTCCAGCAGGAGAATAATGGGTTGCACTTACCTGATGAGGTGCTAGCAGAAAATGACCGTCTCTTGAGCTGTTCAGGTTAACAATGTGATACTGGGATTAACATGCTATGTGCATCAGACATCACACACGTCAGCCCACCCTACACACCGCAGCTGTCTCTGGGCAGAGTGCTCTGTCCTGCTCTTCAGAAATGCAGGGAGAGCCCAGGCAGGGGTGAGGCATGAAATAATACAGATGCTGTAAATCTGTTTACCGAGCCCTGGCTTCCTCAGAGCAACACGCCCAAGGGCAGGGAAAGGGAGGCAGGTGGGTATCTCCAGGTGTATCTGTGTGAGGATGCCTGTGAGAGCTAATCCAAATACATTTAGGGTGTAAATGTAAAGCCGATTAGTGAAACCACAGTAAGCTCCTATGTGGATATGCTCCTTCAGAGTTAAAGCAGCCATAATTCAATTTACTCATTTAGCTCATTTCCAAAAGTAAATTAAGGTAGAGTAAATTAAATTAAATCAGCTGACAGTACCTTCATTTTGAAAGGGATTGTTAACATGGACCCAATCTACTTCGTACAGTAATGCAGATTATTTTCTCCTGCTGGGCCACCTGTCAGGCACACCGGCTCCCTAGGCTAGTCCTGAAGTATTTTTGCACACACTCTGTTCAGGGGCGGGCTGCAAGCAGGACCAAGCTGGAGGGGTATTTGGCTGTTTGCACGTGCTTTAGTGTGCGCGTGCTTAAATCCAGGGTAAAATCCTTCCAGCCGGCATTCTGGTTCCCAGGCGCTTGACAAGGTAATTGTTGTAATGTGGTATTTTGGTGAGCCCTCTGCTGGGAGCCGGCCAAGCACTGCAAATCTCCCCAAACTCTGCAAATGGATCCTTTTCATCGAACCCACGCACATGTGTCACCGCGTAAAACCTTTTCGGTTTTCTTTGACGACAGGTACAATATCAAGCATTGCATAAAACGTGCAGACATGTGTGGGAGTGAGCTGACAGATTATAATTACCAATACAGAAGGGGGGAAAAAAACAAAAATTAATTTTTGAGGCAAAACATATAATTTGTCTTTAAACCGCAGCAGTGCTCCCATTACTAATGCCATTTACAGCCCTGGAAATCAAACTGAAGTTGTTTTGACTCCCCAGCAGTTTGTTGGTTTTTTTTGGGGGGGTTTTTTGTTTGTTTGTTTTAATTTTCCTTTTAAAGGAGCACTGGCCAGTGTGGGAGGATAAAGCAAGGGGTTTTTTTTAAACGCTCGTATGAGCTCTGCACTGTTTCAACAGGCAGGAGCCAGGTCAGACAGCCTGCGGGCTCCGGCTGTAAGGTGACGTTTCTGTGCTAGCTGGTAGGATCGGACACCACTGCAGCCCTGACTGGCCCCTGCCAGTAATATAAGGGAGACACAGCCATAGGGCACCCATGGACCGGGTCCTGGTGAGATCCCTGAGACAGGTTGCAATCCTCCCTCCAAGGGAGCCGGGATGGTGATGGAAAGTTTTGCAGCTGGCTCCCTTTTTTTCTAACCTCATTGAATTTCCTCCTTCCTCTATGACCTGTAGGTGGTTTTGCTGACCTTTCTGTGGAGCAGCACTGGAGGAAGGGGAACAAACCATTTATTTTGCTGTGTTTGCACAATTCAAGAGGCGTTGATGGTAGTGTTTATGATACTGGCACTGTTTTGGTGCCTTGGACTTTCAGGGAGTCCCTTCACCCCCTCAGGGTGTAGGAGAGTGAGCTGCTGATGTTACAAGTAGCCTGGGGAGGTGAAGAGCCTGTGTGTGTCCTCTATGGGCAAGGGGGATGGCCAGACCTGCAAATGTCTTCAAGTTTGCTCTGGGAATCTTCTTCTTGAAGACCCAAGTCAGTTTATTTTGCAATAATTAAAAAAATGTAAAAAATATGGAGACACTGAACTTGGTCTTAGTAGCAGTGGTAGCCTCTCTGTGTGACTGAAATCTGTGCAGCTGAGATCTGAGCTGCCACCTTGCCCATCTCAGGGAACACGTAGATGTAGGGCCATACAGACATTTCATTCAAACCAGTTTGCTTAACTGGGCTATATTTTCTTACAATAATACATGCCTGTGCCCTGTCACTACAGCCCAAGGAATGAATGGCCCAAAGATGGCCAGCAACATCTCCTTCCATGTGAGAGAAGTCCTGAGAAAAAAAAAGGGTGCCAGATTTTTCTTTCTCTCACTTTCATAGCATTGCAGTGCTACTGTGCCCTGGAAGCTTTGAAGTATTTCAGGTATCAGTTGCACCAAGATCATGTCTGGTCTAGAGTATTGTTGCCCTGACAAAATTTATAACTCTTGCTAGGACACTCACTTTTTATTTTTTTCCTGTTTATTAGACTCTGCTCTCCTCTTAGCCACCAAAAATAGTGGGAAAAAAGATGACAAGACAGTGATTTAAGTTTGGGAGAAGTGAGCTGGGGATGGCAGCAAACAGAGCCCCTAGAGAATGACAAGAAGCAGCCATCTACATAAAGCAGACAGGTGGCTTCACTCCCAGCTTGCTTCACTCCCAGCTGTCATGGCCAGGTCAAAGAAAGCACTACCAGATGTAAATGAAACCTCAAAAATCCTGAAGGCAGATCTTGAATGTGTAGAGAGGAGTTTTTCTGAAAGACAGCAAGAGGCAGATCAGGACGAACATCCCAGACCCAGTGGGACAGAAGGACCCATACACAGCACATGCCAGAAAACAGCAAATCCTTGGGGTGGCATCAGTCTGAGCTCGTAAGACCACACAACCTCTGGACACAGCTCTTTAGTGTAAAATGGGGCTATAAACTTGAAAGACTGAGTTGTCCTGGCAGAAGTGCCTCCCATCTGACTATGCCCATACACAGGAAGACATTCCCCAGCTCCACCCAGCATGATGCAGATGACGGTGCCCATCACCTCTGAGGATGACGGGACAGTCCCATGGGGCTATCCAGCCTGTTGGATATGCAGCTGTGAACTCATACATCATCATTAAGGCTGCAAAGTCAAGCAGCAAAAGGAGGAATTACCAGAATAAAGGCTGTCAGAGCAATTTTAATTCAACCTCCTGGCAGATATGCCTTCTGATGTGGTCTTTAATTACCTCATCACAGCCTACTTTTTCTTCAACAAGACTGCTGCTTCATTTGGGGCACAATGGCCAGACGACAATTAATGAAGGGCCAGTCAATATTTTGTTCTGTCCTATTTTTTTTTTTGCAGTGTGTGGCCCCAGGCGTTATTTGCTGCATGCCATCAAATCCCCACTCTTAGAATTATTCATCTTCTCCTGGACTTTTCTCTCATGGCTATCAGTGCAGCAACTGAGAGCAGCCCACACAGGAAAGAATTTCTCTTCTGCCACCCCTGTGAGCAGAGAGCCTAGGTTTTACCTACAGGAACATGTGGTGCAGACTTGAGTTGCAGAAAGCTCCACTAGCGAGGCCCAGGCGGGACTTTTCAGGGTACCCACAGTGTATCTCTGTTCAACGCCCAGCTTCCCTAACCTCAGCCAGAGCTGTAAGCACTCAGCGCTTCTGTAATTCGAACTCCAGATCAGGAAACATGGAACATGGCTCTCAGAGAAAAAAACGTCAGTGGTTAAAGAGGCAACAGCTCCTCTGCCGATGCTGCGCTGGAGCAGGGCTCTGCCGCGTGGTCAATGAGCCAGGAGTGAAAGAGCGGAGCAACACTGGTGTGGGCAAAGGGGTTTTGTCAAGGCAGTGCAAGGTGTCTGGCATTTGCAAGTTTTTCAGCAAAAATTCTGTTTTCCTGCCTTAACCACTCTCTGTAACAGCTGTACTCTGCTTTTTCTTAATCTCTTACAAATTTTTCACCTTTTACCGAAGATTCCAGCAGAGGACATTTCTCACTTTTGACCGAAGCAATCTTAACCTTTACTCTGGCACAAGTGAAAAGAGGTGAGTGCAGGACAGGGACAGTAAGAAGAAAAGCTCCCAGTGCCACCGGCAGCATCAAAGGGAGCCCCACTCAAACGCTTTCCGGTGAGGGCAGCGGGAGCAGAATTTGCTGGTCACGGAGCAGTTTAAAAAAGGATAGTATCAAGAGGAGAGGAAGGGCCATGAACCACCCAGCAGCCCATTTCGGCACTGCGCTCTCCTGCTCTGTGCCCGCTTAACCCAACCTTAGAGAGACATCTTTGTTTCCAGGGCAGGCTTTCCAGAGCCTCTCTGAAGCATGTCTAAGTGGCAGCACTCTTCTCCAGCAGCTTCTGTAGGCAGCACAGAGGTCTCTTTTACTCTGTTAGAAATTCATATGAGCCTGTTCACTTCAGAAAATGTCAGCACATTCAGTAAGGCTTTTAATTCATTAGTTCACATAAGAAAATATTCTAACCTTCCTGCCCTCCCCAGCTGAGTCACTGATGCTTTCCTGTTTTGCCTCATACACATCACTTTCAGGAAAATAATTGCTTAACATGCTGATAACACCAGACATTACTATAGAATCATAGAATGGACTGCNGTTCCACGGCTTCACCACCCTCACAGCAAAGAATTTCTTCCTAAGGTCCAATCTAAATCCCCCCTCTTTTAGTTTAAACCCATCCCCCTTGTCCTGTCACTGCACCCCCTAACAAACAGCCCCTCTCCAGCTTTTCTGTAGGTCCCCTTTAGGTACTGGAAGGCCATGATTAGGTCTCCCTGGAGCCTTCTCTTCTCCAGGCTGAACAACCCCAACTCCCTCAGCCTGTCCTCGTAGGAGAGGTGCTCCAGCCCTCTGATCAGCTTTGTGGCCTCCTCTGGACTTGCTCCAGCAGCTCCATTTCTTTCCTGTACTGGGGACCCCAGAGCTGGACACAGCACTCCGGAGGGGGGTCTCACAAGAGTGGAGTAGAGAGGGAGAATCCCCTCCCTCGCCCTGCTGGCCACACTGGTTTTGATGCAGCCCAGGACATGGTTGGCTTTCTGGGCTGCCAGCACACACAAGAATCCCAATTCAGTTCCCAGCTTGCACTGTCTGTGCGCTCGGATGGCTGTTGTCAGACAGCCTGGCTGCGTGGACTAAACTCTGGAAAGCTGCCTGAATTTGGGTACCAGCCGTATTTTGGAATCTCAAGACCATCTCTCCCTTTCTGTGCCTCAATTTCCTTCTCTGCAACATGGTGGTACCAAGACGAACATTTTCTTCTTTAAGACCCTTCAGTCGTATGTGCCCTGGAAGTGTTGCAGGTTGTTGTTATTTCCAGGGCTATCATTATAACACATTTTGGCTGCACTAATTCCCTCAAACAGAAATCGTTCGGCCTGTAGTAGGCTGGGACAAAGCAGCCAATTAGTTGTCCCTTACACGTTTGTTAACTCTGCAGCTTTCTTTCAATGGAATCTGGTAATGCTTTAATATATTTTCATAAACTGTGGGCACAACATGTCCTGTTTCAGGCTAATAACCATGCCATATAATTAGTCCTGATTACACAGATATTTAGTATCGTTTTACATATTCCAGTTCTTTCCTAGCATCACTGCCTAGCCAAGGCATATTTAAAGCCACAGCCCTTCTGTTTCCCAGCGGTTTGCAAGATTTTCTTTTGGACAGGTTTGCAGTTAACACGACAGCTTCAAAGAACAATTTCATTTCATTGATGTACATTTTATATATAAACTGGCTCTGATCAAATGTCAGGTGACAAAGCCCAGGATACAAATAGTAGGCATTTGTCTACTTAGAGGGAAAAGCCGGTCTTTGAAAGCTGTCAGGAAATTAACAACATGAATCTTTAAAAATTTATTCCTTAAACTTCTGTTAGCTTTGGGCTGAACATTTACTGTATTTAGGATTTTACTGTGAGGTAGCACTCCCCGAACAAAAGATCCCTCACCCCATTAGACTCAGGTAGGGGAACAAGAAAAATTTGCTCTGTCCAACCCGATTATAGATGTGTATCTCTCCCTGCTGGCGTGGCTGTCTCTATAGAGATGGACATGGATATTTGATGAGATTAAAATGCTTCAGTTACCACTGTCAGTGGTTCTTTAATTTAAAATGAAGAAAGCAAACAAACATTCCTTTTGATGAGGTAACTGAATGATGCTACAGAAAAGCATTTTGCTGTCAGGTGGTAATTAGGTTCAGTAATAGTTGTGGGTTTTTAGCCTTGGAGGCTGTGGCCTCTGGGAGTCTGAGAGAAATGATACATTCAATTTCCGGAGGAGAGGAAGATGCTGGATGCTTTTCTCTGCTAACCCTGCAGGTCTCTGCAGATAAGAGCATTCAGAACTGCAGCGCTGACAATCCTCCTTGAGCCAGCCTAAACTGTTGTGTCAAGATCACGAACAGAGAAAGGGAGATGGACTCAAAGCAGGGCATTTAAACACCTAACGCGGTCAGGCTGGCTCTGGGCACGTATGTAAGGAGCTGCCAGAATGGCTGCACTGCACTGAGAGGGTTTTTAAATGCTGCAGAAGGAACTCTAGCAATTGCTCTATGGACTGGGCTGGTATTTCTAACATCCATCTTACACATCACTAGAAAATCTTTAGTAGGAAAGTGTTCCTTTGCAAACAAGCAACTGTTCCCACTGCTACTTTTTAAGGGGGGGGGGGAAAGTGGGGAGAAGGCGTGAATTTCAAGGTTCGGCTGCCTCCCTGCCAATTTGGAACTGGCTTTTCCACTGCAAAATATAAATTACATTTTTGTTGTGCTCGTAAGAGTTGAAACCCAAATGAAACATTCCAATTGGCCCAAATTAATTTCACTGGAAATTTTGAGTTTGGAGGCACTATTGCTGTTTTCTCAGAATAGAGGCAAATTCTGAGTACGTTTTTCCTGTGAAACAGGAGCTCTGGTTCCTGCTCTCCTCCCCTTCTCAAGATATTACACAGCTTTGCCCGTTCAAGGAGTGATGGTTCTCAGCCAATGGTTCGGTAGTATCTCCCTTGCTCCTCACACAAGCTAAGACACACTGACCCGGCTGGCCAACACCAGAGAGAGGGCCAGCAGCTGCACTGAACTGGTTGTAAAGCTGGAGCAAGAACTTACGGTGAGAGGGGATCCCCAGGCAAAGGGTCCCAGTTGGACTGGCAGAAGAAACCTGCCATCTGGCTGCCAGCACTGCGGCAGATCCAAGAGGAGCCGGAGAACCCTGCCTTTAGTACAGGCTTGCCAGTAATTTCCCGAAGTACTGAAAAAGTTTTCACTTTCAGAATTAAAACTTTTCAAAATAAAGTGGGTCTGATTCTCCTCTCATTCTCAGAAGATAAATGAAGGGTAAGTCCATTAAAGATACTGGTGTGAGATTGGTGTACAGCAGACAGAATTCAGGAAAGATATCGATATCTCCAAAATCCCCTGAATATTTTTTTCAGACATAAACCAGGTATCTTTCCTGATCATAAATGCTTTATTTCCGAATAGAATTTCAATAAAATAAGCACAGTTAGACTAGCACGCTTATTATAAAGCCATAATGCAGTAGCACTGAAGTTTAGTCATGAAAGGTATTAAAAAAGGAGCTCTGCTAAAGCAAGAGAAATTGCTTTCTGACCTACCGAGTTTTAGGAGTAGGTGCTAGTGGTCTCTCCACCAAGGAGTTCAGCCTGTAGTAATCCAAGAATGTCCTGGCCACGTTTCTTCCAAGCTTCATATCTGTGAGGCTTTAATTAAGGAACATTTTTTGGAAATAATAATAATAATAATAATAACAACAACAAACCAACAACAACAACAAACCAACAACAACAACAAACCAACAACAACAATAATAAGCAATAACATAAAACAGGGTCTAAAGGTAAATTACTGCTATTTGATGCATGAGCAAGTTTTACATTAACCATCCCACAGTCTTCAGGCAAAATGACTTATGCAAGCAGAAAAAATGGGGGTCATCTTGTTTGTGTCTTGTTTTCACAGGCAGATGCTGTATAAAACCACAGACAGGAGGAAACAATCTCCCTTTCCCCCCCACGCCTGGTTGCAGATCCCTGTGGTGGTGATGAAGTAATACACTAGACAAAAGGGACCTTCCAATTTCCACATTCAGGGAAAATAATTACCTAAAAATGCTTGGATACAGGCAGTATTTCTGTGCTTGTATCCAGGAAACAAGGTCAACATGTCATGCTATGAACCAGCCACGGACCAGTGTACAAACTCAAGGCTGGGATTAAAGGTGTAGCCGTCCAAACCTTTAGCACTGACCTCCACACTGTCCTGGGAGAACATGCTGTTCTTTCATTGCGTTGTATTCGGGACCTGAAATGGTGATTTTAGCACTGAACTGGAAGGACAGTAGATTACCTTAAGGAGATCAGCAGTAACTCCAGGGGCTCTCCTCACTAGCCACGACTCCTCCTTCAGCTAACCCTGAGCCCAACAGGAGGCATCAGAGCTGCCACAGAGACCCCGCAGGCACAGGAACCAGACCTTCCTGAAGACTTGTTTGCCTAAAAAGAAGCTGAATAACCTGTGAACGCATTGAAAAATAATATCCTAGACAACATGTCCACGGGGTGAATCTCCTGCTCGTGTGAAATATCAGCATGAAGCCTGCCTGTTAGAGAGCAGTGTCTGCTTACCATCTACAGGGTGATGTCCAACTGGGAGAAACGCAGTCAATGCCATTATTCACAGCTGTGTTACGGGGGCCGAGGACTCCTTTATTTGCCTGTTTTGAACTGATGCCTACCCACGCTACAATAACCACGTACTTCTCCAGGCTGCTGCCCCAAATGGTCATCATAATGGCCATTTCAGGAGTGCTGAGGCAGTAGCTGAGGTGGGTACCTAACCTGGGGGACCTAAATACACCTCTGCATCTGACACCCAGCAGTCCAGGAAAATAAACCGTAGTTGGATTGTTCTGTGCATGTTCTGCTTTATCAACAGTTGTCTGCTGATGTTTCCATTAAAGGAAAATTCCAGAAATGCAGTGTCCCAGGGGCTTCCAGCAGCGTCTGAGAAGATGCTAGCTTCTAAATGAAGCTTTTATTACCCGCCCACTTACATTAGACACATCAAAACAAGCAAGCATGAGACATCAGGTTCAGGCGTCACTGTGAGATCTGTTTGCCGTTTACTTATTTAAAGGGGAGATTGAACTGATGTGTCTCGGTCTTTAGCTCTAGTTCTGCAAAAAGCCAGCCACCAGCTCTGTGGTGGCTCAGTCAAGCCCCATTCCAGTGGCTGAGGATGACTCCTGGCACTGCTTTTCTCTCCAGTGATCTGGTCCCACTTTTCCACTTCCCGCTGCTGTACCTGGGGATGGTTACATGGATCTATCCCTTCTTTTCTCAGGGTCTATGTTGATACACACATTGCCATCCTAATACCATGCATGCTGTGGGCATCTCTGTTCTTCTGCCCAACAGTACAGCACAGCCCGAACAGCTGGTGTTCACGGCTGTTGTCTGCATGGACAGGGACAGTTGGTTGTGTGAAACAGCACCGGCTGTTTCGTGGCTTCTGCCGTACCCAGGAAGCTCCCTGGCAGCCTGCCGGCACTGACGGACGAGACTAACTGTACGTGCGTGAAAGTTCAGAAAGTTGAAGACAGCTTAAAGTTTATCAGTTCAAGGGAGGACAGCGTTGCTTTGAAAGGGTTTTGTGATTGTTACTGGAATTTGGGGATGGCTGGGGGTAGCTTGGTTTCTGCAGATGTGAACTCAAAGCAGCGGCAAAGGTTGAGAGTTCAAAGTAGTCTGAGAAAACGAGAAAGAAGGGGAGAGGGCTGTCAAACATTTAAGGGATTGAGAAGACTAACATGGCTTGATCTTGTAGTTTCTTTCATTTACTTGGCACTTTAAAGACGTGAAGTGGTAATTGGACTCAATAAAGTCTCTAGGATATTTTGTCACTGCCAATCTCAGAAGGCTCCTCTGCCAGAAATGGCCCTGCTGCCCTTTTCTTTGTGTCTCTACATTGCTTGTTTTTGCACAGTGGGAAACACCTGACCTGCTGTCCTGGAGGAGGAAGCCCTTAGGTGATGAGAGTGGGTGTAGCCAAGGAAGTGGCTACACAGGCTCCTACCTGGTCCCTTACAACTCTGCCTTAACCCTGATCTGGAAGAACCCAGTTCTACTGCTGAACTTACGTCTTGGGAACAGCTTTGTAAAGGTAAGGACAGATAACCACCAGAATAACCTGCCTTAGCACATCTGGAAATCTCCAGACTAGAAGTCTTCAAGAACAGGTTAAGCCCATAGGGTAGAAGAATGGTTTAGGTCTAACTGGTCCTGCATGAAGTTTGCAAAAGGAAGTATAGAAGTGCCATTCACCCCAACTTTCTACAGTTCTTGATGTGCAGCCCGCCCAGACCTCCTGTTTGCTAAGATAACCAGGAAAGGAAAAGGCATTTTGCAGAGCATGGACACACGAGTAGACAGACAACGTGAAGAAACTGGAAATACAAACCCGTGCCACGTGCACCCACTGAAGAGTCACAAAATGGGAACAACTTGCAGTCAGCACTTACGGAGAGAGACTCAAACCAGCATGGGATAAAAAAAATGTGCATTTTCTAATACAGTCTCTCAGGCCATCGTACCCCCACTGCTCTGCCTGCTGCCTCCGCAAAGGATGAGCAGTTTCTGACATGGAAATCAGGCACCTGATACATAAAAACAGGAACAGCAGTGACAGTCTCTCCCAGTGACTGCCTAGCCCGGGCGAGAAATGGCCTGACTCGTTCAGCAAGTGCAGGCGGCACACGTGTGAAGAACTAATGGAGAAAACCAAATCAAAGCAGTGATGTTTGCATTTATTTCAGGGGCACAGAAGACCCAGACTCCTCTTTGGCCTACAGCATATCACAAGCACATAAATAACTGCAATCACAACCAGACCCTACTTTTGCTGGGTGGTTGGTTTGTTTTTTAACCAGCTCCCTTTCTGCAGTCACACATGCTGTGCTTTTGCCTACAGGAACTCCCTGCCTAGCTTGAACTGCACTTGACAGAAGGCCATTTCCCAGCTATTCCCATCACAGGAGCTAAGCTCATATGAGACAGTAGAATCACAATGGAAGCACCTGGGTGAACATTCAACTAGCATTTGTGATTCCCTTTCCTCTCCCTTCCTCCGTGCTGCATATTTCTACCTGGAAGTGGAAACCAGCATGCCCAGGGCCCCTCCTGGAAACGCCATCCTCATAGCATTCACTCGTTGAATGGCATCAGCGGTTTTGGGGAGTTTTCAGGACAGTTTGTTTATGCAGAACTCTGCCAAATTTCACAGATGTTAGGAAGTTCAAGAATCATGCCGGGCTTTCTGCAAAATCCCCCATATTTATGATCCCTATCATGCCTCACACCCCAAATCTTACAGCCCTGATAAGAAAAGAGGACAGAAAAGTGGGAAATCTCACAAGCCATTACTAGTTATCAACTGAGAAGTTTCATCGATCCTATTGTGAACAGTCTGGAGTTGGAGCCGCCAGAAGCACACACACAGCCTTGTTCTGTCTGTGCATAGAGGCAATAAAAATCTCAGTTTGGAAACCAGTTAGCAGTACAAGTCATTAGGGGAGGTACTAAATGTTGCTGCTTTAATAGCTCACTGATCATTTAATAATGTCACTGCTGCAGAGCGTGGTGGCACCATTCACTCGCTTTTGTTTTGCTTTTAGAAATTCAGGGTCATTCCATTTTCAAGTGAGTGGATTATCTCTCTTTCCCCCTCTTGCCAGACACTGCAAACTGCTTTAAATAATTAGAAAAAGGATGGCTCCTTCAAGTTCACCATCTCATTTTCATAAGGTCCAGTGTCATTGCTTTGGAACAGGAAGAGAAGCCGTAGTGATGGTAAGGATTTTGACAAGGGCAAAACAGTTAGCAGCCCCCACTCATCTTTGATAAGTCCTGTGGGGTCTCTGCCAAGCAGATTGGATCTCTGTTTTTATGTCTCATCTAGAGGACAGCACCTCCATCAATTTGAAACACTGTGCCGGGTTATTAGCTTATGGAATTCATCCAAGATTAGTCCTAAGCGGGATTTGAAAATCGTGACCATTCAATCCAGAGGCACCACTGACTAGACCCATGGAAGTCTCTTGTGTCAGACAAACAGCTTTAAGTTATCCTAAAGACAGGCAGAGGGGAAGGAAAAAAAAATAGGGAAAAGAGGAGAAGGAAAATAGGATACAAAGAGAAAGATTAATCTTTTTAACGACTCAAATTAAAAACCAGAAGCAGCTCTTTGTTCTACAAAACTGAGTTCTACAGCAAATCTCAGTCCACAGCAACAACAACAATCCTGTTATTTATGAAAAGAAGGTTATTTTGTGTGGGAGAGTCCCAGAGGACTGTGGTCAGCTAGCATACTGTCAGCTTCGTACAATCTCAAGAGAAATATGGATGGGATTTTCTCATCTGTTTATAACAGCTTCCATCATGGATCAAACCTCTTCCTGACTGGAACAAGAGCTCTAATGGAAAATGGTATTACACTGCTTTAAACCGCTGTGTTATATCATGCCCAACCTAATCAGAACTAGTCCTCTATTTTAGCAGAGCTGTTTTCACCAGGTACTTGTTTTGTTTCACAGGGCTGACACTATTCTCTAATAAATACGAGATGCTGCCCACATCACATCTGACTGGGGGACCCACTGCAAGCAAAGTGTAACTGGGGCAATACAGAGACTTGGGGGGTGGAGGGTGCATGGGAGGGAGCGGGAGGCAGTGAAAGGGAGACGGGCTATTCTGTGGGTTTTCACCAGCATTTAACACGATGCAAGTCTGGGCAGCGATGACGCATCCTTCCCCGAGCCTTGTCGCTCCAGGGAGGCAAGGCTCGCAATGTCTAGTATAGCTGGTTACAGCTTTCAAAGTCATTGTCAAAGGTGAAAGCTTCTAAAAGGGAGGGTGGGGAGGGGATAGGACTTACCCTGTCCTCCCTACTGACTTTGAAGAGAGCAGGGCCTGGCCAGGCAGGTGCTAAAGCTTCAGGCTGTGGGGTTTGCAGGCTGCGAGGTGCGTGTGGGCATGCTTTCCGGGGACAGCCTGCCGCTTTCAGTGAGAATGGGGCTTTTTGGAGCTCCAGTGCAAGAACCAGGCTTGACATGGGACTTACTGGTGGCACCCTCTCATGGTGTTCAGCAGGTCAGGCTAGAGAAGTGCAGCTAACCTGTCCAGCCTTAAAATCTGTCAATGCCATGAGCACAGCCAGCCTGGAAATAGCGAAGGGGCTTTCCCCAAGGAGAGTATTTCCATTCCCAACAGCCTCAGTTCCTGATCCCCGGTGGGACAGACGCTTTTGGGAACGAAATGTAAAAGCAGTGACAAGGCTTCATTTGTATTCCTCTTGTGTGTTATCAGGGAAGGAACCAGGCGGAAAGATCCCTGACTGACTGTTTCAGGCTTTCAGCCCCTTTTCCTGAAATGCTTGATTGTGGTGGAAGAAATTACGAAGATGGAAGTTGTGCGCTCTTCTCCCTGAGTAATCAGAGGCCTGTAATTTTCCCTCCTCCTCTGAAAGAGCAGGTTGGAGAACAGGTATCTTGGAGAGGAGCATTTTATCTCTGCCAGAGGGACTGTGCCGCAAGGACCACGCTGTATTTCCCTTGAACTCATTTCAATATCAGTTGTCACTTCCAGGGAACTAAACTGAAACAGGCAGATCCCAGCTAACACCTGGACACAGGGAACGGAGGAAACTGGAGGTAGAGAGAGAAAAAGGCAAGAAGATGGAGGTGCTGCACGGGAGCCAGCGCTAGGACAGAGCCAAGCATCGAAAGGCGATGGAGACTCAAGGGGAGCAGAGAGGAGCGTGGTGGAGTGCCTGCCTACTGTGCTCTCCCTCTGCAGCGCCGGTGGAGGAGCCACCCAGCTGAACACATGTTGCTACTGATGAAAACCTCCATGCAATACTGAACTGCAGAGCTGCTACCACGCGTGGCCATGGAAAGGGAGCACGTAGTTCAACACGGGGTTCAGGACGCACAGACAGGGAAAGGAGAATCGGGCTGACCATAGCAAGCACAGAAACAGAGGGGCGTGAGATGTCTCAGACTCCACCAAAGTAACACTGGCATAACAACAGGGTCACTGCCCGTTGTTACCTCTGAACCCACGTGCCGTTTGCCAGCACGATGAGTGTGATTTTGCGGGGACCACCTCTGACTGCTGCTCCGCTGTCCTAATACCATCTTCACATTGCTCCATCTAAGTTACATTTTATCCATCTTAGGGCCCTCCACACTAGTGGGAGATGGAAATGGGTCCTCCTGTAAATGGGAATCTGGCCTAAAGTATAACGTGACAAAAGAAAATTATTTAATATATTAGCGGCGCTGACTCCTGATGAGGTTATCCAAGGGACAGAGGTCTGAGGGATCTCTAGTTAGAATATCAGGAAAACACTAGGATGGGTCTCTTCCTATGATTTTAACGTTTCTGATCTTTTGTACTGTTTAATTCTGGCCACTTGCCAAATCTAGGAAGGAGCTCTTGTGGATTAGCTGACCTCAGCTCTTCACACAGTCAATGAAAATTACAGAGCTGATTCCCTCTGATACACTGAAAAGGGATGAGGAGAGGGGAAGCAATTTCCAAGTGAAAATCCATCCTTCACAATCTTCTCCTATCACTGATGAATGTTCTTAAATGCACAAGGGAAAAACAGCATGATAATTTCAGTCTTAACTGTTTTTGTTTTCAGTCTAGTTGGAAATGCAAGAACAGTATAATAACTTCCAATTCTAATTAAAACCCCCCAAAATACAGTGGAAAATCATGAGCTGAACTTATTGGGGATCCTCTTGGTCCCTCACATCCCAGCCCAGAAGCATGATGACACCCGTTGTTCCATGTCTGACAGCTCCCGTTAGACATTCCGCTCACGGCTCTGTGCACAACATTCACCGCCACTCAAACAAAATCGGTTCCAAGATAAATGGTAGAAAGAGTCTTTCAACACACCAAAGTGTGGATAAACCATTTTTCATCTCTAAATTGTTGGAAGCTGATGAGTTGTATAAATCATAACTAGGCATCAGTAGTCTGTTGCGTGCTGCATTTTCCCTCTTCAGCTGCAGCTTGCATTTTGGGACAGGGCAGAGTCAAGAACTTTGACAAAAGCAGTCCTAAAAAAGAGGAAATCAATAAATATGATTAAATAAGAAAATTGAGGAATTAAGAAATACGGGGATTGTGTTGCATTGTGATATAAACCTGCATATAACTGGTTTTAACGTTTTTGAGTAGAAGAAAGATAAAGAGAATTGCAGAATGATGATTGCAAGACTCGCAATGATTTTGGGGACCTTCCTCCCCTGGCTGGGATACCCCAGGCTCTTCTGGGTTCAAGTGCCACTATTTGCACTTGGGAGCATGGGCGTTTGCTCTCCAGTGTCTGAGTAGATGCAGGGGGCCTCCTGGAACCTACCTTAGATCACCCATCTGAAAAAGGACTCAGTCCAGTGGCTATTAGATTATTTGAATCAAGATGCCTCTTCTTCAGGATTTGCTCAAAGACCCACTGGATTTCTCCTGCCTTCAGTCAGTGTTTGATAAGTCCCTTCAAGACAAGGCAACATCTGCATTTGTAGTGGGCAAAATGCAGGGAAGAGACAACTTATCCCCAGGAATTGGCTTAGCTCCTCCCTCAGACTGTCCTGGGAAGAAAAAGGACTGTGACCTCAGAGGCTGTACCTTTAAAAACACTTGCAGTCTCCAAGTAACAGTCATGCTTCAGTGTGTTCAACGTTTCGGCTGAGCTCAGTACAAAGTGCAGTGATTTAAAGCCGGGAGATCAGGCGGGATTCAGCAAATTCAGAATTATTTATTTCTTTAGAGCAGGAAGTCTGGCTGCAGATTATTTACTGCAAATGGGTCTGTTTGGGGGAGGGGAGGAAGGCGAGAGGGTAGAGAAGGGGCAAATTGATTGACTGAAAATTTTCAATTAAAACAAGCAGTTTTTAAAAAAGATTTAAGGCTTTATTGAAAAGCGGGAAATAATTCAAGAGTCTGGAGCCCTGCTAAGTGCAGATCATACAGATGAGGATGGGGGGTGGGGGAGAAGAAAAAAATTTTATTCTGTGAGAGAAGGCAGGGAAGGGAAAAAAAGGAAAAAAAAATCATTATCTTTGTTTCTTCAGCTACGCTAATGTATTTCTCTCCCTGAGTTATCTCCAGTATCTGCAAGTATCGATTCTGAATAAGGCACTGTGGTGTAGGCTGCAGGCAACAGAAAGCTCTGCTGGGAGTGGCACGTTTTCAGGTCTGTCAGAGGACCAAAAGAGATCTGGGGATTGGGTTTGCAGTGGGCACGACACCTGGCCAAAGCAGAGACGGGGCACCTGCCCTCTCTGCACGGACCAGGCTGGGCTGGGCTGGCAGGGCAGGGCCAGCTCAAGGCATGAATCAGTGATGAAGGTGTCTTTGGGTGCTTTGCTTGGGATTGAGTGGCAGTAAAGAATGAGAAGACAAGCAGAGTTAAATGAAATAAAATGAGAAAGAAGGGGCGCCAGCTCATGAATGCCAAGACCTCATCTCTGCCTACACTGCTGCCCCAGACCCAGGGAGGGTCAATGCCATGCTTAAGCACAGGCTGTCTGCTGTAGGGGGGGTTCCTTCCCAAACCACAGACACACGTGAGCTGGGCCAAAGCTCTCTTCACATCAGCTGGACACACCTCATCTGTAGGTGGTCATGCCAGAGTGGTGCTGGAATTGTCCTTCTGCAGTGCTGACTGCCATCATTTGAGAGGTTAGATTCTAGCGTACCTCTCTATGCTGCCCACAGGGAGCCTGCTAGAATAGACTGCAACGTAAGAACAAACAGAGACAGTAAGTAAATACTCTAGGTGAGAAAGCTGGAGAAACTCGAGCAAACTGTCAGAGAAATCACTGGAAGCAAAGGATCATCTGCCTGCTCAAACTGAAGCTGGAGGGACACCACATGTACAAGAATAATTAAAGTGTTAAAGAATCTACAAACTGTAAGTTTCAGACAGGATTTAGGGCTGAATAAGTTTCTTGCAAACTACACAGGTGAATGGGGAGAAGAGAATTAGAGCTGCTACTAGCAGGTAGAGAAACTAATGCTATTTTTGTCTTTGTAGGGAAGGAGTAAAATATTACTATAATCTCCACGCCCTCCCCCCTCCCAATTAATTGCCTCTTTGCTATTATAATTCCCATTCCCAGATAAATTTAGCTTTTTCTAAAACCTTTGATTTTTCTTTTCTGTTTTAAATTCCGGCTGGAGTGCAGTGATAAGGCACCACGCATATATATATTTCATCTACACACACACAAACACAGTTATATATAGTCCCTGCCACAAATAACACTCCTCTGACTGCCGTCACAAAGCCCTTGCTAAAAAAGCTGCTCACCCAAGCCGGCTTGTTTTCCTACATCATGTACCCCAGGGAAGGACTGCTGGCAGCAGTGGGTCCGTGCGTGGACACAGACGCTGGAGAGGTCTGCAGCTCTCCACTGCCTGTCTCTTCCCCTTACTTCTCTGATGGGGTGGGAATAAACCATTGCCAAACTTCAGATCCACCAACTCCTCTCACTGAAACGACAGCTGACTTTGCTGAAGAGGCTGGAAGGACGCCGCTACGCAGGCAGCGTAGGAGTGGCCCTCGATTTATAAAAGGAGCACCTCAAAGCAAGTGCTTGTGAGGGGATTCGGTATTACTGGTGGGCCAGCTTTCCCTGGTGAAAAGGGCTTTCGTAACAACATGCTTGTGACTATAACTTAACCAGCAACCTCTGGATTTTATGAGACCTAAGCAGTTACTTTGCATCTCTCCATTTTGCAGAGTGTCACCCATGGCTATAAAAATCACTTCCCTTCAGATTCTCCTTATAGCGGTGAGGTCTGTCTGCTGCTCTGCTCCTTCCTCTGGCACAGCACCTATGCAGCAAAACGAGAGGCTGCACTGAATAACAGTCCACTGGATACAGATAACAAATACAGGAGGCTGCCTGGGTTTTGTAAACCAAATTCTTTTATAAAACTTTTTTTTCCCCGATTAAACTTTCATATTTGTGAGACCACATCCTGCTTTGCTGCTGCCACAGTCTCACTGTGTGCTTGTGTTACCCATCCCTGCCTCTGTACTACTAACAAGAAATCATTCCAGGAGCCCTATTTGCCTCCATTGACAAGTTCCAATATCATCCTGGAGAATTCGCACCGATCCACTGCTCAGGTGACACAGCAGCACCAGCTTCTGCATGACCTGGAGGGAGCTCCCCCTTCCCAGAACCACTTCCGACACTGGTGTTTGCATCGAATCACTGGGGAATATTCACCCATGGGTGCCAAATGATGTTTCCTGCAGCAGGCTGAGACTGACTCTTCACTGAGCAGCCCTCTCTGGTCGCTGCAAAGCTGGATGGCCAAGCTCCTAGCTGCGCCCCAGGCTCTTGCAAGAAGCGGCATTTGGCTGTGGAGTCAACCAGGCTCTGCCGCTCCTGAAGTTGCAGCTTAATTTTCTGGAGACTTTAAGGGCTTTGGAAAGGATGATCAGAAGTCCAGAAAGCCTGAGGAGGAAAGACTGAAAAGATTTGTGGCCTTTGGACCACAGAATAGTGAAAAGAGAGAGTCCACAAATAGGTAAAGGCTGCTGTAGAACAGGATAAACTTTTGTGCATCTGCTGGTGATGGTACAAGAAACAATGGCTTTAATCTACAATAAGACTAGAAAAGTATCACCTAGGGAGACTGCAGCATCCCTGTCTTAAGGCACAATTAGGGAAACAGATATCAGGAGAGGGGAGAGCAGAATCTGTCCTGTTTGAGGATGGAGGGATGGGCAGAGGGTTGCCCCTGTAACTCAGTTCCTTAGGTTTGGATCTTGTGGCATAGTAGCATTCTCTACTGGGGTTTTTCCCAGTCCTTGGGAAGGCAGATACGACAAGACTCTTTTCCTTCTGCACTGCCAGGAAGAAGATTGAGGATCACAAATTCACCCTTTTGTAGCCCACAGACCCCAAAAGACCACCGTAACCACCTCACCACCCACCACTACGGTCTGTGATTGAAAATTCAACCTTTCCCTAAAGGCACTATTGCTACTGTCTTCAGCTGGGTGGAATCCCGAGTCCCCTGCCCCACATTCATCTGCTCCTTACTTCTGAATTCAAACACTGTTCTTCTTTAAAAGCCTCTCTGCCTTTCACTGCTAATTAAAATATTAGTTGCACTCTGGCTTGCTTTTCCAAGAGGTCTGGACAGCATTGCAGGCAGTTCAGACAAACAAACAACCGAACAAACAGAATCCATTAGGAACTGCCACTGCTGACTGTCGCCCTTTCGCATACATCACATTGAAAAGGTTAATGCTTCCCAAAAGGGGTGGAAGAGACGGGCGGAGGGGAAGGGCAGGAGGGATCCAATCCTGCGAGGACCAGATGTCAAAGATGCTCAATACCGCACAGAATGGGCTCCCCCACGAGTAAGGCAATTGCCCATCCCTTGGCAAAGCTTCCCTTTGAGGGATCTATAATTTATTAGGGAAGGTGGAGTGCTGAATAAATTGTGCATAGAGATGAAGCAGTGATGATCGCTAACTCAAATCCCTAGGAGCTTGGCATTTTCAATCTTTAGCTCCCATTTGCGTCCCCCCGGTCCCTACTAAGTGAGCAAGCCAAAGAGCTGAATATCGACAAAACATAATGAGCTCATTGAGATCTAAGCATTGCAATTAGCAGGGTGGAATGGAGCAGAGGGGCTGGGAGGGAGACTGTAATTATTTATAACGTTGATAATCACTTACACATAGTTAAAAATATAAATACATCCCAATGCTTGATGGCATTAACTACCCTTCAATTAGCTCCACGCCCAATGAGTAAGCGATACCCAAGTACTTTCAGGAGTACGGCTAAAGGCCTCTGTCTTGTGGCTGTCCTCACCAGCACCTACAAACCGTTGATGTGGGTGGGTGGAAGAAGAGCACTGAAAGGAGATACCATCACGATAGCTCCCATGACGAGCTAATGTTGCTAATGGAGTTGTGGAGAAGGCCAACTGAGACAAAGGGCTCAAGTCCACATAGTGGTAGATCTTCCTCTGACATGTTCTTTCATAAATTTTGTGAAACCCGTCTTTTGGACATCCCTACATGTCCTCAGCCAGATGACCAGAATATGCTTAAGTCAAGGGGTACTAGTACAGAGAGCCCCATCGAAGGTGAGAAGTCCTTTGCTGTGTGACTGGCTGGTATCTCTATGCAGCAGTCACAGAAGTAACCGTGGCATATTACAGTGCTACTTGAACTATTGTCAGAAGCACTCAAACTACAGCATCATGTGTCTCTGCACATCTCACCTCATGCTATTTCTCCTGTGCCTAAGCCAGCTTGTTTAAAAATAGCTTGAGTACCTCTGTGCTACAGATATTTCCCTGCTCCTGAAGATTTTGACCAAAGTAACTCTTCCACAAGGTCATCAAGTCTGGACAATTTCAGAGATGGAGCACTTTCCTTTCGTGCAATAGCCCATCTCTTTGTGGATATTGAATCAAGATGTCTCTCCCACAAAAATATGAGAGATGTTATGAGAGTTGGACCAAACACAGTCATGTCTTAACAGCCAGAGGGAAGGGAGAACAAGCAGTGGAAAGCAGCAGCTCTAAGTATAAGCAAGCTCTCAGGGAAGATTACGTACTGGAGAACTGATCTGAAGATCAAAAACACACCTTCACCTGAACAGTGAGCAGAGGTGACCGTTATCATCTCCACAGTGCACTCCATTGGCGTAAAAGTAAAGCATAAGTCAAGTTTTAATGGGAAAACAGATAAGAGTCAAACCACAGGGGAGGGGGAGATTACTGTACATCAAAAAGACAGACATTTTGGTGTGGGGGAGTCGATAAAACCCCAATCTGCCTGCACCATTGATTTGCTTCCAGGTGAAGGGAGTGTTTAACACACTGAGGTTAAATTTGGACCCTTCTCCATGCAAATATACAGAAAGGACAGTGGTGGAAAAATGGTCACCAGAGTTTAGTAAGGGAGCTTAATGAAAACACGGAAAATGCAGAAAGAAAAAGAAAGGAAAAAATAAAAGTAGTGAGAGCAGAAGCAGACTGTACTGCAGCTGAACAAGCTCTGAGAAAATACAGGCAGTGTTCAGTGAAACTGAAAGGGAAAAAAGCAAAACCGGAGTAAATGGAAATTGTTCAAAGATAATTGAATGTATGTCCAAGCGCTAGCGTCTGCCAGCTAGCAATAAATACACTGCGAAAGCAAGCCAGTGCGGGCAAAGGGAGGAAGTGCAGAAAGCAATCAAGGGAGAGAAAGAAGCATATGCAAGCAGGGCTGTAGGGTACAGGAACAGGAGACGAGGGACGACAGGTAAGAGAATGAAGCCGTGAGGCTGGAAATGAGGCAGAACTATGTATCTTGAACTGCATTCAAATAGGGCCCTTAGGCCTACCTCGAGCGTGCTGGAAACCTGAAGGAACGGCAGCTGGACCACGCTGTAAGGGCCTGGCAGCGGTCGGAGAGCTGATGTGTTTGGGACTGTGTTCTGGTAGAACAACCGTTCAGTTTAGTAAGAAGATATGGGAAAATGGTCCTTGCTCCCTGCATGACTGCAGGGTTTGAAGCAGCTAAGACAGATATACCTGAGCTGTTCTAGCAGACAAAGAGACCAGGAAGAAGAAAGGACAGGGAATTTCTGACCTGTCTAGAAACACCCCCCCTAGAGAGCACAAATAAAGGATTTTTTCACAACAAATACCAAACCTAACCTACTCCAACAACCTGCCTTTGCCAGCAGCCATTGTTCAAAGGAAGAGTATAAGATATACTCCAAGTGGAGATCCAAGAGATCCTTCTCCTTGTATGAGAAACAGCCTGGCTGCTGCCTCAGCCAGGTGCTGTCCCTGAGCTGACCAGATCAGTGAACTGCCCCAAAATAGCTTGGGCACAGCCATTTTCAGGACCAATTTCCCTTCTCTGTTGCCAGGAAAGCCTACCAGGAACCAAAGGGAACACCACACTGGCACAGCTTCAAGTACAGAGCTAGTAGTCAACATTTGCTGCAGCAAATTCTTTAAAGTGGTGTTCCCAAATGCAAAAATGACTGCAGAGCTTAGGAGACATAAAGAGCTGGTCACAACACCAAATAAAACAATACCTGCCAATAGTAAAAACCTTTCAAAGACTGCCAGGCTCCTCCGTTTGTAGATTAAAACCAAGGTGCAAAAGGGTATGTGATGTTTCCAACCCCACCAAGGAAATGCAGCAATAGAAACATGCAAAGAAACTATTTCTTCACTGAAGAACACACCTGTCTTTGGTCAAGCTGATTCTTGAATGTGTCTGCCTAGACACATTGTCTGGTGAGAAGACCACAAAGAGCACAGCATCAAAAATATTTCCACATATATTTTCTAGGAGAAAATCCCTTTGCTCCATCTATGTTTGTGCTTGCTGTACATTGCCTTCCTGGCAGTTTGCAAGAAGCGCGTGTTCTGCTGGCTCACCTCTCACAACCACGAAGCCGTGCCTCACCCACGTTCAGCCAATGCAGGCACAAGGAGACAAACCCATGGGAGAGGAGAGCCCGCTTGAAGCAGATCACCTGTCAAAACGTAGCTCCCATGAAGAACGGCTTGCAATTGAGCAACCACCCAAGAACTGCTTGGCAAAGTGATTTTGAGCTGATATAGCTGAGAAAATGTGGGCCTGTTTGCAGGCCATTTGTCAGGCAGAAGAGCGTGCCAGACTGATCAGAGAAGGCAAAAGCTGTCAGAGGAGACACGGTGTGTCCTGCTGCTGAAAGGGCACAAGAGCTGAGACCTTTATCTAGGCTCTTCTGAGCACTTCAACCTGCACTTTTTTGCTTTTCCAGAAACACTTGAGCTGATTGCAATTTTTTTATTGTTTTGGTTTTTTTCAGACCAAAACAATTATAGGTGCTTTTGTTTTCCAAATCAGGTCTTTTCAGAAAAGAACAGGTGTTAATAACAACTACTATTTAAAACATGGAGAGAAAATTAAAACTAGGTCCTTTCCAATCTTGTAACATGGAAACAAACTCAATATTTCAATGCATTCTCTGTTATGCAACCAGATCAACTCTAATTAGTTCTAAAGCATTTGCTTTAGCTGCACCTGATCTAGAAAGCAGGGAAACCAACAGAGACTCCTACTTGTTTCAGTGTGCTTTGGAGAAGTTTCCTGTTGGATGAACCAGTAAATCCAGTCAAAAACCTAGAGAACAAGGGTGAAAGTAATTCAGGCTCCCCAAAATGCAGCAAAGAGATTCTGGCAAGCAAAAGCTGAAGGTGGGAAGGTGTCTAGATGAACACCCTTTCTCCTGCCTGTGACTCTGGCAGTAACCTATCGTACATTAGGTCAGTTTATGACAGAAGGAGCCAACTCAGCCAAGCCCACAGTGGCTCCACAGCCCTGCTATTCCTGTCCTGAGAGCCTGACTCATTTACCGCGCTGCTTTTCATGCATGCTAAACTCCCTTTTATTCTTATCTGTGCTGCTGTTCCCTTCATTGTACAGAAGGGATTTCTAAATGCTTATTTACCACCATTCTCTTATAATTCCTGTATCTTGGAGCAAAGACAGGCCAGTTCATTTTGAAGCAGGATGTTCATCTTTTCGATGGCTAGCACAGACTGAGGCATCAATAAATTAAGGCTTCTAGGGATTAATTGATTGGAACAAGGTTGGTTAACCTTATGACTAAATGGGAACTAATCTGCTAGCAGACAGACTGGGTCTGGGTTTGTACTCAGTGAGTTTGGGCTGTGAAAATGAAAAATTGATGATGATAATAATAATACAAACAGGGATGCTGATGGAAAAGGAAAAAGGAGGTTTTTCTCCCTAAAGAAAATGTACACAGGCTCTGTTAGATCTGAAATGATATCTCCCTCAACCTCTTTTCTTTGTGAAAATCACTACTTCTGAAACAGAAATTCTACTGAAGGAAAGATCCTATTATCAGCAGCAGTCACATTTCACAGCAAAGTGATTAACTGCCGGTCACATGGTCCCCTCGCTCACCACTTGTAGACAGCTCAATAATTTTAACGAGGAAAGAAGAGTGTCTTTCTCTTCCTTCCTTCCTTCCTCCCCCTCCCCCTTCCCTTTTTTCTTTCTTTCTTTCTTTCTTCCCCTCCCCTCTCCCCCTTCAGACTTCCCTTACAAGGCAGGCAGTTCAAGCTGACCCTTAAGGAAAACCCCACTGGGACCTGCATATCACTTATCAAGTCTAAATATGCTGTCCTGGTCCGGGTTGACGTGAAGTGCGGCAGTCACATCTCAGAAATCTCCCCCTTTCCGAACAAAACCAGTCACCTTGGCCAGCAAATGTACTACCTCCATCACAGTCACACTTCAATCACCAGCCTCTCCCTTGTCTCAGCTCCTGTCCTTGGTTTGGAGTATTTACAGCCCATCTGTCTGTCTCAAACACACTTCTCACTCAAGAGGGAAATTAATCTCTCCTTCTCTCCCCTCTCTGCTCTCTCTCTCCTTCTCCCTCCCCCTTCCCCCAACACTTGCAATTTGCCATGAACAGCTTCCCTTTTCTCATCTAAAATTCTCGATGACTTTGAAAATTGACTGCACCCACACACCTGGGCATGGTGAGAGATAATTGATTGCATTTTTATTTCGTCTCTTCCCTAAACTGTTTTCCTTGCTAATGGCCAGTTCTCTGCCATTTATTTTTTTTTAACTGACACTCTGTGTGAGGGACTGAGGGAAAAGAAGAAATAACCAGCTGCTGAATATCATCTCTTCTGCATCTCCGAGGAATTAAAAGCTCAGTGAGCGATCAGGATCTAGCCTGGAGACAGATCAGATCTCACGGGGTCCAGGCGATAGAAGGCTTTGCAGGGCGACACTGTGGGGTTTGGCAAAGGGGCATGTCCTGTGGCACTGTTAAAAGTAAAGGTCACACAGGCTGCACAACCAGTAACTGGAGTCACCTCCACATTTTCCTGTCTCACCATCACGCCATAAGTTACGCACCGCTTCTGCACCCTCTCTCCAAACCGAGCAGGCTCCCCATTTTGCAAGCAGGGAAACTGAGGCACGGTGGAGAAGGCTGGTTTCCATGAAATCTCATGAGATGGGAGGCACCACAACTGACGAAGTGCAGGACTGGTGAGTTGAGACACCCTGATTTTATTCTCAGATCATCCAGCTTGGTGTCAAGTGAGGACAGAGAAACCAAAATACTCAGATATGGACATTGACCTTGGCTCCTCAATCCAAATGATGGCCCTTAAAAAGACAGCCAGATTTCTCAGGTGAAATATTGGCTGTAATGTCTCTGACTCAGTTTCCCCGTGATAATAGTAATAGGCCAATTTGACTGTGAATCTGCCTCTCCTCCTCAGGAATTGGTGGCAACTCTCTTATGCCTTTCAGGCTGAAAGGATATTACTAGCACATTTGTTCCCAGCGAGCCCCTGCTGCTCCTCCCATCCTCTCCATGTGGAAGAGTAGAAGTTGCATCAGTATTGGTTATTCTGATGAAAGGCTGAAAAAGCCAGAGGCAGCCTTTCTGAATAGCCCACAAGCCAGGGCAGAAGAGACTGGGAGAAAAGGACAAATGTGGGAGAGGTACAAAGCAAAAACCACAAGTCACTTAATGGGAGGAAACCTGTGTTACCTACAACTGCTCCAACTCACATGGAAATCTAACTGCAGAGGAGGTAGTGGAGACTATGGAGACTGACATTAGGATGCAGGATGGATTTCACAGGAGCAGTGAAAGGAAATTGGTGAAGCAAAGTCATCAATTGAACATAGAAGGTTAGGTCAATACTTCTTACTTGTATCTACCTCCTTGAGGTTTTGCTCCTTAACAGGTAAAAGTTGTTCTTGCTGAGTGGTGACTCTTACTGCAGGAATGGGCTGAGGAAAAAGCACAAGTTTCTGAGGTGTGTTGGGGCAATCCACCTGCAGCGGAAGGCCCAGCAAGATCAGTCTGGAGACATGACACTTCAAGAGAAGCACTGTTCAAGCGACATAGTAATTTGACCCTCAAATCCTGACAGACAGGTTCGGCATATCCAGATTGTCTGGAGCAACTGAAGACGCCTCTGGGCAAACTCACATTTTTACATTACAAAACCAGTAATAATTGAAAAGATGGCCACAGTCCATAGTTCAGGGGAGAACACGAGCGTCTTATAAAGCATTTCTCTAGAGACTCTAAGGACTGGACTCAAATCTGCAGTATAAACGTGCCTCTGATTTCTATGCTATCCATGGCCAGCAAGATCCTGGCACTGAAATCAGCCTTCAGCTTAATCCTGTACCTGGGAGCTCAAGATTGAGGAAAAACTTGAGAGAATTTGCAGTCACTCAAGATTTCTGCAGTGCAAGATGACAGAAAGCCTGTGAACTAAGCTGATTTTGCCAGATTACTTGCCAAAACCTAAAGACATTTTGGCACTATGCAGCTAAAATCTATCCTGTGCTGTACTTTCCTTTCAATCCTATACAGAAAAAACTTGATCCAAAAGAAACTTCTCCTTCTTTGTCCATGCCTGTAACCTGTCCAGCAAACTGTGAGTTTGCACTTACGTGCGCTAAGCCAATTTACCTCAAGTCTCATAAGGCCAAAGCTGCTCTAAAGTTTTGCTAATCTGCAACAGACAGGAACATCCTTCACTTCTAACCTTTCCAGCATGGATCAGCTGGTTACATAAATCAAATACTGGTGTCAGAGATGAGCGAGAACAGGAACAGTGGGAAATAAGATTTAGCCCCCACCTTCATTTAATTTTTATGACCAAAATGTTTCAAAACCCAGTTATGTCCAAGGATATCCTCAAGTTGGATGGTGTCAGACAGAAACTAGACCCTTCTTTTCTCTTAGCCCACCGGAGAAAACAGAAAGGACAGGCTAGTGTTTCCAGAAAGGCAGGACAGGTTCCTAAGGAGCACTTTCTGGGGATGCATCTCCGAAGGATTTCAAGACAAGGCTTATCCAGCAATAGCATTTATAGAAGAGGGTGGGTGATATTTTTAGAGATGATATAGGTTTGTTTGAACTATTCGTCCTCTCTATACAAAACAGTTTCCTCTTCTATTTCAGTAAGTACATAGTTCCTCTCCAGTTTTATACTACTAGGTGTTTATATAACCTTCACTCAAGGATCACAGATTTGAGCATAAACATGTTTGATCCTTTCCTTTCTCCTCATCTGTGGGTTTCTGTAACTGCAAGAATGGAGAAGCGCTCCCCAAGGCAAGCTCCCCTCTCATCAGCTTGCAGTGACCTCAGGTCACAACCTCTACCTTTGCCAAATGCCTGCAAACACAAAATTTGTAGAGGGCCGCAGTCCAAGCTAGGTTTAACATTAAAAGTCAAACTTTTATGGTCATGTTATTTATTGTCAATCTTCAGACAAAAGCAACAATAACCATTTCTGGTGTGCTGACCTGTCACAACCTGTCCAGCTTTCTTGGCTGTCCCCAACATTATGAAAAACCATTTCCAGAGCTGGCAACTGTCAAGAGTTAACTTATACTGGCCCTCCTACACAGCTCTATTCTCAGAGGTGCCTGATGGCCACCAGTTGGCAATTTCTCTATTTGCTAACTGGAGATCAACCTCCCTTTTTCTGAGTGCTCCATTAATAGGCGCTCCCGAGCAAAAGGACAAAGAGATCCAAATCTGAGCACAGCGGGATCCTGTGTCCAGCAGGACCTGGAACAAACTTCTAACCAGGTAGTAATTACTTGAAAAGAAATAGCTTCTGTAATCTTTCAAGCTGGCACGGGGCAGAGAACCATTCACAAGTGTTAAACCCAGAGCAGCTGTGGATGTCCCATCCCTGGCAGTGTTCAAGGCCAGGATGGGTGGGGCTTTGGGCAACATGATCTAGTGGAGGGTGTCCCTGCCCATGGCAGGGGGTTGGAACTAGATGGGCTTTGAGGTCCCTTCCAACCCAAACAGTTCTATGATTCTAACCCTGGTGCTGGTCTGCCAGCAGCTCAGCTCCCTTCCTGCCTTACAGCATTATTTCTGGGGTCAGCCACCTCCAACTCAAGCACTGGGAATGACCTTCTGCACTCCTGTGGGAAAAGAAAATCTTAAATTTGACACCCAAAAAATGCATTCTCCAATGGGTCACATGCCTCTGACTCTCTCAGCAAGAATTTATGTCTTTGCAGTCAGGTCCCATGGGTTTTGGTTTTCTTTTTTTTTTTTAAACAAATACATTTCATACAAGAGAGGAAATGTAACAAACAAACTGTTTAATTAGCAGGTACTGCAGAAAGCAAGAAAAGAGCAATGCTGTAGAGAGTGACTATTTTCTCTCCATTTCTTTCACATAGAAGTGTTAGTGACAGCAAAATAAGTAATAGTAATTCCTGAAAGAAAAATAAAAAACCCAACAAAACAAAACAAAAAATAAATCCCAGAGAAGCCCCTTAACAGTATCTGTTTATAGGCAGTCTGTAAAATGAGCAAGGCCCTGCTTGGCCCAGACAGTATTTGATCTGTACTAGAACCATCCTTTCTGGGATGTCATATAAATGCAATTGATCCTTCCACTGAGGCAGCATGGGAGAGTTACACTGATCACACCCGCTCTCACTAATGAATGTTGCCATACGGCAGCAGGAAAAACACACTTTTGGAGAATCAGTGTATGTTATGTACATATATGAATTTTTAATATTTTTTTCCTTAACTAGAGTGCAAATGTACAAACATTTTAATCTGTACAGATATTCCAAAGCTTCAGTTCCCCTAAGTGATCTGGCCTTGGTTAGAGCCATGATGGAGTCACAGCCATGACTCCACTGCAGTGCAGACTTACCTGATGGTACCTGAGGACCACCAGCACTAAGCTTGTGGCCCACACAGTGCTGCTCTGAGTGTCCTGAACAGACAGAACCACTTGCCTGAGCTGTCTGTGACCTGGATATGGTTTGATGCCAGGAGAGCACTATGAAATCCAGAAAGATTTCACTGGTTCCCTGTCCGAAAAGGCTTACCACTTTCACAGTAGTCACAGATACTTAAAAAAAAAAATATTTGATTTTCAATCCATAGAAGGTTTCCAATAGATCCTACTACCTCTCAAAGCCACAGAATATACAAAGCCTACCTGGGAAGAGGAGTGAACACGAGTACCCAGCGTAGCTTAAAATTCATGCTGCTTCTGTGGGCTTTGTCTTCTGGAGCACGTGAGACCCAAGTGAGCTGCTCTGCACAGAGCACCACAGCCACCGTGCCATTACTTAAGGCTCTGAACCTGCCAGGGCTAACAGAAAAACGATATGTAATTACTGTGTTTGCAAATGCAGGGATATTGGGACTCTTGTGTAAATAAGAGGTATCCTTAGCCACAGAGAAGTGAATTTAATGACATTTAGTAGGAAGAGCTACAAGTACGACGTGATGGGAAATGTCAATTACCCTCTAAATGAGAAGAATCGGACCCCAGATATTCAAAGAAGAGGAGCCCATTGAGAAAGCATGTGAGAGAGAAAATACAGCACAGTTATTTAAAGTACAGATACTGTCAGTATGTGAGGCTGCAGGAGGCTTAACATGAAAAGGAAGCAAAGAGGTCCCAAAGTCCATCCTGCATACCTGCACAGTATTCCCTTCCAGGTGACCAACACCAAGAAACGAAAGGAGAGGAGGTGCTAGAGCTCCAGAGTGCTCGACTGCATCTGCAGAGACAAACTCAAATCTAACTTTCTATAAAACACCAGAGGCTGGCACGTGAAGATGGTTTGTCTCCAAACAGAGGTGGCATTTTAAGTCTGTGCCTGCCATGGCTGGCTGATAAACACATCTCTCCATTTGTGTCACAGGTTTTCATATTGGCTGGGCCTGGGATTTAGAAGGCAAAAGAAGGTCAGGTGGGCACCTGCAAAATGATGGGGAAGGTCAGCTGGGAGCAGATGACCATTTGGAAAAGCATATCTACTGTGCACATCATGCAGCTGAAGGGAGTTTGGTGGTCTTAGGTCCATTTGCCAGTGGAAATGTGTCCACAAGACAAAAACTGCTGCCAGGCTCGGCACCCTTGTTGCATATTTTCACAGAGAAACAAGGCACTCAGTGGGCTATTGAGAGTTCTTTACTTTTCACCTCTAAATCTGGACCCTCCAGCTGAGGGTTAAAACATAGTGCCATGGGTAAACTCTCCCGTGGATACACTCTTTTTGGCTGTTAATTCAGCACTAAGTTCACACACATGCACAACATTCTCATCAGAAGATATAAAAGCAATTCCTTGTATATGTCACACCATTCACAGTATCTCACAGCCACTCTCTGGAGCATTCAAATACAGCACGGTCAGACCTACCGAAACTTAGAGACGCTGGGTCACCTTTGAATGCACAATTACTAGCCTTTCCCTACACCCTGGTGGCCTGGCTGGTAATGGATGTTTCAGGGAAGAGCCCAGAAACACAGAAACTGTCTCACACAGATTGCAGTTTAGAGCATTGTGCTCTGAAAAAGACGGCCTGCACTCAACTGCTCTCCAAGGCAAAACACGTGGGAGGCAGCTGAAAGCACTTGCTTCTTCAGAGAAACCTAGACCTGCCTCCTGGTGTCTGGGAGAGATCCTTTCGAAACACCCAGCTGCAGCACAGTAAATGGCGGTCTGCCTTGCTATGCTACATTCTTGTTCAACTTGGGCAAACACTTCTGCCACGGCTGGAAGACAGCGTTGACGATGCAAATCTCCTGTGCTAGGATATGTCACTTGTGACTGTGTTGCTCTGCTCCTACCTCTTAACCTCAGTCAAAATCCGCTCAGCTACCCCACTGAAATGAGTCAACTCCTTCTTGCTATTTTCTGTAAAGAATACAACCACCACTAAGTGACAGCGGTTGGCTTCTCTCTGTCAATGTTTGCAATCGGTTCATGACGCAGTCAGTGAACACTGGGACCGATGAAACCATGGAGTGAGGTCTTCTGAACTCAAGCCATCGGCATTTGCATGAAGAGCGACAAACGGGAGGGCATTTGGAACGTGCACGTTCACACAAGTGCGTTTCAGTGAGCATCAAGCCTGTGATGCACATCCACAAGGTTCTTCGCACAAATACACAACACAGTGCGTGCGTGTGGCTGTGCCCCCCACTGGCTCGGCTGAGCATACCAGAGTTGCTGGCCAGTGTGATCAAAATGGAATTGATCCACCTGGACTTGCATTCGCTTATCTTGCTTCATGCCCACTCGTGGAACAAAGGGCCTGTCAGTTTAGAGACAATCAGGGCTTACCCTTTTCAAATCCCTAATAGTAATGGAAAAGGTGAGAAAGAAAAAGAAAAGAAAGGAGAAAAAAAAAAAAAAAAGAACCCAAAACAATTTACCTTAATGATACGGTTTGGTTAAGAATTAAGTGTTGATGAAAATTTGAAAGCTAAAGCCCACTTTTTAATTCATAGACCAGCTGCAGCACAGCATGCAGAAAGTGGGGTTGTCTGTCTCATTTGCTAACACACCTCTTTCCTAGCATGGTGATGACTGTACTCTTCTGTAATTCAGTTTAATTGAAATTCTATGCCTGTTAAATTCTGAGTCCTATATTGATCAACATATGTCAGCTGTGGAAAATTGTACTAAATTGTGTTGTGTTACTGTGCAGCAGTCAACTGTCCTTTGGTGTCTGAAGTTAGTTTATTTCACCTACTCAAAATTGGACCTGGACTGATATTACATCTAGAATTGGATTTTCTGTTCTTGATTTTTAATAACTAGGATTTGTACCACACTCAGAGAGATGAACAGAGCCAGCAATTTAGGCTGTGAATCCATCAACTCTTATGCATGAAGCAGAGCTTGGCTTGGTGAGGAGCTGCATGGGAAACCTCCCAGGACCGGTCGGATGTTGTACACAGTGGTGCTGGAGTTTTGACAAAGAGTGCTCTCCCTCCTCTGCCGGTCTTGAACTGATCCCATTACATAGGGTACATGGCAGTTAAATATTCTGACCGTATTTTTCACAACAACATTTTCCAGGCCTTCTTTTCCTATTCTGAATTGTCCCCTGGGGCTTTCTGCAAGAATCATGATGCTGGAATGTTGCATCCTGAGCACTGGTATATGTGATATTCTAATCCAGGCAAGATTCCCCCAAATATAAAACAGGAAGAGAAGGATAAAATTATGTCAGTGTGTATGCACAAGGCAGATAAAACAACAAAGACGACCCAAATGTCTTGCTGGTTACTACACCAGCATGGGATTTGAGCAAACCATGTTACATTGGATCGTTGTTTGGGGCTTTTGGCACACCAGTAACATGTGTCTTCAAGAACCCTAACGCAGTATCTAACACTCCAGGAAACAGGAAGAGGTTAGAGATCACATATCAGAGGTTACAGATGTTGAAACTTTCCATGGGTGAATTTTCCATCCTGAGCAGTTCTCTTTGTGGGGCTAACAGGGGACTTGTAGAAAAGACAAATACTAATAACCCTTTTTTTCCTCTGCAGCCCCATGCTAATGATGCTTCCCTGTGTTTCTGAAAGGAAAGTGAATTGAAGGCATTGAATAATTACAAACAGACTTTGGGATCTAGAGACTATTGCTGTATGAATATTTTCTCCTTTGGATTTATTTCAGCTGGAAGTAACTAGCAGGGTTACCCCCCCCTCCTTTTTTTTTTCCTCTCTCCAGTCATTGGATAACAAAACCTTTATGCAAAACAACAGAACAAAGTTGTTCTCCATTCTTTACACCTCCTTTTAGATTCACCTTTCCTAGATCTCTCAGGTTAACTGTCTATGGCCTAACCTCAAAAGCTGCAATAGTGAAAGAGAAAAGTGCAAAGAAGGTTCAGCTAGACAAAAGAAACGGAGAATGAGAGGGAGTCAGTTTTGCCTGTCAGTAAGCTAGACAGGATCTGGGGGTAGTTGTCTTTTCCACTTGTTAGCTTATATAAAGCCAGCTAAGTGTCCCACACTGGTTCTTCCTGGATAGTAAGATGTTGCTTTAGGCTGACATATTTCAGCATGGAGGATCTTCGACGAATTCTACCCGTTTGCTTTTGAGGAAGGGTTATAGGAAGAGACTGAGCAGTGTTATCCATGACAAGATTGGAACGGACACTCCGAGATGTGCAGCTCTTTTATCAGATAGCTAACCCTCCAGCTGGGCGTGGGTGGGAGATCCAAGGAAGTAAATTGCCTGTCACAGAGCTTCTCTGAGTCACTCTAGTGATCATATGGCTGCCAGGCCTACATCTGCGGTCTAGCAGAGGGGCTGAAGATCAAATGGACCAGTTAAAATGAAACTCAAACACAGAGACTTCTAGGAAATGATTGTCTGGGGTTACCTAGCTTCTCTATCCACCCTAGGTTGCTCTGACAGCTCCTGACAGACGGGCGTTCTATTCATTCTGAAAGCAGCAATGGGGATCCCCGAGCCTCCCATCCCAGTGCTTAAATGCAGACCTTGCTATCCCACCCTTAGCACTTTCTTCATGTCTCAGACAAATCCACTCCTTGCTGCAGGTTAAGCCCATCACTCCTACTCTTAACTACCATGGCCACGCAGAACAGGTTATTCCCTTCCTCTTTGTAGTCCTGCAGGTATTTAAGACTGTAACGTGTTCTTCCTCTACCTGCCTCCTTCCCATGATAAACAACTCTGAGTTCTTTTGACCTTTCCTCTCAAATCCTGCTTTCCAGATCTCCTATTATTTCTGCACCTCCACTCCTCCTGACCCACATTTTTGTGAAAAATTGCACCCAGGACAGAATCATAGCATCATTAAGGTTGGAAGAGACCTCCAGGATCATCTAGTCCAACCGTCTCCTTGCTACCTATTACCCACTAAACCATGTCCGTAAGTACCACATCCAACCTTTCCTTGAACACCCCTAGGGACAGTGACTCCANTGAGCCTCCTCTTCTCCAGACTAAACAGTCCCAGCTCCCTCAGCCGCTCCTCATAAGACTTGTGCTCCAGACCCTTCAACGGTTTCGTTGTCCTTCTCTGGACACGCTCCAGGGCCTCGATGTCTTTCTTGTAGTGAGGGGCCCAGAACTGGACAGAGTACTTGAGGTGCAGCCTCACCACGGCTGAGTACAGAGGGACGATCACCTCCCTGGTAACTAGGAAGAGCGAACTAGCCACAGTGCTCTGGTGTGACCTAACTAATCCTGAGAAAAGCAGAGGAGTCATTCCAGTACCTATTTCTAAGGGAGACTGATGGTTTTCCCCCACAACAGAGTTTATGTCATACTGGTGATCCACAGAAGGAGAAAAAATTTCCTAACTAGTTTGTCGCCTGCCTCCATCTTCGCAGCTGATTCTTCCTGCCTGTGCATAAATTCCTGCCTTGGCTTTCATTGAACTGCATCCTCTCTCCCTTTCATTTTTTTTTTTCCTTTTCAGAACATTTCTCCAATTTGTTTGATCGTCTCAAGTGGAAGCTCTTGCACTGAGCAGCCTCTACAAATACATGGTGCTGTTTAAATTCCCCAGCGTTAAAAATATACGCTAGACTGTAAAATGCTCTACTTTTTATATGGAAATAGCAGCTCACTGGGACAAAAGTGGCACTGCATTGCATGGCATGCTGAAGCAATCTGGGGAAAAGGAAAACAATTACATATCAGGAATAAAAATACAAAGTAAATAATAAATAAAACCAATGGGACTGAATTTACAAACATATCAAAAACTTCCTAAGCAGACACATTTACTTTCCATGCAAAAGTAGTTTCTTATCTGCTTTTATCCCCATTTTATATGCACACTGCACATCTCTGGGGACCAACTGGTTGATATGTTATTGATTTCAGGGGGAGGGGGACATACAGAACTGACACATACTTCTTTAGCAAGTAGCGCAACTCTTCACTCAGCATCCATCGGCCTCAAAAAGCAATTCTGTCCTCTTTTCCCTGTTTTCCCATTTTCTTTTCAACTATCACTTTCAGATACCTTTCAGCTTTCTTCTCTCATGCTGCATAGGGGAAGCAGCAGTAATGAATTCTAATCACAGGGAAGAAAAATATAACTGTAGAGTATGTCCAGTGGAAAAATATGGTCAGAAACTTCCCACTCACGCTCTTGTCTGTCTGCATCTATAATGCACAAAGAACTGCAAATCCAAAAGGGAGAGAAAATGCACCTCTCGCTCAATATTTTGTGCTTGTAGTAGACCAGCAGTTAAATAGAGAAAAATTAAAGCTCTGTTAAAGTTTGCACTCGATGCATGAACAAACACCTTGGAGTGAATGTACATGTTAAATGGTCAGCAGAACCCTGGGAACACATCTGCTGCCAGACTGGGACAGACCGATAAGCCCCCGATGGACAAAACCCACTTTCTGATTCTGCTCAGTTCTCTGTGATACCTACTGCATGATACATCCATGGCTTGACAGAGACCCCAGGATGCCACGCTTTCGTGTGGCTTAAGGATAACCACTTCAGGGCTATTTATAATATAAATATTAGCAAAGTTGCACTCATTCAAAAGGCACCATCATTTCTTCAGCTTCTTCTTCCAGACTTCCTTCTACGAGGAAGTTTAAGCCTCATTGGTTTAAAACTCACCTGTCAGGCATGGAATCTACACACACACAGAGTTTGCCCCAGGTGAAGAGAAATCAGAAAAGTTTTAGACACCTTACCCAAAGCACTTGCCTCATACACCACGTACCCCAACACAGCTGGACACCTCTGAGCAAACTGCCACTTTTTCTTTGGCAGATGGCTCACCTGTATCATTCCACAAGATCCATTAAGTCACATTTGTCTGCAAGCTTTGTGTTGCTAAGCACCTCCCTCAACACCACCTTCTCAAAGTAAGGATATATACACTCCTGTTTTAAGATAGCTATTGAATTTTTTTTTTCTGAATAATATCCCTCTTCACTGAGGTTCACAGCTCAGTATCTGTGGCAAAAAGTTTCATGGATACTAAGTGCTCTTTATTCACCAATTTTCAACTGTTTTACACGTCTCATGGGGAAATTTGGAAACCTGGATCTGCCAGCTCCACCTCTGCCAGCAATTAAGTGAAACCTTTTTTTGTGAGCTAAGTGAGCTTAGGGAAAGAGGAAACAGTTACTACCACTTTCAGAACACCTCTGATGAAAGCGTTCTCAGCGAGAACCTTCCACGGTGCATTTGATTCTTGCAAACTTCAATTTGGACTCTGTTGGAGAAGCGCTTTGCATTACAGAAATGCAGAGTAAGTTTGTCTCCTCTCAGTCCGGGTGACAAAACAAAGGCAATTCTTTCCTTACCAGCAGTATCCTAAGCACTGACACTGAACCCTGCAAACTGTACACTTCAAACTAGCAGGGCTCCCCAGCCAGCCTGCTTTTACAGTGAAGAAGCACTAGCAACCCCCCAACAAAAGGGATAACAATAAGGAAATAGCAGATATGCCTGAACAGAAAGACTTCAAGACAAAGTGCTTGACTTCACTCAGGGGTGATATCTGCACAGACTCAGGAGGAGGAATTCAGGTATAACAGCAGCACTGAATTTTAGTGGCTAAATAAAAAAGATGCTAAGAAGTAGGAGGCCTCTGGTGGGCAGACCTGGGCTGCTCACCCTGGTACCCAGGAGCTGGTGGTTAACCCCTTAGCTAGCATTAGGTCAAAACATTATCTAATTTCCAGAATAGAGGCAGGTGTACCACTAAACAAGAATGGTTTACCCTTGGAAGGAAAGATCCACTAAGTTCTTTTAAGAAGTGCCAAAGGTAGAACAATATCTAATTCGTTATTTTAGAAAAGCAGTTATATAAAAATAATCAAGGGGAAAAAAAGTCAACATTTTGTCTGATGTAATTAAACTGAAACACAGAAATTATAAGTTTCTTCATTTAGATAACACTTTCTTCAGGCCTAAAGCAAGTCTCTCAATAGCTTGACAACAGAGTTTTATGGGATTTGGTATGGGGAATTAGACATGTTTCCCTTCTAATTAGTGATGCCTCTAAATTTCACAGCATGCTCTGAAATTCCATACCTACCTTACATTTTATACCCCTTTTTCCTCTCATAAAAACACATGAACTGGAATAATCTTACATAACAGCACCAATATTTCCTTCCCAAAAGGATCCAAAATGTTCTAGACTTTTACTGACCAATAACAAGGAGCTACCTCTGCATTAAAACATGAGTAAGTGCTTAACAGTATACAGTAACACTAAAACCACTTTAAGACTAAAACAAAGAGCAAGGAGTTTGCATGAGAAGTTCAAAGAGATAAAAGATCATTACATCTGCATCACAATTTTGCTAAGAGAGAAATCTGCTAGAACATCAAACACTGATGTCAGGCTTTAGTATGATATATCATATAATCCAAGGGCATATGGATTTAAAAAAAAAAAAAAGCAGCACTGCATTATTTCTATATCCTCCGAGCCAGTGGAGGACAGTTACTCAGGCAAGTATAGACTTAATTCTGCATGTTCAGAACTGCTGAATGGAGATGTCTGGAGAAGTGAAAGGATGGACTTCTTTCAACATTTTGGACTCAAGGGAACTCCTAAAAAAGCAGCCCTTTCCACGTCCCACTTCCAGGTGGGCCTCTTCTTAGCTATTTATGGTCACTCCTACTTCTGGTTTCTACCAGAACACAGAATAAAAGTGCAACTAAAGGATGTTATGCAGATATTTTGAACCCAGCAAAACATTTGGTTTACCCTTGGGGTATACAACATCAATAGTCCTTGGGGCAATTTTGACTGGTATTTATTGCTACTGCTTAGCGTAGGCACTGAGGGAAACACTTCTTGTGCTATGGCAGTAGCTTTAGCATCATACTGCATAGAAGCTAAAAATCTTTCTGTCCTCATCTCTCTAACATGCCAGTGGAATGACAGAAGCAGGAAAAGAACCCATCAAATACAGTGTGTTGACTAGGTAGTGGCATGCATAAAAGGAAAAAGGAAGATGTAATTTCAGGTATTTTATTATACTCCGATTTTCACTCAATCTGATTATAACCAGCTATTTTCAGAGGCAATACTTCCTTTTCTTTCAGAGAAACCTGAAAGAACCTGCCTCAGAAGCAGGCACCTTTTTTTCTATCAGTATAAGAGTAACTTACTGCAGTGTTGATTTATATCAAGGAGCAGGTGGGATAACTTCAGGCCAACTTGAAGCTTTACCATTTAATAAGCAATGGACAAATGGAACTTATCACTGTATGGTATTCTGTGAAAATACTACTTACTATTTTGATTTCCACTAAAAAGCTGATGCTTTTGTAAAGAACGCGCTGTGTTCCTGCAGACGAAACTCAGATAATATGAAAACCACTGATTAACCAAGTAAGCAACCCAAAAATATATCTATCTAATCTAAACATGCATGCAATTTTGCATGAATACTCTCTGATGGGCCTAGAGATGCATTTGTTCTCATGTCAGGCCTTTCACCTCCTCCTAAAAACCTCGTGGAAAGAATAGGCAACAGCAGGTTCAGAGGTCAATAAACCTTTAAAATCATACAAGGGTTCAGGTTCTCCATGAATTACGGGCAGTAGTTGGTACTAGGAGAACTACCAAAGGAGTCCTTACTTTTCAGTTCTTCCACTACTAATTGAATTACCAGATAGAGATAGCTGAAATGTATACTAATGAATTGGAGTGGTCATTATGTTCTCAATTGCAAGTTTCAGATTATTTTTGCTATCTTACTAGGATTTTGTCTTTTTTTTCTCTTCATAATGTATGGGGTCAGTGCATTCCTGAGTGCTGCAGCTGAGATTTCAAATTCCAGAGCATGGATGGGAAGACATAGCACTGACTTGGCAGGCACAAGACATGAGTTCCATTCTGAGCTCTGCGATTTATTTCCTACCTCACTTTGCACATGCCTTTTTCTAATCCCACAATACATTTGTCCATCTAAATTGTACAGCCTTCTCAGCAAGGATGGTCTTTCTCTTAGTGTTTGTATCTGGCATCACTCAGCAGGGCTCCTGTTTCCTCTTCAGTCTCGAGCAGTATCGTAAGTCAAGCAATTAGGAATAGCAAAAAGCCTGATTATTCTGCCTAAAAAAGTCTGTAATGGAACCAACACTGTGCAGATGGGAGAACAGATACCTCATATGACAATTTTGCTCCATTACACAACAAAGAGTCAACTGCGAACAGCTCTCTAACAAGCCGGATGGTGGTAATTTTTTGTCCAGGCCACTCAGCAAATACTGATAAATAACAAATGAGTATGCATTTACGAGCGATTTATTAACCAAAACTAGGAGCTAACGTTGTAGCACAAACTATACTAAAACCCAACGGACATACTCAGTTTGCTGTCACCAGTAGAGGCGTCTTCAGTGGGATAATGGAGACTTGGACTACAGACTCTGCAGGGCACACATTTTGCTCTGCATTCATACAACCGTTAGCACAGTGGGATCCTGGTCCGTTATGAGGTGCCATGAATGCTAAATTACCACAAATACATATTTAGTAAGGAGCAAATGACAGGTGTTTTGTGGACAGTCAGACTGCCATATTATTTGGATTACAGAATTCTACTATAGCCCAGGCAGTTCTAAGAAAACACTATAAAGATGCCCAGGATATTTTCAGGAGCTGTCTCATGCAATATTCAATCAACTGAAGTGATTCGAAGCACTGCTGGTATTAGAGAACATACTTTGCCTTATTCATTTGTGAGCTGTTGCATACAGAATTCTGAGCACACAAGAGATCCAGAATCACAGGTAATATCTGACAGAGGTCTTTATATCTTGGAAATTCAGCCATCAACATCTGCTCAGCTGGGCTCTGTTTTAGATGAGATTTATGGAAAAGCTATTGATTAAACTACAGCTTTAGCTCCGTTTACCACTTACACACAAACAATTAAATACGTTACAGAGCTGAATAGCATTTCAAATTATAGGGGTTTCCACTTCCAAAAGCACTTAAAAACATTATCCACAGACATACATATATATGTTTGCACTATCTAATTGACATTGTTTTCCCAACTCCTTCAAGTCACCTGTAATATCAAGTCAATTAAGTATTATTTTCCCAACCTATTTACTGAGCTACCTAGCAATCAATCCACCTACACACAGAGAGAATAAATGCTCATGGGGGATGGTAGAGCTTAAAAAACTGCTGAAAAACTGTCAGCCTCCTCCAATGGCAGCCAGGCTCGTAGCTTTGCAGGATTACACAGCCTGAGATCCTGCAGAAAATAAGACCATGGGATAAAAGCTCCATATTCTCACAGTACCATTCCTTCTCTGCAAATCAATACACTCCTGCATGGAATAGCGTTACTATTTCAAGTTATACACATGCTAAACGTGTTTTGGATTACACTGGTGTAAACAGTAGATGAGATCACATTTCTTTTCCATCTCTGGGCATGAGGTCATCCTTAAAACAGAAACTAGTGCTGGGGCAGGACAGTAACCTGGGACATTCAGGTAAATCAGGTTTGGTTCCTGATTGTCACACACTTCCCAGGTGACCTTGGGCACGTCATGCAAGACCTGACTTCCAAAGGGGACTGTGCACATGGTGGAGATGAGGTAAATCCCAGCTGGTGGTCACATCTCAGCTCATAGCATACTCAGCTAACTAAACAGTCATCTCTGCAATATGTTAAATTTTGTTATGCCTGTGTGGCAGCGATGAAGGAAACAGATAAAGATACGATGTTTTCTGTAGAGCTAGTCTAAATCGGGGTCAATTGGGCTCACAGGTGATGTATTTGCAAAGTCTCGCTGTGGCCTCTCTCACCAGGCAGCGTGCGGGGTCGTGCGGCAGGAGAGCTTGTCCTACCCTCTGCCACGTTAGGCTTTGCCGTTGCTCTGAAGGGGGCTCCCACTGCAGCTTGACATATAGGACCCATCTTGTGAGGGGGCATATGATCCCACTGACAAATACTCTTTTGTCTACGTGTTCCATTCCCTAACCTTCTAAATCAAAGTATCAAACAGCTTTTTTTCCTCCCTTTGTGCTGCATGTCAGACTTCATCCCCGAGCACCGGGTAACATCCCTAGCACAAGGGGGCTCCAATTTACACAGGAAAATCTCCCTCTTTCAACACAAACCAAACAGTAATAAATCCTAGCAGTGCACTGTACAGAGCCAGCATGAGGCTGAAATCAGAGATGGCTATAAAGCTCTTTCAGAGTGAAAACTACTATTATTTGTATTGCTTCATTTAATAGAATGGCGAGTCATAGCCCTCTACAAATATGTACATTTTTGGGCACCAAGCCAGGCACTAAAACAATAGCAACTGTGACTTGTCGGGTGAGACAAGATCAATCAGGCCAGGATTTGGAGTTCAAATCACTATTGGAAATAGAGCTTCCTGGGAGCTAAAGCAAACTAAATTAAAGCACAGGTATTCACACTGCCAGAGCATCTCAAAATGAAATTTAAAGGGCTTCTTCACAGAGATCGGAGGGTAATGCAAACAAATGCCCATGAATATTTGTTCACATTTTACAAGCCTTTGCTCTGGACGTTTTCACCTGCCTTCAGTACTCTAGTGTGTGTTCAAGTGATCCACATTTCATGGTTCAAAAGTCACAGCGTTTCAGCGTTCACTGCAAATGGGTTGTCTAACAGTTCCAGTTGGGGAACACTATCAGATGATTCCCCCTGCTCAGCCGTACCTGTTAAGACAGTCCAACTTCTGAAGTGAATACCAAATGAAAATTAGAAACTTCCTTGCTCCTCAGACCGCACTAGTTCTAGCACAGGTACCCGCTCAGTGTTTCCAGGCGGGTGTTCCTTTCTTTTTGCCTTCTCTGCTCCTCTCAGTCAGGGCTGAAGAAAGGTCTAAAATTCAAGTGTCCCATCATGACGGCCCTTTGCTACTTTGTCCCTAAAAGCCTCTTCCTCCATTTACGCTCTCTGTGCTAATCTTCGCTCACTAACCAGTTGACGTCCCCACGCATCCTTAACAATGAGACACACCGGCAGCTGTCACAGCGTCACTGAGCCTATTGTTTGATGTGGTGCATGCGTACTCTTTTCACAGCACTTTTAGCCTGCCTTTTCATCACATTCAATGTGAATATACCACAAGGAAGGATCAGAACTTCAGTTTAAATCAGCCACTGTTATATACTGACGACAGTTCTGGAACAGACGTTTTATCCCTTATTGTTCTTTTTCATAAGAAAAACACATTGCCTTCCATAAATCTCCTTGGTGAGTCCACAGGGTCATCTATTTGCCAAAAGAGCAACTATTGATTATTCCCAGTGTACAGCTTCTGTCGCTGTTCCTGAAAGTGTGTGTCCGTTTCTAATCAGAGCAAGGTTATGACACAGCTTTTGTCATCTGCTTTCCCAGAAAACAGCAATATCCACAACCAATGCAGTGGTCTAAAGCACCAGAAAGAATGGGTTCTTAGTGAAGGATCTTCCTTTATTAGAATCCCATATTTTAGCAAAGTTGATGCCCTGCACATCAGTCAAATCAGCTGCAAGTGCAGCCCATCCTCTGAGTCTGCCTGGGCAGGAATCTCTGCCAATTCTTTCTAGCACATTAAGGCTTTGACGAAAAATTAAGCAGTGTTTCAGAATACCAGTTCGGTGTAAGACTTAGCCAGACATTTAGAGTAATGATCAATTACTTGGAATTTCGAATCTGACTGTGCTGATCCTTCTTGCTCACCAAATAATCACATTCTCTCGCCAAGGGACAGTAAAAGGCATGGATCTGCTAACTGATGTTCAGAGGTTTTACATGAAAACCTCAGGCACTGCTGGGACTGACTGACCCCAGGAAATGCCAGTGACACTCCTTCTTAGATCATTAGTTTGAGTCAATGACGATGGTTTGAAGGGGCCACTGTGAAATGAGTTGCTAATAATCATCATGTGTACAGACAGCATTTCAGAGTGGGCTGGGGTGCCCCATGTCAGCCTTTACTTTATGTTCATGTGCCTAATCCCCATATCAGATAATTCACACCCATTTAAGAGTACCAACCTGGGAAAATAAATCCTCAGATAACTCGCACAGTCAAATAATCCACCAAATCTGATGAGGAGGGATGAGCAGGGATAGGGAAACTATTAGGGAAAAAGGCGCAGACCGTGGGAGTCAGAAGCGGTAGAGCTCGTAGAGGAAAAGGGATGCTGAGGTAAACGTCCCCTCATCTCATCCGTAAGCGTGGGCAGAGACCACGCTGTTCCTGGAGCATTTTGGCTTGTTTTTTCACGGAGAATGAGCAGCCTGTTCATGAGAGAATGTAATACTATATGGAATAAATGAGATTTGAAAACTGCATATTTTCCACCCACACTACAATGGGCATTATTGCTGGCAGCCAGCAGTGGGAATAGCTGGGTAGACAACCAGCCTTAATTAGGAGCAAGGCATATTCTTCTCAGGAGAAAGCAAAGCTTGCAAATGTTTGCATCGAGCACATTCTGTGGATTTTAGATGTAGCACCATTTGCAAAGCAAGGTCTGATTGAAAATGAGTGCACTGTAGGGCATCATTTTCAAAATTTTGCACAGGATATTCCTCCAGACAAGCAAAGGAGGACAGGTTTTCAGATGCTGTCACTTCTTACTCTATGAATTGTAGGTGATGCATTCATCCAAAATACCAAGTGTCAGGAACAAGGGCCACAACGTCTGCAAGGGCTAAGCCCTCTGAAACATCACAGACCCCTGAGCTGGCACTGGAACTACTCAAGCTGAGCTGGAAAATTGTTCAGGGCTCTGTTGCTGCATTCCTACGCAACCTTGGCTCGTGTGGCCAAACCTGGTCTGCACTGGCACTGGGAATAAGCAAGCTGAGCTAAGGTGTGAGCAATTACACCTCCTTAAATCACAATGATGTTATTAAGAGAACTTCCTTTAGGACCATAAGGGGTTAAGGAAGGCCAGACCAATCAAGAGTTCCCCAAGAAAATATGGCCGTTCACTCCTGACACACCTCCAGCTGACCCTCAGCAGCGTTAGACCCTCATGGAGCCCATCACAGCCTTGCCTGCCAGAGCTGACATGAGAGAGAGGAAAGTTGTTGCTAAAAAGCGTTTTGCAAAAGGGTTTCCCATGTAAGCTCAACATTTGTAGAACAGTTTTGATGCCCTTCCTAGATTTGTGTTGTTTTTAGAAAACTGTTTGAAAACAGAAAGCTGATTATTGTTCATGGTGAAAAGCTGAAACGTTGTGTTGTTTATTCTGCTTTGGAAGTGTTTCGGCTGCAGACATCTGAACCTGGCTCCATTTCACTTCTGTATGGCTTCCAGCCTCCCCTGGAGACATACTCACACGCACGCAGCCCTGTCCTCTGCCCTCCCACTAGCAGGCTGCCACCAAGCCAGGAGGTGCTGCTTCCTCTAAAGTAGTCATCAATGTCAGCACATGAATCCACTGACAGATGGAGACTGAAAGTCATGAAGAAAACAGTCCTGCCCTAGAGATCAAATCCATCAGCTTCCCACCATGTCTCACTCCTCTTGCTCGCCCAGGAACTGACTCCCTAAGTTCCCCTGGAAGACAAATCTCCCCAGGGCCAAAGCACAGAGCTGCCAAGAAGTTGACTGAGCCGTGGTTTTTGTTGTTTCACACTGTAATTACACATTAAGATTTGGAATGTTTTCCTGGGTTTTAGAGGCAGCTGAGTCTCTCCGGCCTCTCCCATCCAGATGGTGCACCAACTGGATGTGAATCTTCAGACAACACTTTTCAAACTTGAACTAAAAACCCAACAACAACAAATGTAATTGAATGAAATCTCTGCCTGTGAAAGAAACACAGCTGTGAGAGTGTAGCAGAAAAAGATCTAAATCCACTGTAGACCTCAGGTATCCACAAAAGACAAACAGCCCTGACTTTTTGTGGCTGGGGCCCAGGTGGCCCCCAAGGGTCAGGATCTAGCCCCTCCACTCCTTGCACAGCACATGGGACAGAAGGCTCCTCCATCCACCCAGGCCCTTGTCCTTGGACTCATTCCACTTCTGTGTTAGGATGTTTTAATGGAAATGCCATGCACAAGCCTGGAAAGAGAGATCCTGCCTCCAAGCTCCCTCCTGCCAGAGGGAGGTCCTGGTCCAGGCGTTCCTTCATGCTGAGCTCCCTTCTCTCACTCTTCTTCTGACCACACAGTTCTTCCACTCCTTTCTACAAGGGTTTGAGAGTAAGGTTCTCCCACCCAAGCCATCACCAGGGGAGATATGCCAAGAATGTGCTTCTTGGATTGGGAATGACATTAATTGGTATGCCCTATTGTGGGGGTAGATCTAAAAGGTGTTTCCATGAAAGGTGCTACCTACCTCCATTTTTCAAAACAAAGGAGTTACATCTGATTTTGGGGAAAGCCCTGTCTTGTCACTGCGTGCTCTCTGTTCAGAGGGTGTGGGTCAGAGCAGGCCCTTTGCAGCATCACTCTGCAGTGATGGTGAGGCTCCAAGGCACATCACACTGCTGTTAGTCTGGGTGTTTAGACAAGACTGGCATGCAGAATGGAGGTGTCAATAACTGCTTTAAAAGATGCGCTCTAAAAGGTGGCGTTTAAAAGGTAGGTCAGTTTGGCATATAATTTTGGAAGGATACACCAGAAGTCCCTGCGGACTTTGTTTTACGTACCCAAGGCCTTTCCTAGATCCTAACTTCAGATCCTGTATTTTACACAGCAGGTGCAGGCATCAGCACTGCAGATCTACTCCACTGCCTTTCCACCACAGACTACACCAACCCCTGTACCGCTGCTCCCGCAGTCCTCCTACACACTGACCTCTGAAGCACAAGAAGCGATAGCAAGGGCCTTCGTGGTGTGTCACTCATGATGAAGGCTCCAGAGACCTTATGAGATGAAAGCATTTAGGCACAGGCATGGAGTCACCAACTATACCTGAACTGTAAGGCATGGCCTACATATGTCTTTGCTTCTAAAATACCAACCCAGCATGGCCTGGGTTCAAAGAAAAAAAGAGATGCAGTTCCTCTAGAAGTTGACATAAGTTGTTGTTTGTTTGTTGGAGCTTTTTTGTTGTTTTTTTTTCTCTTTTAAACTCAGAAACAACAAAAGTCCATTGCCAAGAAGGTCTGTGTGTCAGAACTGGATCAAGACCGTAAAGTCATGTAGACAGGAGCAGTGGTTGGAAGCAAATACTGAGTTTTGATTCTACAAGGTAAAGGATTTCTACTTCTTCCTGAATACCTATGCAACTGTTCACACCAATTCATTTCTACACGTCCAGAGCCCGGGGAGCCAGCCTGATGCCTGATGCAAGAATAGCAAGCTAGTCCCTGACAATCCAGAAGAAACTAAATTTGAGCTCCTTTCAGATTGCCTACCGTGAGATTATAAAGAAAGCCCCTTCATCTAAATGGCTTCACGTTAATTTTCTTCATCTGTTTCACACTTCTCCCCCTTTATCTCCCCACTTCTCCAACAATACAAACGATGTTGGCTTGGACGTATTTTCTCTCCAGCAGTTCAATAATTTGGAGACAGCGATGCATCAGAGCTCTCTGTTGGAAAGCACATTCAAACATTTACTATTCACTCCTACGCTGATTACTCACTCAGAGTGCTTAAAAAAATAATAATAGCAACATTAAAAAACAACAAAAATACCAACCTAAAACAAAAATGGGAATATGGAAGTGTACAGCATTAAAATAAACTCTGGTTCCCTTGCCAAACTCATTAATAATTTTGGCTTTCCAAAAAAAAAAAAGATTTGGATTGCTCTGCTCTTCAAGTATCAAAACATCCAATTAACACAGCTAATTAGCGTCACAAACAGCAGTCAAAAGAATGGTAATTTAGATTCAGGATTTCAAAGGTTTCTTAATCCCAGGCCAATGCAACTAATCTCTGAGAGGCTGAAAGTGTTTTGTTATTGCAATGCAATTGTATAGCATCCCATCAATTAGTGGCATTGCAGGGAACACTCGCTTGCATGATTCATTTGTCTAATCAGGACAAAAAACAAAAAAGGGGGGGGGGGGGGGAGCGGGACAAAAAGGAACAGAGAAATCTAACTCCTTAAAATATGCAGCATCAATTTTTTCCAAATAATTTATACCATAGCTGGAAATGATTGTGAATAACACTGTGTCCTTCCCAAAAGTGAGCCAGCAGGCTGAAGGGGTTTTGCTAGTTTTTAAGAGATTGATAGGACAGTAAAGCCAGCCACGCAAGTGGTGTCAGCTGCCCTGCAATTAGGTGTGTTGGCCGATATGAACATTTTCTTAGAAAGAGAGGGAGGAAATATATATGAATGAAAAATCCCTTTCTTACCCACCTTCCCTTTATACACAAAAATGTGTCTAAAAACCACAGAAATGGCAAGATTCTCAGCAGACAGACACCGTTACATCCTCCTCACAGTCAATTATTGTTGTCAATAATTGCTGTTACACAGCACATTATCCAGGGATTTGATCCCCGAGGCTCCTGGCAATCCCAAAGTTTACCACATACGGAAAGTTCACTTTTTCCAGTGGGATGGGAATGGAGGAGCACTCAGCACCACTGCTGGGATCACTGTTCTTGTCTTGGCTACAGACTTAAGCTACCAAAGTAAGATTTGATGGCGTATCAGCAACACTCGGATGTCTCTGTTTGTTCGGATCTTGCATCAGCTCCATTTTAAAGGTAAAGTCCACTGGGAAATGAGCAAGGTCCAAGTTCAGATACAAACTTTCTCTTAATTTGCCATGTTTCTCTATAAGTTCTAGTCCAGCTCTGATCAAAACTTTAAAATTTTTACCTTCTTCCACACTCTGCTGCCTAACCCTTCCAAAAACCGGTGCAGTCTTTTGGTCTTTTGCTGAATTTGTCTTTATTTCAGATTAAAAGAATTTGAATTTCACACTATACCTTCCCCTTGTACCTAATCCTTGCTCTGGCCTATAATGCGACCTTGTGCCTCAGTTTCCCTGACTTCAAAACAGCGATAAGTAGTACAAAGTAGTACCTGAGCTCTGGAATTAAACCACGAGCATGACAAGTTGAGGGGATTATGACAAATAAAATGTTTCAGAATAACGGTGATAAATTACAGTTTTACTTTAAGCAACCTCTACGCAGAACTGAGCTGTTCAGTATAGCCTGCTCCTGTAAGAACTAGCGTGATCCAGCTATATAACAACAATACTTTTTGCTTCCAGCGTATGCAAACACTGACCCATCCCTCCTCACACCAGGGCCTTTCTGCTCCATTTCCCGTTGAGTACGTAGACATCTTCTAAATCATCAGCATTTCTACCACAAAAGTAGCCAGGGGCTTCACAGTTCTGGATGTTTTTAGTCTAGTTACAATATTGAGTCTATGCTTAGAAGCAGCTGGGGGTGAAATGCTCACTACGAAGTGTTTGGTCCTATCCATAGTATCCTTTCTTCACGTCTGGAAAAAGAGTGAGAAATCCTGAAAGCAAATAGACTTGAATCAAAACAAGGTCAAGCAGCTGGAAAATAGATTCTTCATGACAGGACGGAACATTTGCCTGCCCCAGTCCTAATTTCTAGCTCCTGTATTGGACCTGCCATACAACTGCACTTAATAAGACTGCATTGAACAAGACAACCCATGAGCAGAACAGGCTCTGTAATGAGTTAAGTGCACGGCCAAATCTAACTGAAGTCAAGAACAGGGAACATACAAAAGCTGGGACCACTCCCTACATGAGCCTGGTAAATGATCCCAGTATCAGTTCTGGTCCAGGCAAAGTAGGTATAAAAAAGGTATTCAGAGGTGAAAAAGTTAATGTACAAATACAGTGTTCACTCCTGAAACCATTACCATGTTTTAAGGCACAAAGCACTAATGAAGATGTATAGACTCAATCTCATGGACTTATAGACTGAATCGTTGCCTCTCTTATATTAAGCTCTGGCTGCTCTTGCCCACTCAATCATCCTTAACACACTCATTGGCATCAACCACTTCTTTTGTCCTATACAGAGATCCTCATATGCTGCAGGTTTTGATACAAAGTCTAAAGAATGGATAATTATTAAAGGGCACTTTGTTGTAACTGGGCTCTGCACTGCTTGGGTTGAGCCATTTACCCAAGAAAAATTAGGAGAAAGAAGACTTTTAGGAAGCCCAGACAAAGCAAAAAGTTCTCCGAACAGTATCCTTGATTAATACATTTTATTAGAAATGGCCCTAATAGGAACCTTATCTATGAATTCCTTCAGTGTTTCATGACTAAGGAATTCTCAAATCAAAGCCTGCCTGAATTAGTTTCACAACAGAATGGACTTTTAAAAAGGGAAAGAAGGAATCTCTATTCATTTTTTGGTTCTCACAAGTCAAAATGCTTACCAGTCTTGCAGGATTCAAACCTCAAAGGCAGGTATCCGTGGTAAAGAGGGTGATATCGTAGGAACACTCATACTATTTCTTTAAAAGTACTGAATCCCAGAGTCACCGAATCACTCAATAAATAACACTAGGAACACTGATCCGTAACCCTCCCCACCCCTGAACATATCCTAAATCTCAGCACCATTCAGCTAAGCTGACACTACGGTAGGACGCTCTCTGCAGCACATACACACACAGGTGACAGATGGAACTCAAACACTAAAAAAACTTTGGGAAAAGCACTCAACTTCTGAGCATTAAGTATTCAAATTCTGTGGCACCTTCAACTGTTGTTCTGCTATTGTGTTAAGAACAATTGGTATCAAATGATTCAAGGCACCTTCTGGTTCTGCCTCAAAGGAGAAAGTGGTATTTTGATCAAGGTGGTTCAACAGTTTTCATCTCCTGCTCCAGCTTGATAGCAGAGCTCACGGACAAAAGAAAACGAAAAGGCAGGAGCAGCTATCTCAAAATAGCACTGCGAAAGTTAGCAGGCGAAGTTAGGTTTTAGCTGAAATCCTGCTTCACAGCCTTACTGAAGATCGAGCAGTAAAGTGTGCTCTTACTGTTTGGCTACCTAAACCATGACAAAGCCTGTGCTCCTAAACAAACACATGCATTCTACATATCTTATAGTCCAGCGAATCAACAATCAAAATTGTAGCATTGCTTTTCCTGTGCAACCTGCCCACATTGTTTTCCAAACCTCATTTTCCCGATGTATAAAATGGAAAGAATATTGGCCTTCCTCGCTAAGGCAGCCTGAAATTCACCAACACAAAGGCTGTTATGTAGGAGCTCAGAAGCACTCTTTATGTAGGGCACATTTACTCTCGGTTTTTCCACCTTGTCCTTTCTAGATGTGTTTGGAAATGTACAATAGATTCATAGCGAGAAAGAACCTTTGTTTGACCAGAAAAAAATCTCTTGAGGTCTGGACTTCCTAGTGTTGCTGAGCCTAAGTCAGGTGCTGAAGTATGATCTTAGCATCATTTGTATGTATATTAGCTCAGAGTTAATAGATAGGTACATAGATCTACATTACAATTAATAAGCCTAGCCAGGGAAAAGTAGGTCCCACAGCACACCTTTCAGAAGCAAGCCGTTATTAATCAGCATTTTAACGAAGCATAATTACAACAGCTTATGGCTCCCACCAGGTAAAGCAATAATTATAGGTGCAACCAAATAAACAGGGAAAATAATTACCTATTTCTCAGAGCTATTATTAATTTAACCAGGCTCGGAGTGATGGCTAGACAGACAGCTCGGTGCTTTTGCACTGCCGGCGAGGAAAACTGTTGCGATTAAAACAAAGGTCACAGTTGCCATTGTCAAAGAGGGAGGAAGGTACACAGCCTTTTTAATCTCCAGGACACCTTCCAGATTTCAAACAGACAATGTGTTTATTTATAGGGCAATGAAATTCGTCCCATATGCACTGCGTATGAGAAGCACATCTTCTTCTGGAAGGAAGAGGCGAAACACCCCGAGTTGACACACACACTCATGTTGGATGGACAGCATGAAAACACAGTTCTGAGCATGGTGGGGTGATGCTAGTCAGAGAAAAGGCCCCCAGAAATACCTGGGTTGTCTGCAACAACAGGGGACTGGATTCAAGGAGGATGTCTGCTTACGCTGCTGACAGTAAAGCAGACAACTTTGTGCACTGACAGACATGTCCAGACAGCTGGTCCAAAGGCAGCCGTGCAAAGGGCGGACAGGACACCAGGACACCGCACTTCCAGGGACTCACTGATCTGCTTGACAGGAGAGTTAACCACTGGCAGAGAAAGGCCCTGAGTTAGTCCTGCCACCACGACTGACTTAGAGTAAACGGTGCCGTTCAGATGGATCAGTGGAAACCATTTAATAATTACTTTCCAGGGCAGTTTCTGCTCTGCTGTACTCTCTATCCAAGGAGAACAGCAGACGCAGACACATCAAGCGCCACTATAATATCTGGAACGCTCCAGGCTTCCTCTGGATTATGGTGGCTGGTAAGCACACCCCCTCCTGAACTCAGTGAGGCTTTCTGATTGCATCGGGGGTCCCCCACTGCATTGACACTCTGCCTTTTGCAAGCGAGTCCCTAACATATGAAATAAAAACAAACCAAAGCCTTTGAATTTGCTTTCGTGATGCTCCCATCTCACTATGGAAACACAAAGTAGAGAGGTTGATGATGATTTATTGCACACAGGTGAAAAAACCTACAGCTCAGTGGTGGTTTTGATTCCAGATCTAATACCATTAAATATTAATACCTTAATGATTCTAATACATGCTGGTTTTACCTGGTGATCCAAAGGAAGGAGGTGGGGTCAGGGAGCGCGGTGGAACGCTGCCAAGCACAGGCTATTCCTCCAAAGAGCTGGAGACTGCAGTGTGGGGGCAGAAACAGGGAGGGAAAGTAGGCAGGCGATGGAATAACACCGGACAAAATGGCAAACCATCGGGTCAAGACTGAGACCAAATTATATCGCTAGTGATGTCATTACGACACAATCACAGTGTGGCTCTACTAAGCCACATTTGTCCTCAGGCCACTTTCCAGTCCTCTGAGTATTTCAGCGGCACCGTTTCGTTGGGTCCTCCAGTGTTTCGGAACAAACTACACTGCTAAACAGATCTGTGGCAACGCTTCGGGCTGAAAGACCAACGATGCCTTTGAACAGCATCGACTCCTCAGACTGATACAGGTCAGCTCAGACGTTTCTGACTCCAACAAAACAGCTGGGAGGATTGAACCAACTATTTTGGGTGTTTCCTAAACTGGTCCACTAAACCAATTCAAATCCACAAACTGTCTGCCCTCCTCCCTGAGTGTTGGAGCGTTGGGTTGCCCACGTTTGGGGGCCAGGCTCTGCCAAAAACAGGCACTTCACGTTCAGAAGTGGAGCATCCTTTGCTAGGGTTGCTTTGGCTTAATCATCAGAACAGCTCTTTCATTCTCATTCTTCCTCCATTTTTTTTTTCCTCAAGAATTACCAAGCCTGAAAACATTCAGTTGTGTTTCATATTTAGCAAGATGACTTTGCACTTCCATACTGATGTCATAAAAACAAAGGAAGAAAAGTAAGGCACTTGTCAAGGACAAAACTGAAAAAAAAAAATCATAAAAAGGGGGGTAATTTAAGAAGTTTCTGAAATTAATAAAAACATAGTGACACAAACATTCCTTAAGTAACCTGAGGAGCTCCAGAACTAATCAGCTGGGAGAAGGTTTAAATGAAACCTTGATATGTTTTAGCTAAGCTAAACCAAATCCCAAAGCCTTTTTAGCTTCCCTGTCACTAAATGGAGGCTTATGCCACTGTAATTTGGGCTTGAATTGAAGACATGAATGTCAATAGAGTCAAGAGGTTTGGATACATGTGGGGTGGAAAATTTACCCCAAGGGATAGATTTTACCCCTTGCAAAAGCTGTAAAGAAAGGATTATAGAGAAAATGAAGTTATATTGCCAAAGCAGGAGATTTAAACCCCTCAGGCAACTTCTATGTAATTTTATTATTCTTTTAATTTAATTTCTTAAAATCTCTTTCTCCCCCCACTCCAAACACTAACCATGAAATAATGCATTGGAAGAAGACATGGTGGCGCCAAATTCTCATCAGCTGAAGTGCTCTAAGCTCAATTTGAACAGACAAGGTGCCTGCACAAGGCTCTGAATCAAGTACTTGCCCTGTGTTAAGCAACTTCTCCTTGCAACAGGGGGCATTCAGGGTCCCAGGGCACCCAGTCTTCCTGCTGCCAGAGAGCCAAAGGCCTTAACTGAAAGGCATATGGGGAGGGACAGCTAACCTCCCGTCCTGCTGCCTTCCCTTTGCAGGGCACAGAATAAACAAGGAAAAGGCTGCTCGTGCCTATGCAGTACCTGAAAGCAACAGATACATTACCTCAATGTCTGGGTCACCCACATGGGTTTTTTTGAACCTTAGATGTTGTGTCCCTGATCCCTTTGGGCCAGATGCGCAAAGAGAGCTAAAGCCTCCACAACGTGCAATCTGAATTCCTCGGACATCGCTGCAATTAAAAAGGGGTTCAAATGCTACATGTTTTACAAGGTCTTGGGAGAAACTTTTCTGCATTTTAAATGACCCTAAAAACCTTCACCTGCCTTTTGCCTCAGTCCACCTATTTTAATGACAGTATTAAGCATGACGGCCTGTCTCAGAAGCGTGCTATGACATTTCCTGAAATACATTAGTGACCTCTCATGAGAGGGCCAAGGTGCAGAAAATACTTTACAGAACTATTGGTGAGGAGCAGAACTCATTCCATACTAACCATGGTTACATTCCACAGGAAAAAGTCTCAAAGTGAGCATATAAAGTGTCTTAAGCATACAGTTTCTATTCAGCTGCTGTCCAAAACAATGTGAACCTTCCATTGAATTTCCCTGGCATCTTTCTCCTTGGAAGCTTAGGTGATACTCCAAGTAGCTGTATGAGTCTTTCCAGGCAATTCAAATTCAAAGCTCCTGCTGCTGGCGGCCTGAGTCACTTTTACAAAGGTTTTCCCTGCTACTTTGTTTTGAAGGATGTTATCTGAACTTCAAATTCCAAGATAAACAATACAGGGCAGGTTTTGCTTAACCTGGATGTAAGTTTAATGCCTGGCTGATCAAAGCAGGCTCTCTCTGTCCTGTGCAATATCTGACTTTACAGAGCTACATTGGCAAACTGGTCCAATGCTTTCCACAGAGAAGGAAAACGCACTGGAACAATGTGAGTATGTGGGGGATCAGCAACGATGCAAAAAAATCCATCACCGAACCAAATACTGCAAAGTGGGAAAAATCCAAGCCAGAGCTGGTTAAACTCCTCTGCAGAGAGAGAAACCTGAAGACAGCTTTCTCCAGCTGGTTGCCTTATCCTCACACTAGATAAGGAGCTGCACCATACCGTCAATCAGCAAAGTATGATTCCTGCACTCACAGACAGGGAAGTACTCCAAGGAGTTTCCTTGAGGACCAAATTCACTTTTGTGCTTAAGTGGTAAATGGAAAATAAGGTACCTGAAGTCATCTCTTGTTCTTCCCATCCCTCTGCCTCATCACCTGAGCCTGAGCTACTGTGGCCTTGCAAGAGGACCACGTGGGTGTGCCCCCCAATTGGTGGGACCTGACAACCCAAGGTGTGGGAGCTGCATGGTGACAGCGTCCACAGGGGGACACGTGTGGCTGGGACCTCACCTGTTTGGCTCAGAAGTTTGGCCACTCTCAGGGAGAGCACACAATCGAAAAGAATGCTGCCACCCTCATCCAGCTCCCTTTTCTGCCAGGCTACACAGCTAGGCTTACAAAGGCCTGCAGTTTTTTCAGGTCTACAGTATTTTCTGTAAAAGTCTAGGCTCTGGGAGCCATCGGTTTATTTGAGGTTTCCCCGGCATTCATTTAAAAGTGCAATTGTAGGCTTCACAGTTGGAGAGAAAAGCTTAATAATGCAACGGTATGCAGACCTAAAAATAGACTCAGAAAATTTTACAAGACTCCCAAATATCCCTGGCAATGCTGGATTCCAGCTTCACTGGTGCATTCCCTTGTACTTCGAGCTTTTTTTGCACGCACCAGGAAACAGAAGAGAGAATTTAAAAAAAAAAAAAAAAGAAGAGGAAAGCATAATTGTAAAAGTTCAAAATTATTGAGGCAAGAATTCAGAGAAAACGCAGTGCAGAAATCAACTCATTTACAAAACCTGCCTGGGCTGCCAGGGTCCCTTTAACTGAACACACTCAGCGCAAAAATGAGTCCACGTTGTATGCAATGAAAATGCCGATGAACGTCATCACCGTGCAATGGCTTTAAAATTGATTTGTGGGAGGTAGGAAGATTTTGTTTCACCTTCCTTAGTGGGGAAGCCAGACAGAGCTTTAAGCTTTATTGACTCTGGTGTTATAATCACACTTGCTGGTCTTTCAACCTGTTCGAGAATTGGAGAGAGGCTTTCTTCTCTGTATGACTAGACACTGTAGCATGGTCGATTCTGTGCTGAATTGAAATTCATCAGAGCCTGCTTTGTCTCAACAGAGTAATAAAAGCCTAAAACGTTATTATGCATGAAATGGTTATGGAGCTGGTGAAAGGGTTGTTTTTCCCCCTTGTTGCAAAAAGGGGAGGAGAAGGGGAAATATCTGACCTGACAATAAAAAGTGACTGAAAGAAAAGTCTTTCATATGAAATTGGCTCTACCTGCAAAAATGGTAAGGGAAGGAAAAGCACCAAACAGATCTCAGAGAAGGAGCCCAAAGGATGGGATGAGAACCTCACCAAGACTTAGTGCTGCTCAGTGCAGGGGACTCAGCTAAAATCCATCTCTGCTCATGGATAACCCAGTGTTTAAATGTAACCACAGTCTGCATCTTTTCCTCATCTTCTTCTGACACGAAACATTACCAGGTACTTCAGGGCACAATACAGCAAATTTGCGCTCTCCCTGGCTCCTGTCCTGCAGAGAATTATGTACTCACTGTACCCCTGTGTCCCAAATGAAGCGTTTGTAAAAGGTACTCATGGGATCAAAAGGCCTCACCAAGCCTCATCTTTCCTAACATAAACCAAGTCGTAAAAATACATGTCACAGTCCAAATATGACCGAGGGTGGGAGAGAACAGGTCGACACACCTTGATCTTCAGAGGCTCCTCTCCCCCAAACTAAGCATTGCCTGCTGAATACCTGCGACCCAGACAGCACTTTGTGCTCTTTGGGGCAGACCGGGGTGATGTGGCAGTGTTAAAGTCTGGCCATGTCTGCAGAGGAAAGGGGGCATCTGAGACAGGCACCTGAGGATGAAGGGTACGCCCTGTGCAGCCTTTCTCTTGGAGTGCCTATTAGAGTTAATTAGCAATTAAGTAATTGAATTATGTACAATTGCACAAAAAACATAGGCATGCACATAGATAAGTACCATGCACTAGTACACGCCTTTCCTATCTCCGCAGTGGCACGTACATAGAAAATAAAGACAAAGGAGGACCTCGCAGAACTGGGTGGGAGTTTGCTAGCCACCCTGGATGGCACCCAGCCTCTGCCTGTGGTGGGTGCCCGGGGAGGCACTCGCCCCACGGGCAGCTCTGTAACGGGGCTGCCTACACCTGCCTATCAACACCCGCAGGGCCAGGCTCAGGCTCCCCGGTCCACACCGGAGCTCAGTGGGTGACGCTAGCTTTAACGCCAGGTTAAACATCCCGGCGCCACTAAACACCTCCCCAGGTTTGAAGGAGGTAAGAACAGGGTCCCAAACACGTGCTAAACAAACCCACAGTGTCTGTGTGCTTTTGTAAACAGCTCAATTTAAACCACACAGCGTTTACCCCCGCCTCAAAAAAAGGGCTCATGAAAGTGCCTGGTCTCCAACCCCCTTGAATCCTCTCAGAGGGGGGCTTTTAAAGCAATAACTATTAAAATGTTACTGCCATTTGTCTAATGCAATTCCATGCTCCACATCCATCTTTGTAGAGCTGACTTTCATTAACACTTCAAAAATAATTTAAGGTTTTCGTGGTGAAGGTTAGAAACTTTTCACAGCTCAGAGCTAATAGCTCTGCTGTTTACATGCTATAATGTCTTGATAACCTTTTCAAACACACTGTGGCCAGCAGCTGGGACCTGTCCCTGCTATTTTTGTTCCCAGAATGTAACAGCAGAAATGTGATGACTTTGTGCCCCTGAAACGGTCACATTTCTTCTCTTTAGGCTTCACTTCCATTACCGCACTAACAGAAAGGGCCTCACCTTTTCAAGAGGCTCCTGATGTATTGAAATATAGCCCCGGCTGTCCTTTCCCTGGAGAAATGAAACAAGCTGATTGTCTCGCTGAAACCCCAGTTTCAGGAGACATAGGAGGAGGGCAGGCCTTTCCTATCTGGGGATGCCTTGGAGAAGGCAGTGAACTATCTTGCCTGGAAGAGTAAGGATAGGATTCCTGGTTTCAGGTGCTGGATGGACAAAGTCATAATCCCACAGTGTTTATTCCAGCACTGCAGCAAAGCACGTGCTGCAGCATTCTCACTTTGCTTTACTTGAGCTGTGTGCAGATTACAAAGCCTTACTAGATATATGGCAGGCTGGGAAACAATAGCTGGATTCTGTGGCACCCACAGGCCAGGAAACGGTGTCTCTGTGAAGAAGCAGGTATCTCACTTGCTCCAGTGTCCTGCTCGCTCAGCAGCTGGAACAGGGAGGCAAGATGGAAAGATGCTGTGGTATCCACGTACCTTTCTAAAAACATCACACAGGCCTAATTTCAGCATACTGTCCGTAAAATTACTGGTCCAAACAGTGCCCTCAGATACAATTTACATGGAAATATTCAATCCCATGGAGAGCTCCAAGAGGGGTTTTCTCTCCCCTAAACCCAGAAGCAAATAAATGCAGCTGCTCCGTACTGATAGTGAGTAAAGGCCCTGAAGCTGAGAGCATGGGACCAGTCCATTCTTATTAAGTTAAAGCATTAACAGTCCTGGACAAGCTGTAAAAATAAAAAAAGGAGACATGATCAACTCAGTCAAATTTACAGCAGACCTGAGGGCACATCCATGATGTTCTCTCTCCTGGGAGCTCTGCTAGATACAGCCTTGGAGCAGACATGAGCACCACAGCACGTGTTGCAAAGAACAGGGTAAATGAGCCCTAAAAGAAATCGTTTTAATGATCATCTTTCTCCTTTTGGGCAGGGATGTGAAAGGCAGAGGTCAGTTTGTGACAAGACCCCTGTGGCCTTCTTGAACCCATTCAGAGACCAGACGAGATGAAATGATGGGTTGCGAGTTCTTCCCAGTCTAGAGAGGCTTCCAGAGGGCCCAATGACTACGTGCAGCATGGGCTGCTGCCACCACAGAGTGCTTGTCCTTCAGAGATGGATCTGCACATGGGATCCTAGAGGGTATGGTGTAAAGTATTTCTTGCTCCTACTAAGTCACTGTAAGTAGCTTCAAGTACAGGCTTCTGATCTCCATCCAAGTGCTTTAATTTTTTAAGGTTAAGAAGTGATGACAAAAACTTTTGAAAGATTCCTTGGCTTGGAAAGAGAGGGGAGTAAATCAAAGAGTAAAGCATACATCATAGAATTTATTGTGGCTTATTTAGGCAGCTTGGCTAAATACTCCATGGAAAGCTGCAAATTCAGCAGAAATTTTGCAAGGAGTTAGCGTAGCAAATGAGAACAGATAGCGATCAGGCTACAGAACAGCAAAACAGAGTCATCGTTAATTAAGAGACCTAAATGATGGGACCTGCTGAATTAGGTCAGTGAATATGCCCCTTCCTCGTCTAGTTTAGGTTGTGTAAATGACTTCAAGCGAGGTCGTTTTCAGAGTTCCTGCAGTTGCCAGTGGGGCCATATAATGGACGTGAGAAAAGCAGCCAAGAAATATCCAACAATTTAGATCTACTCTAGAACTGGGTCAACATACGGCAAAAGAAAATTAAAGTCAACAAATGCAAAGTAATGTTCATCGCCACATGATCCTTGGAACCCCTGCTAAGCCTAATTTATATAAATGGCTTAGAGAAGCTCACTAAAACTGGTTAAGCCTGCTGACAACACAAAATTGGGGAAGTGGACATGGAGAGGAAAGAAAAAAAGCAAGCAAAGAAATTCTACAGAGTCCTTAGTTTCGCTAGGTAATTTGGGCAAGGTGCAGCAAATAACTCTTAATGTTGACAAATGCAAAAGCAATACAATTTATTTGCAAGATCTCAGGACAAAATGGGAATTGCTTTGGACTTCAGCAAGGGGAAGCTAAAATGGCTGCAGTGGGAAGACAGTAGCCTTTTCTCACACAGGCCAGGTATTACAGCCATGTAATTAATTTTAAAGCTAAGAAAGGAATCAAGGTGAAAAAAGCCAAAAATAAGCAGGTTGCTTAAAGATAACCCCAAAAAGCAACAAAATGGACCTGCATCTATTATTACATCTTTACAGCGAAATCTTTAGCTGGCAAAAAAACCTGCATAGCTAATATTCTGCAAAGCCTGAGCACAGGCAGGACCTTTATATAGGTGGATTCAGTACCTTTGCATGAGACAGATGGAAAGGTTTAGCTTCCTAAACTCCTGGTTAGGGTTACTTCTGGTAATGAAGGCTTTCTAGGTCACTTAGAAAATTCAGTCCCATGTTACACTAGCAGTCCTAGAGTACAAAAATGATAAGCTCCAAAATGAAAACAAAGCCTTTGAGAGAAGATGGCTTTAGGTAACCTTCGCCATTACCTCAAGATTGATTCGAGTGCCTCATAACCAAATGTGTGCAAGGATGGCTTCTTTCAAACAATCAGGACTTGAAAGCTGTTAGCAGATGAGGCAGAGAGAGGTCAATTTTGCAGAAGAACTATCACACAGGTTCTAACACTGTCCACTCCAGCATAGCCAACTGATCACACTGCAGCACAGGGCAGACTAGAGATATCAAGCCTAAAACTGAGAAGGAAGCAGAATCAACTTATTTTAAAAACAAGACTTTCTGGACTGTCCTCCATCTTCATAAAAAGCAACAGAAGGTGACCTTTTGGAATACTATCCTTCAGTTAAGGCATTAAAACCAGACTGCACAGTGCTTTGAGAAATATTCTACACAGGGTGTGAGAAGTGACTGACCGAGATACAACACAGTGATACACACTGTAATAGTGAAATGAGCAGCGGGAAAATGCATAGGACTACTATAGGCTATAAAGGGAGGACAGATGAGGACGAGTTCAGAAAGGAACCTAAAAGGGAGGGAATAAAAAATACAACACAGATGACATCACAAGTGCCGTAGTCAAGGAAACATGTTTCTTTTTTTCCCCTCAGTTCAGAGCAAGCAATCATAAAATAGACAAAAAGAGGAATTCAGAGCCGCTCCTATCATCTTCCCTGAGCTTATACAACTTCCAGGGCAATACAAAGGTTTCATCAGTATAGATTTGGGATCTAACCTTCACAAATGTTTGCTCTTTCAGTGTCGAGTTTATAGTAATTTTGTTCCTGACTTCATTGCATCACACCGCGGATACACACAACACTCATCTACATGGTGAGAATGCCTTACCTGCCCATTTTTGGGTAGTCTTTCAATCACCAACTAATTGTTAGAATATTATATTAGCTACTCCAAGTTAAATGCTTGCAACATTGTCAAGGTGTTATGATTGTGCAGCTGAACTCCACTTTGAACCTTTTTATGGACGTCATCTCCTTTCGCGTAACAGCCAAGGCAGCGCTGTATTTCTTACCCTAAACTAAATACCTCTGGACCACAGAACCTGCCGAATGGTACGAATCTCCCCCTTCCACCGTCAGACGTTTCTACTCCCCAAAATTTACAAAGCAGTCAAGAGGATTTGCAGACAAGCGTGCCTCGCAGCCTGCTAGACATGGAAAGGTATTTTCCCTAATAGGATTCAATCACAAAGGAAGAGCAAGCCCACACCGGCAAAAAGGGAAAGGATGAATGGCAGGCGTTGTACTTTACTATTAATTAACCAACATATTGTAACATCCTAGTTTAGTTTACTATTCTCGGGGTAACACAAAAAAGTTTATTATAGAGTCCCTACTTCTACACACTATCCTGTCTAAAGTAGATCCCAGTCATTTTCAAATGTAAGCTTCAAAAAAATGATGCTTTGCATTTTGTGAATACCTCAACTTTTTCTTGACCCAGTGTCACGCACCTAGTCACAAGGGGATGCACATTCCTCTACTGCAGGGCACATAGGACCTGGAAAATTCCTCCACAAAGCTGTAGTCCAAGACTGGGGGGCATTTGCCCTGTGCCAGGGCATGAGGGTGGCTGGGCAGTGGTCACATATCAGTATCCGCTCCACCCATGCAGTGCCATTCTGAATCAGAGGAGGGGTAGAAATGCTACATTACCAGTGCAGGACTGGAGGAATCACAGTAGATCTGCCCTCCAAATCTTGGGTGTACATCTCACTGAGTGTACCTTCCATCTGAGGTCAAGAAATAGTGCTCCTTTTATTGTTTGTAAATTAATTTCTTGCCCTTCTCTTACAGAACAAGCTCACGGAAAAAAAAAATTGTTTTCTTTTATTCCCTTCAAGCTATTGTGTCTTGTACATTTTTATGTTCTTTTCAGATTCCTAATCTTTGAGTCACCGCTGTAACTAATATTTAGATACTAAATTGGGATTCACAAATAGATCAGTGGCTATTAAAGATGATGGTCTGATACATCCTCTGGATCAGGATGTTCTTGATGCCCTGAGTGCAAAAACTGGGTGAATACTTCAGTTTCCTCTGCCTTATGTCTCCCAGTTTGCTTCATCTTTAGTACTATTCAGTAAAACTTTATTGCCACTAAAAGCTTTATCAAAGTGCATAGCGTAGCCTGAGGTCAGACCAGCCAAGTCTTGAGCCTCATATGAACTGTTTTGATGCATAGAAAATCAGTCTTTAGCAATTCCAGCCTCTCCTAATAAACTGGCCCGTCCCTAAAGAACACTGATTTTGAAATATAATTAACCTCCATGTATTCTGCCTTGTGCTGCAAACAGCACCAGGAAGAAAGATTTTTTTACCTGATTCACTCTTAACTGTTAAATCATGATTCCTTTTATTATGTTTTCTGCATTTCATCCTAGTGGGACATGGAAACAAGTTTGGGTGTTTTCATTGCCTGAATTTTCTGCTGCACACCAGCTGCCTGGTGTGGCTACATTCTCCACACTGGAAAAGAAGTTTGTTTTCCATTTCTATACTGTCTGTACCACTTTTCCTAGAAGGGAAAGATCTTTTCCCTAATACAATTCAAAATAAATCATAGAATCATAGAATCACTAAGGTTGGAAAGGACCTCCGAGATCATCAAGTCCAACCATCAACCTAACATAACAAAATATTTCTTCATACTACATCTAGAAATTTTTAAAAAGATTTTGGGGTGATGTAATTATACACCTCCCAGTTTAATTCAGTTTTATATCTGTTCATTCAAACAGAACCTTTGCAAAAGTGTATAACATTTTGCTATAGAGAGGCCAGGCCAGGTGAGTCTTGACCTTGTGCGGAGGGCTTGCTTCCCCATATACACTGGTGACCCACGGAACTTCTTGCTCTCAAAAATCAAGGATGTTAAGGGCTTGACAACATTCGAAAGAGAGGGTATGGGAGAGGCAGATCTCGGAAATATGTTTTAGCCTGTGGATCAGGGGAGGAACCGGAGTGATCAGCAGGGGAATGACAAGAGAGACCCAACAGGTTTACGGCAAGACAGTGGACAAGAAGCTGCACAGCTCCATGATAGACATATGGGCCTTGATGGCTTTCTCAGTCACGCTGGGAATTTGCTGCTGCAAAGGGGAAGGCGTTACGGCCAGCTTTGCAGCCTGGGTACAGTCCTGCTCCGGCTGCTTGCTGGAGGACTGGGGAGAGGATGACCTTGCTGACAGGGAAACTAAGCACACACTGTGTGCCCACACCAGGTCCCCAAGCCAACACAACACCCACCAAATCAGCACTAGACACAAACAAACATGCCTACCTCCTTGTTGGCAGTTTCAGAGAAAGGCCCCCGACAGGCAAGGATCGGCAGCACTTCCACTGCACCTTTTCTGTACCTGCAGCCAGCTTTGTACTGTTCGTTGCAGAGCTGTTACAAGCACTAAATTCACTCTTTCTCCCACATGCACACCTTGGAATATCTGAACTTAGGATGCCTCCTCTTGTCATTCAAACTGGCTGCTCTGCTGCTCAGAGCTGAGCTAGCTGGAAAAGTGAGAGGCACAGGAGCTGACATTCTCAGCTTGCAGGATTTCTTCCACAAAAAAGGGATTTAGTACGTTTGTTACCACCTCAGTTTAGACAGAAAAACAAGGAGACAGCAGCCACCCGTGAGTCAGAAGCGAATGAAGCCGGGTGGAGGAAGTTGGTGAGAGGAAAGTTGTCCCCACAACCATCAGAAATGTCTGATCTTCCTCAGAGCTGCTTTGCTGAACGTATCCTTTTGTTGTTGCCCAAATGCAGCCATCACCAGCTCTCATGCCCAAAATAATTAGATTCATGCCATTTAAAGGAAGGACTTTGGCAGGTGGGAAACAGCAGAAGAAAAGCACAGCAAAATGCTATTCTGTGCCAGCCATCTAGAGAGCAGTGATACGGGGCAGCAGCAATCTGGCCAGGAAAAAGTGGGATGGGAGAAAAAGGACGTGGGTTGCTGTGAAGGCCAAAAAGGCTCAAGGTGTCTGGCTTGCTCATCTAACCCACACGTCTCAAGCAGAGGAGAAAAGCACTGTCTGTGCTGGTTTCCTGGTGGTCAGCAATGAAGGGAGGCAGACAAAGTGATATTTCTCTCTCTCTCTCTCTTGCCTTGAGCAGGTGCCAGCAGAAAGCTTTGGCAGCTGCCGAGTGTTGTGCTCTGGGAATTTCTGCAGCACAGAGTGTTGGTCTCACTGCCGCAGTTGGATGACACTAGACCCGGTGGTGACAATGAGCCTTACAAGGAGAAGTGAAGGTGTAAAAACAAGATGAAATCCAAGCTGTGTTCTTTTGAAGGGAAGAAGGCATTTACTGACGTCAAGAGCTGCAGCCAGTTCCATTTGAGCTGCGTGTCGTGCCCAAAATGAATTTGAGAGACCACAAATTCACCTGGAAGATTGATTTCATGGCCTGAGAGTCAGAATATTAACTCTGTATAACTCAACTCCAGAATGACCCCTCTTTTTCCATTTGCATTATTCTTCACAGCCAAAGCCACGCCATCTTTTCCTGCCGAGGCTGGGAGAGTGCTGCCCCTCGCAGCTCACCGGTGTCCAAGAGGCACTAGAGAAGCAATTAGCGATGAGAGGATTAGGGAGCAGTGAAGAACACGTGGTGAGGTGAGAGGCCAGGGAGGTGAGTGGGCTTGCAGGGCTGGGCTGGACTCACCCATAACCACATGTGGGACCATTCTGTCAGTCAGGAGGTCCCACAGCAGATGGGGCAGAACCTGATTTTTCTTCCCAAAGAAAGTAACAAGTGGAAATGAGGATTGCTTTCTATTGAAAATAATAAAAGCGATGCTAATTAAACACTGTGCCTGCCTCTCTGCTTTGGCTCAGTGTGCTTCATTGATCCAAAGGCTACAGAGGTGACTGTGGGACAGATTTCATCTTTGGTGTCACTTGGACAATTTTGATAGAAACACAGAAGGCTGATGCTGGAGAAAATTAGCCAACTTACTTTAATAAACTTGCAGTTAAGATGCCAAACAACCCCAACGTACAGTCAGTTGCTCGTCCTCCTCACAGTGAATGCACCAAGCTCCCCTCTGGGCGACACCGAGCCCAATGCCCCACTCTGCCCACTATCTCTTGACTTGACTCCACTCCCTACATATCACCTGGTGTGCTTGTCAAAGGAGAGCAAACACGATGCATCCTGGGTGACCTGTGCTTCATACAACTCATCCAGTTACCCTTATTTTCAGTCCAGCTCAAGCTTTCCACTACCTAGAGCAAAGGAAGAGGCAATCAGCTTGTCTAATACTGTGGGGAAAACACGCAGACCCAAGCACCAAAGAGCAAGATGAGTCCTGGATGGGGAGCCTCAGCTCTTGGATAGGGGAGGCTTTGCTGCTTCCTCCTTCTTTCCTCCATCCTTCTTCACCCCCCCAAACAGACTGCAAAACCAACATAGCAAGTATGGCAACCAGGGGGTGGGCGGGAACAGTGGCATTTGCAACCGGACAGACACGCAGCAGCCACATAGCTTGGAGACAGACTCCCACCAGGAGCTGGTCTTCAGCGTCTGTTTGTCCTGCAGCAGTTTCTGAAGCATGGAGATGTTTGCAGGCTCACTCCCGCTGTCCCTGTGCTACAGCTCAGCTCTTCCAGGGAGGTGGGGAGCTGATTAGATCTCTGCACTGCCTTCCTCAAACACGCTCCCTCCTCAGCTCATTTCTGTTGATGCGCCCAGTGTGGTTTTCCAGCTCCTGACAGGGTTAATTGGCAGGCCCAGTAGGGGAAATAAAATGTTTCAGCTCTGTGGTTGCTTTTTTTGTCCTTGTTTGCTCTTGAGGCTGTGGGAAAGCGCTAGCTCCTGAAGGGTTAAAGAGCTAGCACAGCAGGTAACCAGCTGCTCTAGATCTCTACGATTTATTCCTAGCCCCTATTCAGCCCCCTGCACGCTGCTCAGCTGCGTATTAAGGCCACTACAGGGCCGGCACACAACCCCTGCTCCTTGCAGCCTGGGGCTGGGGGGGGAACAGGGGGCACAGGCCAGGGCCAGCGGGGTGGCCAGGGCGGAGCTGCCAGGCTCAGCCACGGCCAGGAAGGGCCATTTTGGACCCAGCAGCAAGGGGGCTTCTCTAGCCCTCGCGCTCTCCCTCCAGGCTTGGGCTTCCAGAGACACAAGCCCCCTCCCAGCTTCTTCTCTGAAAGCACTCTCGTTCCTCCTCCATTTTCATCTAAGTTTCCAATGAAGATTTATTACTGTGAGTGATTACGCTGTCAGCCAAATGAGCAGGGAATAGGAATATCCTTTCTTCTTGCATTCCAGCCACTGGTCCGTTTGGCTTTCAGCAAAAGGAGCAGAGATGATTTTAGTCCCTTTTTCTTGCAGGTATTATTTATTTGCAGGCTGGCAGCATGTGGGAAAACCCATCGAGAATCAGAACCCTGGGGCATGAAGCTGGGTTATTATTCACCTATTTAAAACCTGGAAGGAACTGGGTGGTCAGTTAAGTGCACGTAAGACTCCAAGGCAAAGACTCTCTTTCAGCACTGAAGGCCAGTCCGATGTGGCATGAGAAGCAACTGAGAACGGGAGAAGGGGGCTGTGAGGAGACAGAAGCGTCAAAGCAGAAGAGGGGGTAGTTTCCATCCCACACTCAGAAAACAGGAATTTTACGCAAGATGACAATCACCAAGGAGATGAAGCATGCACAGATACACAAAGAGATTTTCCCCAAGACCTATGAGATGAAGATTTATCTTTGCAGATTTGTTTGTTTGTTTGTTTTTTTGGGAGGGGGAGTTGGGCTGTTAGTGTTTTGTTTTTTGGTTTTTTTTTGGGGTGTGTGTGTGTGTGTGTTTTTAATTTCATTTCCTTCTAATAAGAATATTCCCTGTCGTGTAAGAACGCGGCTGCAACAGTAACACTATGCTATACCTGAACGATGAATACAAACCCAAATGTAAATAAAAAGAGAAACCAGCTAGTCCAATTTTGGTGCCCACCCGACAGAAATGCAAGTAACAAACAGAGTGCACCAAAAAAACACCCTTCATGCTGGATTTCTGACATTACTGGTTAGATTATTAAAATGGTAATCAGTAAAAAGGGCAATTTCAATCAATCAACTTCATCTCCTAAGGAGAAGCCACAGGAGGGAGAGTGAAGGAGTCAGGAGATCTGGTTGTGCAGATTTAGGCAAATCACTTTGCTCTGTATGCCTGTTCTGTCCTCCTTTTATCTCACCAGACTGTGTCCTAGCCCTGTGTCATCGTCTAGACAACGCCGTTTCTCCTGTCCTGCGTCTTCATCCAAGAAGAGGCTGGGAGAGGAAAGGACAGGCACTGAGTTTGCAAGCTCTTTACAGTCACAAACAGAATTCAGATCACCAAGTCTTACGATCCCCAGTCATCAATAAATGTCCAGGAAACCCTCTGGCAAAATGTACCTTTTTCCTTTGCTTATGTTGGTCCCACAGAGAACGACAACTTGCTGTTGTGTTAGCCCAAGCATCAGCATCCTGCCTGGTGAAGCTGAAGGCTTGGCCCTGCTGATGTACTGTGTTTGTCAGCACAACACCACTTCTGCTCTCGGTTTGCTTTGATAAAATCCAGGAAATTGCACACAAATGCAAAGTTAAAAAACCCGTTATGATCGCAAAGCTGAAAGCCTGCTAATGGGGAAACGCAGGGAGGAAGATTACACGACTCGCTCGAGGCAAATCGGCGATGGAGCTCGCAGCCGATGGCAGGTACCCTGACACCCAGAGAGCTACCCCTTAACCCAGATCAAACACAAGGTCCAGAAACACCCTTAGTCAAAACAGGGCTGAAACATCCTACCCAGGTCACTGCAAACAAAGCTCACCAGGAAAAGTACAGCTTTTTGGGGACACTGTTTATGCTAGGAAGGTTTGAGGTTTGCCAGGCTCCCCTAGGACCCCCCTCCCCAGCATGCTGCGGCGGGAGCCAGTGGGATGGGGTTCCTGAACTGCCCGCGCTGCGGAGCACGCTTAGGAAATAAAGAAATTGTACAGAAACTCTGTCGCTTTGGGTTCTTCTCTTTCTCACCATATTATTGTGTCACTGTGCATGTCACCTTGTAATACTGGGTTATTTATCATCACTGAGTGCCTAGATTGGCCCTGCTAGAGAAAAATCAAAGAAAGCAGCAGGGGCTGAGGTTTGATGAGAAAGAAACAAATTCTTCCCTTCGAGAAGCGTACGTACTTCTCTGCTACCCCGTACAGCCCCACACATGCACGCACACGTTTCCAGGCTGCTCCTCTTTCCCCCACCAGCAGGCTCCTTTCAGCCTGGCGCGTCCCTGCTCTTCTCCCTTTTCTCTGCTCAGATTCAGTGCCTCGTTTCTATGGATTTCTGTGTCAGCTCCCTCAAGGATATTCGCTGGAATGGACACATTTACGGGATGACTAACGTTCTGCAAGCAGGTGGTGCTATTATAGTCATACAAAAGCCACCTATTTTTGCTGCCTCGTGCTGTCATCCTGTTAGGCTATACTTTGCTTTGCCTTGTTATTGTACCAACTTCTCAGCACCATTACTCGGGGCTGCTCCAGTTCCAGGGCTGTCTGCGGAGGACTGATAGAGGGGTGTCTTTGTTCACTGCAGCAGTGGCTTGGAGCTCCCCCACACAAAGAGAGGCCTGTGAGTTTCTCTCTCTGTCATAATTCATTTCCTTCATGAATCTTGAGACCGTACTTAAGAAAAAAAAGAAAAAAGCTCTGGTATATATGCATATCTAATGTATGCATGCACTCATATATATTTTCCTATGCAGAGCAGCAGCCTTAAAGTGAAATGTTAGAAGACGACTATGTTCACTTTATCTTTCTATCTTATTTGGGATAATCACTTTGAAAGTCATAAAGTAAATGTTGAGTATTGTCTATTACCTTCAGTGACGCCTGTTCACATTAACTAATTTAATATCTTGACTTGTATTGCCTTGAAACCTCTTAGCTTGTCTCACCTCAGTTCTTGGCATGCGATCTTATCCGACCCTGCGCTCCTGGGCTTGGTGTGGTAACACTGCGAGGGTGCTGCACTCACCCTCAGCCGCAGACCGTCTGCCTAAACACCATCTAAGCACCCAGGACTGAGAAGGAATGCAAGACGAAACGCAGGCATGGAGTTTAAATAAAATTACATGATTAGAAACCACATTTACTGAACTTCAGTCCTGAGACCTCATATAATGAATAGTGATGTGACCAGGTAAACATAGTGTCAGCATATGACAGTTTTAAAGTGCATCTAAGAGAGTCAGGACCGATGCAGGAAGATTCTCAGCCAGACCAAACCCACCAGAATCTCACACGTCCTTTTCACCTTGAAGGGAGAAGCTGGATTTTCACTTCCAGCTCGGCACTTTGCAAAACCTGGCAATCCTGATTCCAGCTTCTTTTACTCCTCAAACCCAGTGGAGGGCAGTACAAATTGTATGTATGCTTCCTAAACTGGTTTATGCCAATCCAGCTCCTGTGCGAGAGATTTGCATTCAGAGAGCCTACAATAAGTACAGAATTATTAACACAGCGTTGCACTCAATAGCGGAGACACTGCTTGTTATCAGGGGAAAAAACACTACCCTTCTGCTATAAAGGATCTAAATAGGAATCAGGCTCAGTCTCGTCTCATAGCATAAATGTCCTGACCTGCTGTTCCCTACTTTGTAACACAAATTCAGCTATAATCAATTATGGCTTGAAACGCTCCTTAAATATAGAGAAAAATCCAAAGCACATGCAAAGGCCTCTGATGGTAACTGATGCGATAAAGCAGTGCAGGAAACTCCTTTTTCTTATTAAAGGCTGATTTTAAATCCCTCTGCAGACAGATGCACTTGCTGTGCTGTGTACTGCTAACCTTGAATTCACATTAACAAGTGTATCAAAACTTTCCTTTCCAGTCCCAGCACTTAGTATGGGAACTTCTCTGACAGTGGCTGCACGTTCTCCTCTCCTCACGTTTCATCACCAAACATTCCCTGCTAATCAATAGAGGTCACATCTAGATCCCATTGGGATTCACAGTGAAAACTATCGACATCACCAGGTCAAGAATAGCCGAGAGACGATTTATACAGCAGAGAGCAGAAAACAAGCAGGAAAAGGCCACCGCATTCTCAGCTGGTGTAAATCACGACAGCTACAGATTTACACCAGCTAAAGATAAGGCAGGAAAAAAAGACAAAAGAGAAGGAAAGCACCTTTATTAAATGGCCTCAGATGCAAAGAAGATCTCATCGTAGCACGGTTGCACAGAAAAGCTTTGACCTAGCCAGGCTCATTCAACAGGGAGGCTCCTTCTCCGGCTGCTGCCGCCTGCCAGGACAGCCCGGGACATACGGGGAAGGAAAGAAGGCAAAACCTGCTTTGTTCTGGATTTCAGCGATCATCAGAAAGACATCCAGTTCTCTTCAATCGGCTGCCATTGAGGAGCGAAGCGTTTCGTGCCAGAAGAGGGCACTTTAACTACAGGCAAGCGTGAGCCGTGCTGCCTGGTGCTGACCCAGGCGGGCAGGCAAGGTGGGGAGGGGGAAACCGCTTCATCAGGTCCAGCCTTACACGGGGAAATAACTACAGCGAGGTGCAAAGAGGCACCAGGCTGCTGGGCCTCTGTTCTCCTCCTAAGAGCTGACGCTGAGCGCTCATCCTCACTTGTTTCGCTGCTTTGGACTTGAGCAAGTCCCGTCACCCCCCCACCCCCCGATCGGCAAGGACCTTGAGTTTGTGCTCCTGCTCACACGGGCTCTGCATCAGGCCAGGTCTATTTTGATATAGAAAGTAATTGTCACACCAGCAGCACGACTGTGGAGACCCAGTCCCTACCCCTGGTTTCTCCAGCAACACCGGTTATGTGCCAGCCGAAATTCCCCCTGGGCCGGAGCGTTTCACAGCAGCTCCCCCATACAGACCCCCTGGTGCATAATAACAACTAAACTCACTCCAGCCTTTCGCCCAGCAGAGGCATTAGTTGAGTCTCTTTCCTTTGCTTAGCTGCCTGTTTTCATAAAACCTGCCAAACGTAATACCTCTGAGAACTCTTTCTGGATGGAACCAAAAGAATGGGCCCAGAAGTTTTGGGATGGATGTATATGAAACGCACACATGCCTGCTGCCCAGCAAAAGGACCGTAGACACAAAGACTGTCTGCTTTTTCCAACTGCATCAGCTGGTTTAGAACCAGATCGGTCTCTCTACAAACCTTACATGTTGAAGCACATACACACTGGTCCCATCCCTCCAGGCACAACACGATCAGCCATGCCTCGTCTCCTTAGAAGAATTTTGACAACACGAATTTCAGAGATTATGCAAAAACTTGAATTATAGGCAAGAAAGATCAGAAGAAATGCAGAAAAACAAATCGAATGGTACAGCAAGGATGAGAATTTAGGTCTTGCTTTGAGAGTTGTTTTTTTTCTTCTCTGTGGTATTCCCAATAATGAATCTCCAGCCATTTTCTTGCTTGAGACACACTAGCTAGTATACAGTGCTAGCCCATATGAACCAGTTCATAAACTCCTACTGCATGTATCTATACCATCTAATTCTCATAGCTGCTTCAGAGTGTTTAGTCCTCTGTTAGCATCTCAGAAGTTTCCAGACACATAAATAAACCAAGCACGGATAAATCGGGTCTGAAGGTCTGTTTCTCAGATGGATCTGGCAGCTGCCTCAGTTTATTGGCAGTTCATTTATCATCTCAAGAAAAATATTGATGGTTCTGGAGACACAGGCCCTTTCTGTGTCCTGGTTGAAGGAAAGCTGTCCTTCTGGGCAGGCTTTGGAAAGAAAGTCAATGCAACGAATTCTACTTGGCAGACATGTGAGGGATGCGGCGCAAAGAGGAATCGTTAAGAAAGGGAGAAGGGACACTACGGTGATAACCCTGTTGGCCCAGAAACAGTCCAGTCTCAAATCTTCACAGTATCACAGCAAGAAAATGAGATTGTGGGACTGCTAACAGGCACAGTCATGGGTATCTTCTCAAGGGGAGGTATTACTGCTACACAGTAAGAAACAAGGAGCCTGAAGCTATATTCTGCCAACAGAACCAGCCACTTATCCGACCTTGAAGAAACTCACGGAAACTCCAAGATGAAAAGGCTTTGAAACAGGAATAATGGGACTGAAGTACTGTAGACTTTCTCCCCTTGGGCTGACAGAACTATGCAGTCCTGGCTCCACCACATAGGAGTGTTAGCAGTCCAGCTGTCTCCCCTCTAGAAAGTCACCAGGAAGACAGGTGATCCTCTGAGCCATTTCCATCCCCTCCCTTGATTAAACCAGCTATGTTGCACACAAACAGCCTGTTTAAGGATTTATCGAGAGGAAGCTTGAGATTTGTCATGTATTGATATGGTGGAAAGAGATCTCACTTTGCACGTGTCTTCCCACACTGCTCCAGCCAAACGTCTGCAGAAACCAGCCCAATGTAAGCTTTTGCTACACACGACATTCCCCTGCCTTGCAGATCCCTCTTTGCGATGTGAGAGGTCTTGAGTAGCTAACTTATATACTGAATTTCTTGAGGGACTGGCCGATGAAGACAAGATGAATGGATTATCACCTATCATTTGGACTTGTGTTTCCCCAGATGGCAGTTGCTGGTTTAATAAGGATTGCTTAGTTTTAGAAAAAGAAATAACTGGCCTGATAGAATCATGAATGCAACCTGACTGGGGGAGCATGTTATCCAGAAGTTGGTTTGCTGAGGAAGAGTGATGCACACCAATCATGACAGAAAGCAAGGTCTTTGGGATGTTGCAATTTTCAAAATCCACGTATTCCTCCACCAGTAGTGGATTCCTAGACTCTTAGCCAGATGGCCAAAACTCCAGCCTATGCTGAACAGAAATTCAGTTAATTTAACACGCTTTGAATCCCTCCTAAGTTTTGGGAAAAAGAAGAGTACAGCAGAATGCACTCAGACTAAGTGCACGAGGAACGGAACACATGATGATTACAGTGTGTACTCTCAAACTGAGAGCCGTATCTCTCTTTTTGGTGCTTATACCTGCTACCAGGGCAGGATTTATCCTGGGCACAAGTAAAAATCATAATGCAAAACAAATATCGACTGTGCCATTAGAGTCACTGGAGTTGATTCTCCACTACTTGGTAACTTATACAGTTGTGTATGCCTAGAAAGAAAGTGTAAGATGATATACCAACTCTAAAAATGAAGGAATGATTCTGATCTGCTAGTATGGCATACAGGAAAAATACTTGGACAGCAAATAACTAGGTAGGCTAGGAGACTTCAAACGTGAAAAAAAGGCAGCTGATGAGAGTGCCATGGGGAAAGCAGATGGGGATCAATGCTGCTTCCAGTGTAACAATTAGGAATCACAAAATAAGGCTTGCAGGTGGTAGGCTTAAAACAAACGAGACATAGTTAAGCTGTGGAAATCCCTAGCAAGGAATGCTGTGGATGCTGAAAACATATACGGGTTCGTGGGAGACAAATCCATTGAGTGCTACTACCGACATAATCAACATCTCTGGCTCTGGGATCCCCAAACCACTAATTGCTGGAAGAATATTCAGGGGAAGTATTGTTATACGCTTATTCTATTTACTATATTCTTCTCAGGCATCTGCTTCTGGCCTCTGTCAGAGACAAGACACCGCAGAGGGACTGGTTTTGATCTGAGCTGATTTGGCTGTTCTTCTGTTAAGAGATGAGACATGGGAGAATAAGACCCATCCTGCTCTTATTGAAACACAAAGGATTCTGAACATTAGATCAAAGCTGCAGATTATCTTTACTTTCTGCCCGAGACATGTTGAGGCTTTCTTGATCTGAACCCTGGACAAAGTTTCACCCCGAGGTGACAAGGAATGCTGTTGGCTTGTGGTGGGCATGTATTGGCCTTGACTTGAATGCGTATTCTCTTCACCTGTGAACTGTGCTTGCCAGGTTTCTGGCTTCTTTCAACAGTGGCTTGATGGAGAAGATGCAATCTGCTTTTCAGGATGCCATGAGATATCCTTTGTTAAGGTTTGCAGAGATGTTAGCGGTAAAAGTTTGTAAAGAAAAGCAAAGTGAAGTCTCTACTCACCAGTGACATGCCCAGGAAGGCAAGGAGATATGGGATCTGTATCCTGTGACTTTCATGCCTACTGTCCTCCTCTGGTTTCTAACAAGAGAGATGCAGCTGTCCCTCCTGGAGAGATTAATTTTGGTCTCTCTGCTCATTCAGCCAGCTATTTTTCATGAAACTTGGAGGAATGTAATATCCCTGAGACCTTTATCACTGTCAAATTCAGTTGCAACTGGTCAAGCAGCCGAGAAAGACAGACACACAGACAGAAAGACACAAATTGCTTTGCTGAGTTTCCAAAGAAAAATCTCTGATTCCCTTTCATCGTGTTGGTATTTATGACTAAAGAAGTAGCAGTTAAAAAATAATTTCTGCTTCTACCCTAGAATTTCCATTAATCTCCAAATAAGCCTTGCTGAGCCTTTAGGTGGCAATATATATATATATATATTGATTAAACCTTATATATAAAAGGAATAGTTTAGGTCAAAGACAGCACAAAGTGGACCCAAAGTAGAGACCGGGTGTGTCTGATTAATGAAAGACCACCTGCAAAGGATCAGATGAGATGATGGAATGGCACGGGTTAGGGGCAACAGCCTAAAACTGCGAATGAGGTGGTGAGGATGCAGACGCAAGACAGGCAGGCACAGGGGAGAAGGCTCAGCCAGAAGCAGAGAGACACAGAGAAGAGGAAAAAGATGACAAACATGGAGACACGCAAACACCACTGCAGGCTGGCAGAAAAGCAGAGACCTATCACAGAGACACTGCAATTTTTCTGTTTATTGCTTTTTGAAAAAATGCCTCTTTCTGAATGCATTTTTTTCTCTTCATTCCCACTGACATTTGGGAAAGCTCCGAAGCACAGCACTGGCTGAAGCCCTCTCCCAACCTAAATCTTCAACCCACTGACATTACTCTTTAGTCATATTAACCACTACCCTCAGACATTTCCAACAAATTGTGGATATCTTTTAAGCCCTGCTCTCCGTTGCCTTTCAGATCAGCTTTGCCCTTTCCTTTGCACTTAAGTTTAGCAAGTGTTACTAATAGGAATTTAACATTTACCAAAGAATTATTTTAACTATGAGTCTAATAGCATTTGTATGGTGTTCTGAGCACCCAAGAGCCTCACTATCAGTTCCATATGCTTAGTTTTGTCTACGTTGCTTATAAGACAAAGGAAAAATACGAGTTTATAGAAAAGACAGTTCATAAGAAAGGCATTCAAAACCTTGAAAGCCAGTTCCAAGAGGGACAGTAGTGCCTGGAGGGAGCTTCTCCCCTTGTTTATATCAGCCACAACTCTGCAATCACTCATGTAATCAACTTCATCTTCCAACCATTCAGTGAAAGCATAACTTGTGCTTGGTCTAAATTGTTTTCTGCTGTGTGGAAAAGAAATATTATAGAAAAATGTAATTATTTTTGTTATTAAGTGGCAAATTTTATGATTTTTTTATACCACCATTAAAACCATTTTGAATTAGAGAGTTCTGTGTTTGCAGGCCACTGATTTAGCTGGCCTGATAGCAACTGTAAGTCATTGACAGCTTGAACGGAAAGCACTGATGAGGATTTCAATCAGTAAAACCTCAGTGACAGTTTGGCACCAGTTAGCATGCAGTGTCTCAACAGAAACCCCGAAGGCTGCATTGGATATAAGATCATTTTTAGAGCTGGGCTTCCTCATCTTGGCTGGCTTAAAAGGACCAGTCTTCCTGTGTCACTGGATACAGCCCTACCTAGGCCAAAGAGCACATTCTCTGCCAGCTCCGAGTTGAAGACAGCTGGCGGGAAGCAGGGATGATATTTGCACATGTGTCTCTGCAAGGCGCTTATGCTCCCACTGTCCACAAGGTCCCTGTTCCCAAATAAGGTTGTAAATATTGATGGCTCTCAAGTCAACCTGTGCAAATTCCCTAGTCCAGGCTCACAGCTACTGATGTCTTTCTGCTCTTCAGAGACGACAAGCTCTGGCACTTATCTCTAAAACTGACTTGAGAGCGTTTCTATGGGTCTGGGCATGCACTCTGCTCACATTCTGGTCCCACAACAACCATCTCTTCTCTTCCCTGTACCTTAGTGTCCCTGGGAAAGAAACCTGTGTACACAAGAGGAAGGAAATTACTCTACACCTTCATGGCATCCTCCTTGACAGTGCTCAGGACAACACAACTCTGGAGGAAACCATGGTGCTTAGTCTAACTTGTGCCTTAAAATCTAATAGGACAGGAAGGCTCTCAGTACCTCTGATGCTCCATTCCCCTCAAGACTAGATCCTCAGCTTACAATTTCCCTTTCATTTCTACTTAAAACAGGCCCCTGAGTATGACCTGCTCTCCCTCCTTCCCCACAGAAAGCCATGTGAACATTTACCAAAGAGGCAGTGTGCAAAGCACCATGACACACGGAGAAAGGAACCAGTTACCCAAGACTGCTCTTACTGCAGTGGTTAACTGCAAGACCATTTCCCCACTCACGTGCATGGTGTTTGATACTGGCTTCTAGCCAAGAGGCAACTGGAATCATATGGTTCAATCCCCAGGAAATACTTTGAAGATGCCTTCCAAGACTGATATTCTACATTTCAGAAAAAAAATAAATATCTTTCTTTAAAAGAAAAAACATCTTTATGTTAACACTTTGCACTTTTGTAGCGTCTTTCATCTGAGGGTATCAAAGCACTTTGAGCTACAGGTGCTAAGAAATCCATTACAAAAATTAGATATTCCTAGTTGACTGTAGTCACTTGCCTTAATTTCCATTTCTTTACTGATACTCCCAGACGGTGTCTGCATAGATTGATGCAGTCAGTGCTACAGGCAACTAGATAAACAAATCTACATACAAATATATACTGTCCCCCACAAACACGCTCTTTTACAGTAAAATAAGTATTTTTCTACAGCACTGTCCACTGCATTGAACAGTGTGAGGGGAAGAGGTGTGTGTACTGCAATACCATATACTGCTTTACACTTTCATTCCACCGCACTTCATTAAACAGACTTTCACTGTTTCTTAATTTTCTTTGAGCAGGTCCCCCTGTATATACCCAATATGAACAAACACAGATTCCTTCTGGGTATGAGCCAACAGCTGCAACCCTGAAAAATATCAGCTCCTTATATCATTAACTGAGTTTCCATGGTGCCCTGGGGCAGCGATATTGATGCTTGACAGCATTATCACTATAAAGTAACTTTACAACTCTATAATTTAACTCTCTGCTTCCAGTAATATTAAGAGCATTTGAAATTGTGGCTGTAAACCTTGACACTTTCACACAGACTGGGGAGTTGAAAGAGGATTTTGTTTTCTTCCCTCAAAGACAGCCCAAAACACGGTACTCAGAAATAACCAAATACTGGAGAGATGACGTGCAGGGAGGTCACTCCTAGGAAAATCTGCAGGATTAGGATTTATGCCATTTTTGCAGCCCACAGAAAAGAGCCTGGTTCTACGAGCTTAGCAGAAGAAGGATGAAGATGCAGACCTCTGGAGGTCTTTACCTGAGTATGTGCCTGATTTACTTCAAAATCATCTTAGCAACAAGCTCTAACTCAAGTTCAGACATAAGCCACACTGGATAACCTCTGCAGAGCTCCCTCAGCTTTATCAGCACAGCCTTTCATACCTCATTGGCTTTTGCTAGTAATGTTGCCTTTACTGGGTGGGAATGAACCTGCAAGGGCTGTAATCTAGCTCATGAGGATCTTCTCTTAAGGATATCACTAACAGAGCTAGAAGGATCAAGACAGGCAGCTGCCAGAAAAAGAAACGTAAAAAAGCCTAAAATGACCAAGTGCATTTGCCCTAGAGGACTGGCAGGTCCATGAAGCTCTAAACGTCATAGATGTTTTTACTGGAATTGTAGTTTGCTTACAGATTTCTTTTCCCCGGGACAGGCATTTACTGAGATCCAGGTACTCTTTAAAAGAAATCTGGATATAAGCAAATGTCTCTTTCCTTGAGGGGATTTAGCTTCTCCAGTCCCCATTCAAGCAGCAGGCTGGTATTCTGCTTGAAGTTAACAGTAAGAGTGAACCCAGTGGTCCCAACTGTGCCAAGAATCCAAGATGCAAGCTCCCGTCAGGCACCTGCAGAGATTCCAGTCAATCCAAGCTTTCATTCTGTGGCTGTAGCCACATAAATACATTTTTTATGTCTATAAACAGGAGGAAGAGTTCAGCAGTGCAACTACACTGTTTAAGGAATGCAAATCTTCCAATTCAACACATTAATTGAATGGAAAATAGCATGTGATATCTTTGCAATATTATCTTTGAGATAATTTCTCAGCTGTAATGTGAAAAGACCTACCTTAGGATAATATTAGTAATGTCTCTTTCTTCTTTGTTCTCCCCCCCATGGCTTCCAAAACATTTTTTGTTTTGTTTTGTTTGTTTACAAAAGAAGTTTCATTAAATCCATTCTTTGTATTGAGGACATTAAATCAAAGCAGTGAAGTGATGTGCTTAGAAAAGTGGTGCAAAGGGGAAATGTTCTGCCAGACCCTCAGTCCAGGGTTCCAGTCTCCTGTTCTGCTCCGAAGTGATTTCAACAAGTAAAGCCACACACATTGATGACTAAAGGCCCATCTTTGGATGAAGGTCTTCACCCCCACGGAAGAAGCTTAGAATTAAGATTAAAATACATGAAAAAAGTCATGGACAGACTGACAATTGTGGTCCCCACCCATCTTGATCATTATTTCTCCCCTACAGCTACCAGGCTACAGTCATACCAGTTCTTGCCTAGCCTCCATCATTTCTATCTTCCTACCTCATGGGTAGTCTTTGGAAGAGTAAAACCTTTTATGCTCTCTCACGGGCTGCCTGCTGTGCAGCAGGGTTCCAGTTCAAACACTCTAAAAAATGAACCCCACAGTTTTTAAAACTGTTGGTGTGAGACTCCCTTACTGGCCGCTCTCAGGTCAGGCTGTGACGGAAAGCAATTCTGGGTGTGCTGTCAGAGCAGCACCAGAGTCCTACAGCTGGGGATTCATCCTTCCTCCCCCCTTACCTCCCTTGTTCCCTGCCCAGCTATGAGGCTGGTGCGTATCCAGACGGCTCAGCACTTGAGCTGCTGGTGGTGAATGTTACGGAGCAGTTTACACGCCTTGTGTCATAAGCCCTGCAAATGCCTAGTAAAACATGGTGTTTAACGGCAGCGTATCAACTCGTTTTAAAGCTTCTTCACCTGGTGCTGAGCAAACTGTTGCTGTGCTGCCTTTTTAATCAGTTACCACCAAATGCGTGCGCATGTGAGAAGGGTTTTAAGCATTTCTCTGTCCACTTCCAGGCAACTAACCGACAAGCCTACAATCCTCTTATTATGCTTCCAAACAGAGTCCATTCGCTGTTATCTGTAGCACACGTTATCATAGGGTATTCTGCACAGCCAGGCTTATAGAACATATCCTTAATGTTTCTCGTACAACAGGTACATATCAGTTAGACACAGACCTACCAGGCACCCCCACACCCCCCCCAAAGGAATGTATAACAGGATGTTTGGGAAGTTACACCTGATGCAGAGCTTTGTTTACAGGATGAAAATACAAGAGACGCTCCAGCAGTAACCATTACTGATATAACGCTAATTGAGGGCCGAGACATTCATGCAACCGTGTTACCTCTCTATGTTAGAAGAGGCCAGGAATTCAACGCTCCACAGATTGCTGATATCTCACCATATGTGTTCCAAACATCTAACCCCTGCACAGACTGAAGGAAGATCCTTCACTCCTGGATTTCATTTAAATAGTGCAGCCTCAGAGGCAAATTTGTTTTTATAGAACATACCAGGTGTAATCCTCTAAATTCTAAATTTTTGAGGTATCTCATTTAGAAGAGTACATTCAGTCATACTAACTGGAGTCATCTGAAACAGATGTCCACTTTTAATATTCTCCTTTCCTTTTTTTTTTAATTTTCTTGCTTTTTTATTGCAAAAGTTACTGTCCACGCTAACAGTGTCAGAATTCAAATGACACTTACCAGACTGAAAGTCTGTCTCCCATTTTCATGCATGTAAGGTATTTATCTCAATTACAAAGTATGTTTCAGTCACACAAGTCTGAACAAAATGCATAATCTTACCCAGTGTAGAAATATATCCATTACAGGCTCACATAGAGGTTTGTGTAGATCATAGAGTTAACACATAAGCTCTGAGAAACATGTAGAGATTTAAAAAAAAATCAACCAACCAACATAATCCACTTAGAGAATGGCATCAGAGGGGGTAATACTGCGATCTTATTTGCCATGAACGCTGTAAAGGTGAGAAGCTGACGAGTAGAATTACACACCACAAGACTATTCAGAGTTTGTTCAATTTTCTCACCTATCAACAGGAACAACATTAGGTGAAATTAATATTTTTGTAGAACCTGGAGATCCTCATTTGTTTTGGTATCTACATGGAGCCAGTATGGCTAGTTTTTGAATGCGGGGTGTGATCTGCTTTGTAGTCTCTCTTCAGGGCCATGGGTTCCCTGAATTTGAGGTTGAATCTCAGTCTGCACTTCTTAATCCAAAGCTGGAAGTTTTGAACAATTCTAGTCTCTGTGATTCTATTAAAAACAAAAGGAAAAAAAACCAAAACCAAAACAACAAAAACAACCAAAACAAAACCAAAAAAACCCACAACCCAATAACATCACAGTGAAATGAAAAAAGTCCCAAGAAATAAATCTTTGAAGGCAGACTTCCTGAGTACTTGCCCTATCAGTTCATGGTTTTTGGGCTCACTGTATTTTCTTCATTTATTTGCTTGACTTGCTGCCTGCACGTAGCTAGATAGTTAATAGAAGCAAGTTTGTCCTTGGAGGCCAATATGAACTGACTGGCTGTGTCTTTGGTTCAGGCCCATTAAAAAATGTGAGCATTAATTAATCACTGACTTGCAAATAGCTTGGAAGAGCTGTTCAGGATAAATTGGAACATTCAGCAATTGTTTTACTTTTGGTCACAGGCACTTTGGTGATATGAAACTTCTCCCCTGCCAGGATAAGATGTGTATAAATCCAGCCACTCCTGTGTTAGAACAGACCAGCCTAGAGACTGTTTCAAGCAGCTCCATTTCTTTCTTTAAGTAGGAAACTGCACACATGAGGAAGAGCTGTCATAAGCAGCACTCTTGATAGAATCCTTCCATTGAAACAGAAATAATAAAACCTATCAGGGCAAAATGCCAGCTGAGCATACTACATGGGCAAAGAGCCTTCCCTGCTTGCTGTCTGCCAGGCCAGTCAAAACCAGCGTCTCCTTTTCACTTAGCTAGGTGAAACCGTGACTGCAGAAATCAAGCTGCTGCTTCAGCTTTCCATACATCACCATCAAAAAAAGATCTCCGTGGTCTGGGGCCTGTTTTCTGTGCTCTAGCTGCTGATGGCCACAATGAATGTCTTGCGGAAGGCAAGCCAAGCAATTGGAGATTGTTAGACCCCACACCTGAAATCTCTGTAATGTGAAGCACAAAACAAAAACCTTTATAGAAAGGGAAACTAAGCTACTAAGCTGGCATGATCTACAAGTCATGAAGAAAAACATATTCAAGGGAATCATGATCTCTTCCTACTCCTCCCTGCAAAACCTGTTCTTGATAAATAAGGAAGATAAATAAGCAGTTGTCAGTACAATGAGTACTAAGTGAGGAGGAAAATTAAAGGTGAAACTAAGGCACTTGCTCTTCAAACACCAAAATACCAATATAAGAAAATAAATACCTAAACCTAACAGCAATGCCAAATTTTTTCTCAGTGGCAAAGTATACCATACGTGTGTATGTTGCAAGAAGCAGTTCTTTGGAAATAGTTAACTTTACCGGGCAAAGAAGAGCTTGTATTCCAAATGCTTAAGTCTGATAAGTCACCTTAATATATTCACTCCCCTCCTTCTGCCAAATTTCACTTTCAGTGGAGAAGCCAAACCAGAAACGCCCAAATGATTAAGAATTACTTTCCCTGCTCCCTGTTTCTTGCTCTTATTCCCACACAGTGTGCACATATGCACGGATGGTGAAGAAGTATGTCTCCTATGAAAATTTCCCCCTCGCTACCCTAAAGCTGTAAACCTTCCCCAACTTCTGAAATGCAATGGAGAGGTAAATAGGCAATCACAGCTAATCTTTCTCCCTCTGCAATGTTTCTAAACCTGTGGAAATTTCAAAAGCTACTAAGACAGAATGACAAAATGAAATAATACACCCAAGCTTGAAGTATGGGCACTGGTTATTTGATTGAGCATGGTGACAGGAAAAAGAAGAAAAACATAAAAACAGATCATAAGACCAGTCAGAACAATTCTACAAATTGTTGATACACTGAGATAGCCAGATGGATACGTGGTTTTTGAGGAATGAGACATTGCTTCTATTTGAGCACTCAAAAATGCGAACAAGTCTGTCAATTTTGTTTGCAGAGCTTGTTTTCCATTTCTTTGTCAACTGGTATTAAAGACCTGGCCCTGAGGCAGCTGCAGAATCTAATGGATCCTTTAGAGCCTTTTGGCTGCAGTTCAAAGGCAGAGAAGATATTTTAGCTCAGTACCAAAGATGCACTTTCAACTTCCTATTAAAACAATAATACGAACATAGGGATAATGAGAGAATAAGGAGAGAAATGAAGAAAGAAATGGAAGGCTGTGGAAGGGAATGGATCACAGGCTCTCCAGGACTAGTTTCTGTAATAAGTGTGTGAGACAATCTCCTACAAGAGGGAAATGGCTTATTTGATCTAATATGCCTTTCTCTTCTTGAATTTCCACAGTATGGAGAATCAATATGAGGGAAATTAAAGCATCAGGAGCAGACTCACATTTCCACTTGTGTGTTCCGATCTCAGCAGACTCTTATTGAGATAGGAGTATTTACCTTAAGTGCCCAGTTCACGTGTGCTGCAAGAGGAGGAAGGATTTGAAAGGATACATGCTTCTTCTGTGTAGGGGACAGCAGAAGTAGGTCCACCCAATATGTAGCTGTAGAATGAGACTTCCAGAGTGTAGCAGTAAGATGTATCATTTAACAGCCCACCAAGAAAACGCCGTCCTGTCCCTGCTTTCACAGCATCTCTGTTGAACGATGTACTGGACTGCAAGAGGAAGAACACAGAGACACGGAGTTCATGAGTGGAACCAGGGAAAGGTTGGAAATGAGTCTGTTAAGATAGAAACCGGTTAAATTCGCATTGCCAAATCTCATTTACACTATATGAGGCTGCACTATTTTTTGAGCGAAGCCTGGAGAGACCATTAATGGGAACACAGTTCTGGCACACAGACTATAAATAATGCCTTGCTGACTTTCACAAAATTAATCTCAGTTTGCTAGTAACATCAGCTTTTCTCCTCCCCTTTTGGATAACACAAAGCAAGCCTGTCATATGCATGAGTTGAAAGTGAACTTTCCAGACCCTCCACTCTCAAAAGTCAAGTTGGACTATTATTTCAATATTGAATTCCTTCTCTCTACTGCATTTCCCCATATCACAATCATTCTGCCCCAGCCCTTTACCCTGGACTCTTTTAAGCAAGTAGAAATACAGTGGCATTTATGTTTTAGTGAAACTTTCTCACCTAAGACATTCGACTGGTTCTTAAATTAGGTCACACAAATTTCCACTTCACTAACTTAAATGTTAACTGGGTGTTGCTCTCTGGGTGGAAAAATATACTGTACTATTTTACAGCATTAGCAGCACAGTATAAAAGGCAGTATTTTGTGCTATTACTGAAGATCTGGCTTTAAGAACCCTACAGCTTTATGACTATTCTTTTGAGGGGTGGACTCCAAGTATTTCCATAAATGAGTTTTAGCTCTCCTTTGAAGGCATGACACCTGGATACTAAAGGCGAGCTCATCTTCGGGTTGACTGAAGTCTCAGAGCTTGTTCCTATCAACTAGACAGAAAAATGGATTCTGATTTCCTTTTGGTTGTCAGACTCCATTCACAAACCTCGTAACCGTTAAACTGAGTCAGGCTTGGCTTAGCACATGCTACTACTGACCACCACCACCAAAAAAAAAAAAGCCCAAAGAAAAAAAAAAGGGCTTAGTAGATCCAGCTTGGATGTTGCATAAAAGGCCTTAATACGTCTTGCTTTAAGACTTTTCTGTTGCCAATGAAACATAAAGGACCCTTAATATAGCTTACTGCTCAGTCCTTGTACCTGTGGTGTATTATTTGAGGTATCCACAGTCCTCCTCTTGAAACTTGAGGCTAGTATCTTGCTAACACAATGTTAGCATTTATCAAGTCCATCCCTTATCAAAACCAGGGCAGATAACATTGCTTTCTTATTAAAAAAAAAATTAGATGCAATGGTTCAAAATGTTAAACTTCTCTGTACCGAGAAAATCAAACTAATACTGAAATGAGAAAAAATTCTTGATTAATAATGTATACCAGAAGATATAAAGAATAGAAATACCTGTGGGTTCATTAACATTATGAATGTTTTGAAGTCTCTCATGTTATAAAAAGGAAGGCTCTCCGGGTTAGTTAGAATAAGATGGAACTGGGTTTCTTATTAGCATTATCTATAGGAGGTTCCAAATGCAGCTTGTTTTTACGGTAACATAATATTTAGCTTTGTGGTAATTTGTACACAGAATGTATTCTGCTACATACATATCATATGCTTTCCTCCAAATGACATAGAATCATTAAGATTGGAAGAGACCTCCAGGATCATCTAGTCCAACCGTCCCCCCACCACCTATTACCCACTAAACCATGTCCTTAAGCACCAGATCCAACCTTTCCTTAAACACCCACAGGGACGGTGACTCCACCACCTCCCTGGACAACCCATTCCAATGCCTGGCCACTCTTTCCAAGAAGAAATTTCTCCTAGTCTCCAACCTGAACCTTCCCTGGCGCAACTTGCAGCCGTTCCCCCTTGTCCTGTCACTAGTTTCTGCGAGAAGAGGCCGACCCCCAGCTCACCACAACTCCCTTTCAGGTAGTTGTAGAGGGCAATAAGGTCTCCCCTGAGCCTCCTCTTCTTCAGACTAAACAAGCCCAGTTCCCTCAACCCGCTCCTCACAAGACTTGTGCTCCAGCCACTTCACCAGTTTCCTTGAGAATATTCCGAATACCCATGGCACAGGGTGGTAAAGCACTCGTAAGGACTGATGGGGAAATGAATTGTTACTTTGTTATATGGAATAAAATACTTAGGGAGGTCCACGAGAGGTAATGTTCTCTGGCTTCCTGCAAATGAAGCCTTCAAAGACTACTGAGACCCTGAAACTGAGGGAAGCTTTGTCTTTGGTTAAAATTCAGAAACATAAAGGAACATGGCTGTGCTCTGGGATAGCTGCACAAGTTAAGCAAACATTGATTTCAATGGATAGTGCTTCATGTTCAAATGAATGCCTGTGGTGGAACTTTTAACACATGAAAGCATCAGCTGATGAATATGGGTGTATGGAGCAGCTCAAAGGAAGAAGGCAACAAACGTATCAGAACATGGTATTGTGATTTGTGAGCAGAAGCGTCACTCACAAGGGGAATGAACTATCTCTATGGCTGTATTTGGCACAGTGCAAACAAGGAGAACGTTGAAGAAGTGATTCAGGGCAGGCATTAGGGAGAGAAGTACTCCAGGCATTAGGAGACTCAGTTACCAATGTGGAGTACCTATGAAGATTATGGAATTTCATCAACTATGTTTAAGAACAAATTGGACAAGTGTCTGCTGAGTACAGGTCATGTCTTTGGGATACAGTTTGGATGGATGGTCCTTTTCAGCTCTATTTCCTATGGTTTCAGTCAGGCCAAAGGAAGGTTATGGGCTGAATTCCTCATAGATGATTCTTGAGATAAATCTTACATAATATTTTCATCACAGTTCTTGGCACGGTAAAGGAGAACCTTGCCAACAATATTTGCTGATGACACATCGTGGAATGAATCATCATTACGGAGGAGGCTTTGAATATCATATAAAAAAAAAGGCAGAGATGACTTCGAGGTCCGGAGTGACAGTAGTCAGACAAAACTCAGCTGCATGAGTGCCAGGTTGTGTACTCAGGGCCTAATAAAAAACAATCTCTGCTATAAGCTGAAACCTCATCAGCTGGAAATAGATGAAGAGAGAGTCTGATGTATTACTTCACTGAAGTGATTTTTGCTTTCTGGCAGAAAATATCTCAGAAGTTGGACCTAGTTATTGGCAAAACTACACTTGCCATATTTCAGAAGTGAAGCATAAGTAGTTTAAATAATTTGAAGAAGGTTTTTTAAATGGCCAAAAAAAAAGAAAAAAAAAATTGGATCATTTCAGAGTTTGAATCTTTATAATGCTATTTTGTGGGCTTGAGGGGTTTTGGTTTTTTGGATGTGGTTTTGTTTGTTTAGGGGGGGGGTTGTGTGTGTGTTTTT
>VWZZ01005754.1:2434282-2522964 GCA_013399095.1 Psophia crepitans | reverse complement strand
GGGGGTGGTGTGGGTGGTTTTTTTTTTTTTTTTTTTTTTTTTTGTAACAGAATGGTTCCAGTTTCATCTGTACAAAATTACTCGAAATGGCAACGGCATTAATAAAGTCACCCGTTCATTTTTTTTTGCCAGGTAGTGCTGCAGCTCCAGGAATTAAAAAAAAAACAAAACAAAACAAAAAAAAACCCAACCCACAAACAAAACCTGAGCCTTCATTTAGGTGCATAAATGTACATTTTGGAGGTTAACTTTTGAAAACATCTGATACCATAGACCAATCTGATGTCTTGAATAAAAAGTAAAATCTCTGATTTGTCTCAAGAAGGTTAAGTAGAGAAAATATAAAATAAACCCTTCAAATATGAACACACACAGCTTTTGAGTCAGTGGTTTGGGCTGGCTCCAGAGCAAGTGTTATAAGCCAGAATGAGATCTGATGTTTTAGACAAAAAGAACAAAATTACAAATTCAAGAAAATTCAACTAATGACAAGGAAAGAAAGGCAGCAGGTACTTGCTAGAGTCCAACCTTCTACTCACTGTTGCAAGGCAAGATAAACGGAGTGGAGAAATAAACATGCAAAACTTTGACTCCTCACCAGTACTGATCTTGGCAACTGATGATGCTGAAAGAAAGGCTGTGAAAAGCTACGTATTATCATGGCAAAGAGCGAGCCTTTTGCATGCATATTTATTTAATCAAACTCTGAGCTGGGGCAAAGGGGCGGGAGGCAACAGGAGGGAAAGAACACAGGTAGGGTTGTCTGCAAACGAGTCTCTTGTTTTTCTGCAAGAATCTCTTGCCCTAAAACCCTTGCAAAGCTGAACTGAAGTCATCATTAAGCAAATGCACTGAGCAGGCACAGCAGGAGAACAGCTAAACAAATATTTATTTCTCCAAGGCTGAATCGCACGGGAGTGTCAACCACAGCAGCAGCAAAAAGTACAAAGTCTGGAGGGCGGGGGGTGGGAGGAAACACCAAAGACTTTGAAGTTCTTAAATAGGGATATTTGTATAAAATCAACAGTAATTTGTTATTAAAACACACAGATAGATTAAAGCTCACAGAAGGACTCTGCTTCCCAGCCTATGTGAGAAAATTCAGTGAACAAATAGCTATCTACAGGAGCAGAAAGCGCCAAGCAACAAGAATCCAGTGTTAAAAGAAGGGAGCAGGAAGGGTGAAGGATTCTCCCACTTTCTGTGGGGAAGAAACCCACCAGAAAACTACACCCAGATTTCACATGCACTTGGGAGCTGCAAGGTATGCCGACCCTCTGTCTACATCTCAGGCATTACTGGCAGCTTCCTCAGGCCTTCCCACCAAATTTCATTGCTCCTCCCCATGCTTCTCTGAGTACCCTCCGTATGGCCAGTTTCCCTGTTGGGAATAGCAGTGAACAGCAGCACAAAGATATCTGTAAATCAATTGGACCTTATTTAGACATTGCAGCACACGCAGAGGCATGTGCAAGGACATCAGGGAAAAATATTGCATGCAAATTCTTTCTGGAGTGGTCTCAAAGCAGAACAATCTTGGCCCTTGGTCAGCCTTCTCAATGTGCCAGAACCCCTGTCTCCAGGGAAGTGTTGTCTCTTGGCTGGTAAGGACACTCTCTACCACACAGTGTCTCTCCTCAGTGAATGAACCCCCTACTAACTAGCTTACAAGCTCAACAGCTTAGGCAGCTCCCATACGGCTGAGGGATACCCTTGGTTTCTCAGAACTGCTCCAGCACCCTGCTAACAACTAGTGGAATGAATGCCCTGAGCACTCCATATTTACAAAGTAGGGCCAGGCAGTTTACTGATTGCCTCTGCATGCCTTTATCCATCTATCACAAAAGAGTGGTTCCAAAAGACAGAGAACAGCACATTACTCACACATCTGAGACTGAATTTGCCCAAGTCCACCCTCTGGCATCGTGACGGACTTGGAATCTGAGTGATTCTGCTTGGTGGGAGCTTCCACTAGTGGAACCTCCTCCTCAGTGTATGAATAATTTGTCCTGCCGTACAGCATTAGAAAATCTCAGGCTGCCCAAAAGGAAAAATTGGAGGCAAAACCCAGAAAAGCTGGGTACACTGTTCAGTGGAGGAAGAGATGCCAAAAAGGACTGAAAATGTCAAGCAGGCTCACTGTCCATCCAGTGATGGATGGAAGCTTCAGTTCTACATTTCACTGATGGCAGGGCAAAGGGCAAGGTACTAAAAGGTACTTTCTCATACAGGACTTGTTGGACAATGAGTCTTAGTCATCTTCTGAAATTGCTCAACACATTAGGGGGAAAAAGGATCAAGGTACAACCACAGTGCAAGTCAGACCTTGCCAGGTTCCTGGCATGGGAGTCAGGGTATAGACTGCACATCACTTGTGATCAGTCCTAAGGTGTTTCTCCAACCCAGCAAGAAAGGAGACAACAAAGTACCAATGACTCAGAAAGTATGTAGGAGAGAAGTTGGCAACGAGACAGAAACCTGGTCACAAGCTTTGACAGACTGAGAAAGATGAGTTTCTGATGTAGCAAGGTCTAGGGGTTTCCTGAAATCCAGCAGATAGGTTTTACACATTGTTCACTTCTACTCTTGCACAACTGATTGTTCATGTGCCCATGGGAGGAAGTAGCAAACCGCATATCTTCAAAAACTTGAGCTCCAGTGTGCACATGAATGTTTCCCAGAAGATTATTTGTCCTCGCAAACAGAGCATCTGCGTGACACTCAGAATAAAGAGATCTTCCCATGTGCTGATATAGTCCAGGAAATGTTTTACAAAAGGATGTAACGCGTTCAACTGTATGCTCACAAGAATCAGAGAATCATGTTAGAAATCATTCTCGGGAGAAGAGCAGACACATAAACACTAAGAAGATTCATAATTAGAGATGGTTTCATAGAATCATTTTGGTTTGAAAAGACCTTTAAGATCAGATCATTTCAAATCAACGGATTTGATACAACAGATGATTTCAAATATACTGACTGGGTTACCCTATGCCATTTCCATTTGGGAAATAATCTGTATTTCACGACTGAAGCTAACTATTCCTTAAAAACCAAATACATAAACACACACACACAAACCCAGAAAAACTGCCCATATTTTGCTCATTCTGTAGTTGAGCAATAAGCACTACCCATTGGGGTGAACTGGGCTTATACACACAAATTGCTTCATGTTCTTCACCTATCAGCACCAGCAATGATCAAGGATAATCAGGACTCAATTACAACCTCACCAGAGTTTCTACTGATGCTGCCCTTACAGCTGAAAAGCAAGCATTTTTCTATAGCAGGTCTGACCTCTATTGAGCCCTCAACTCACTGCCCCTGTGTTGCAAAGAAAGTGATAATAAAGAAGTTAGCAGTTAGTGCTCTAGAAAAAAAGGAACGATACACTTGTCATCAAGGAAGAATAGACATATGCCATTGGGAAGCAGTCTGGATCCCAGACAATATCAAATCCATCTCAGTGAAGAGTTTTACAGTATCAGCCATAACTCACTCTCATTTTCTAGAATGGTTTATTGAAGTCTGCAGAAGTTAGAAAGAGAGCCCATAAATGCACTGGCTTTGAAATCTTTGCCACAGATTGTAAATAGCGATATTGCAAATCGTGACTCTTCTATTTGCCCCTCCACAAAGTGCTCTAAGAGAGGTGCAACTGGCAGCTCACTTCCCCCGTATGGATAGAGCTAATTACTGCCATGGTGTACCCAGCAGTCACTGCTTTGATGCTGACTTTCTTGCTGCTGGTAGCCCATCAAGCTATCTTACAAGCAAAATTGTCTCCTTACTTCTTTGGAAGCACTGAGGAAACTTCTCACTTCAAAAGCCAACTGAACTCTCTCCTCACACCCACCTTTCACCAGCTCCATTAACTCTCTTAATAGACTGGAAAGCATATGTGTTAGTGGTTTTTTGTGACAGACTATCAACTCCATGCCAAATGGGTCGGGAGACTTGGAAAGCACGGCATTTGGGAGGCTGCTATCAGGCATCCTTCCTCCAGTTTATTTTACAAACAAGCTGCAGTCAGGATCTGAAATGTGGATGGGAAGAGAAAGAGAGAAACAGAGAGAAAGAAAGAGAGAAGCCCAAAGGCAGAGAGCTGATCTGAAGGAGGTAGCAGGCAAAAGGAAGGATTCTGGGAGCAGAGACATGATGAAATGGGAATAGAGCTCATTTTACTCCCTGATTCATCTCACCTTGCAGCTCTGCCATGTTTCTGATGCACAGGAGGAAAAAATGTTTCATCTCAAACTCATTGGTGATTACCAAAATTTGGGAACAGGAGATTTTGAGAAGTTCAGGATTATTTCAAAGAGGGATCCCTTTAGGTGGAGTTTTTCTCAATCCCTTAGGGACAGCCAGATTGCATTGATATTTCTGTGGAAAGAGCTCGCTCAGTCTCACTGACAGCTCTGCAGTTGACAGCATTTTGTTGTTTCATAACTTCTGTGCCCTGAGGTGGGCAACAAACTTTGGGTTTAATAGGGGAACAATGCCCAAATTAGAATCTGATTTGCAGAAACCTGAGAAAAGCTGTGCAGAGGAGATCTGAAACTGTTCGACCTGTCCTAACAATGTGAGAGAGAAAAGCCTGAAGACCAAATAGATTCAAATCCCAAAAGATTTTCACCATTCTGCCACCTGTCTCTTTTTGCCTTATGCCTGCTGCTCAGTGGAAAGCAGACAGCAATCACCCTTTCTTAAAGGCAGCATCACATTGTAGGAGTGCCATGAACACAACGTGCCTAGCACCACATTGCCAGCCTTTAAAGTACAATTCTCCTCAGAGAAATAACAGTTTAAAGGTACTTTGTCACCACACACACATCTGCTCCCTGAGGGGCTTCATTATCCCTTAAATGTGTAGTGAAGGAATACCAGATCTTTCCCCCCTCCATCCCTCCCAAGTGTCTTTCTGTCATGCCTGCTTAGGTTTGCTGATAAAAACACATATTTGCATGGTCATTAGCAGAGGGGTTGGAAGGAGGGAGCTTTATAAGCTCTCAGTTTATGCCTCAAAACCAAAACTACCAAATGATCTCCATTTTTGGAAACTCTGTAGTTAGAAAAGCAACTGGGTTTTATGCTTCAGGGTTTCAGCTGTTCACCTGTGAGAACTACAATAGCTGCACTTTTCTTTTCACCGCTCATTAATATCTGGGCTCTGCTCTCTACAGTGCTCCGCCACGCTGCTCCAGGACTGATGGATGTCTCTGCAGCCTGCTGCCTGTCCCTGCACCTTGTACCAGTTACACTGGCGGCACTTTTGTCCCAAAATCTGGGTTCTTCACCCCGTGTGCAAAGAGCAATCAACACACAGAGTAGAGATGTTTATCGGTAGTTTGCAGAGTAGGGTGCCGGGCATCTAACACCAGCTGGCACACCACATGCATCAAGTGTTCCTTTTTTGTAGTTATGAAATGCAGCTGACTGGTGTTCTTCAACTTCCTTAGCCACCTTTCGCCTGCCCTCATCATACTTATGCATTTTACTTTATGCTTGGAACATTTTGGGACATCTCCTATTTAGCATGCTCATTATTCACAAAGGGGTGTACATTTCAGTATTGTGATCAATACAGGTTAGCTGAGGATACACTATTTCCTGATACTATTCCAAGGCTAGATATATTTTATATATATTACAACAGGAAAAGAATACTTTGAAGGGTCCTATTGTTCTAAATCCTTGGTCTGTTGGGAGATCCTATCCTGGTTACTATAGTTTCAGAACATACTGTCAAGGATACTTGAGGTGGCATATACTTTGTATAGTCTTAACCCTTATTTTTCCTACGCCAGCACCACTGCAGAGATTTTGCCTGTGTTTCACATTCCCCGGAATTCATCCTTACATGCACTGACACCGGTTGTACTCACAGCTCCCACCTCCTGAGTGCTACAGCACTGAAGATGTTTATTGAGTTCACCACAACAGCTGATGCAACTGGAATCCAAATCAAAACAGCAGGTCTCCTGAGAGAGCTTCTTAAACAACACCCTGCAGCCAAACAAAGCAAGGTGGCGATGGCCTTACCTGAGGCCTTCACAAAGTCAGTCAAGAGCTCCCCTATAGAGTTGGGCAGCCCATCACAACCTACTCAGAAAAGGCAAGAGGAGGAGACAGATTTCTAAGCATCCCCTAAGCAAACCTCAGATGGAGCTCTTCTTGCCACTACTTTCAGCCACCCTAAACACGTATGTGCGTACACACACACGTATACTGTCTCCCAAAGCCTACTGCCTCAGGTCCTCTCAGCTCCTTCTTCAGTGAGTCTGCATCTCCCTGTCACCAGAAGCACACTTTGGCAACCATGACAATGTCACCTACTCAACCATTAACCCATGCACCAACCCATCACCCATAAGACAGAGAATTAGTCTGGAATTTATCTCCCTTTAAGGAGCCAGCCCAAGCTGTGACCAGTGTTACACACAAATAAGGGATCTGCAAATGCTTTGGGGTAATAATGAAAAAAAGATCTACTTTACCTCCCCTGTTTTTAACTAACAGCAACCTCTGCTTCTTGAGCACATCCTTCCTCAAAGATGCCAAAGCTGGCATTTCGTAGTCTAAGCTCTACAGAATAATCACACCATTTAGAAAATAACTTGTGTCTCTGGAGTTCTCAGTTTCCCTATTTGTCAGTAGAAAACGAGACGTTTCCTCAAAATATACAATAAAATAGCCTCTAGCCGTAGCCTGCAATGCTTCTCTTTACAATAGTTTTATAAGCGCGTGTGCAGTCTCCTGGGAGTGCTTTCATAATCATTTATACAAATAACAGAAACTTAGGACAATGAGAAGCAGAAAGGGAAATATAACCATCGTGCATGCAGTTGCTTTGAATAGTCTGCAGAAAAAGTGGTTCGCTCTGTGGCAAAGAGATGTTCTGCTCACCTGTAGGTCCAAATCAGGAGATTACAACCCCTCCGTAAGGAGGGGCAGCATGCTGTACACTGCTTCCAGAGCAACCCAGTACAGCCCATTGCTCAAACTCCTCCTGGGCCCTCTCGCTACTCCAGAAGAGTTCTCTGAACCAGGCATGTAGTCTACACGTGTTAAAATATCGCACAGTTAAAGAGGGAATACCGAGAAAGAGACCCTGGGAGGGGGACAGGCGTCCAGTTCTTAACTGACTTCCTACCCCTCCTTCACAGCACAGTTTGCCCCAGTCAGGTCAAATCTGCAGTGCTGCGCCAGAGGTAGCTTGCATCCGAATGTGAAGGAGCTCCTTTCATTCGTGCTACTCCGGGAGGCTGTCACCTGCTGCCAGCTTGTTGACATTAGGTAAGAGTAATGACGATCTTTGAAAATACACCATAAAATTGCTATGAAACCTTGTTCCTTCTGTGAATATTCAAAATTTCTACCTGTGTGGGGATGGAGAAAGGACTGTCAACTCCTACACGCACAAACAACACAGCAAGAAGGTACTGAAAGAAAATCCATTTACCTAAACACTTCCCCTCCCCTTTTCCTTTCCTTTGCAATACAAATTAATTCAACCCTCTGTATAAAAAGAGAGGTGCACTGGTTCAGAACGGTGTAATGGAGCAGTTTCATTTAGCCGTGCCTCTCCAGAGGGCAGAGCTCTTGTGAGACCAAAACCTATCACGCTTAGAAGCAGAGGCTTTACAATCCGCTCCCTGTGCCACCAGAATCACATTTCCTCTCTCCCCTCACCCAGGCTCCGGGAAAAATAAACAAATAAATGAACTTGTGGAGCAACATGTCCGAGAAGCAGCAAGCAGAAATGCATCCCAGCGGGGTGCTAAAGCATGTAATAGCTGTATTTGTCTTCCTGGAAATGCCCTGGTAGAAGACAACAAAAAAGGAGGTAGGATCATTTATCGTGTTCAGGTTTTAAGAGATTTCCGAGTAGATCTGTTAAGCTTGCATGATGTTAACAAAACCTACCTGAATGCAACAGCTTTTGCCTTTCTGCAACAAGGACCTTTTTTACCAAAACAGCAGAGAGGCACTTAGACGGTGGTGCAAGTGTGTATGGATTTTACTTTGGGATGAAGTGAACTTCAGCGAGCAACTTGCTCACTGCTCCCCCTTCCCTGCCCAGCCACGTGCAACACAAACTGGTTCTTTATTTCAGAACAGATTATTGGGATTTGCTCATTCAGTGTTCATGAGCTGTTATTACTCCCTCAGGCACTTGTGCCAGCACTTCCTTCAGACACGGCCCAAAACACGCTGGGATTAGTAATAGGGATCGCAAAACAAAGAGGGAGATGTCCAGCCAGGGTAAGTGATAACAGCCCAGCAAGGCTGCCATGGGTAGATGGGAGGTTTGCTGAAAGGAACACATCTTCCCTAAGAAAGCTTGGACGAATGAGGAGGGTGTTGTGGAAATGAGAAGGACAGACAAGGAAATAGAAAGGAAAACAATAGAAAACACAGACAGATTAAAATGTTTTCCTTGGTTGCTGAAGTTTCAATATCCAGGCATAACAAGCCAAAACAAACAAAAACCCACAACAAAAAGTACTATGGCAAATCATTCCATGTGTGAATTTTCTCATATTGCTGAGGTAATGACAGTCTCAAAAATATGTTTAAGATCACAGTGTTATAGGCACTGGGATTAAGAACTCATTTGCCTAAAGGAAGCTGGGTGCGTTGCTGTTCAGAAACTTCACTGTTGAGTGCGCAGTGTGGCATAAAACATAGGGAACTGCTGACAAAGCAACCAGACTGGCACTGTGGAGACCTGGGGTTTATGCTCCGATTTCCTCAAGCAAGTCACTTCCCACCCACTCTCTATCTCTTTCCCAGTGTGGCTGGAAGCTCTTGAGGTGGTGGATTTTCTCAGTAGTTACTCAGTGGCCAACATAACAGCATCCCAAGTTTTTATCGGGGTCTTTGGCTAACCGTGGCACACAAAGGATAACAAACAGTATTTCTAAGGAAAATGCTCTGCTGGGAGGTTGAATACATGCTCTCAGTCATGTACTCTGATTGGGCTGGTCCTGTGTGGAGCCAGGAGTTGGACTTGATAATCCTTACGGGTCCCTTCTAACTCACAATATTCTATGATTCTATGAAGAAAATAAAATGAGAACGTGAAGGTACCCAAAGTACCAGTAGTTCAGAGTCCAAAGGGGAAAAAAAAGAAAAACCAAACAAACCAAGATTAAGCCAAGTACCTCTGGCCAGTTTTTTTCTTGAACTGCAAAGAAAAGCAATCTTTACAAAGTGATAAAGCCATCCAAGAATGGCTGCGGTTGTTTCTTTTAAATGAACCAGAGCGAACAGATGGTCTCCTCTCATACTGTCACAAAGGTCAAAATTAGCCACCCCTAAGACTAGCAGGTTCTTGAAATGCTCAAGTGCTTGTGTCTGGTCTTTATGACTAATCCACTCTCCAGAACAAGAAAGGTCAAATGAAGAACACCCCTCCAAATACTGCAACAACTCCTAGCCATGGCTGATGTGTAATGCACTCAGACATGGTGTCAACAGCTGCTCCTAAAACCCAATGAGTCAGCCTTTCAAAGGAGCTTGTCAGCTCTCGCTGTTAGAGCTTTCATACGGATTATATTTACTCACCAATGTTTAAAAATACCTTTCTTAAACCTTGAAAAAATAAAACGTTTTCCTTACAGAATTTGTTCTTTTTCCCCAGACAGCTGCCCAAGATGTCTCACATATTTATTTGTGAGCAAAAGTTCCTAGCTCCTCTTTCACTTTCCTCTTCACGTGCTGACAGCTAAACCAAAGGCAGGCCTCTGCTTCTGAAGTCACGTAGAAATGAAGAATTTCTGTTCCCTTTCGCAACTTCTACCTGCAAACCACAGTCAGCCTTCCAGAGTACGGTGAGGTTAAGTGTTCTGCTCAACAGATACGGTACAGAGACACTGGGTGACTTGCCTGTGCTCCTACAACAGGCATGCAGGCACAAATCCCCTCTCCATCCCCTGCTCTAATCACCAATCTCCCTTGGATGCTGTCATTTAAATCAAAAGGCCTATTGGAAATGACAGGTGAAGAAAGCAGTCCAGGCATGAAATGCACTCTAAAGTATATTAATAGAAGGTTGCCAGACAAAACGGCACAAGGCATTTGATCGCATCATCTTAGGCTTGTTGTTCATGCTCCTTTGCATCTGGCTGCGTGATTTCTGCCAGATTCTCGGCTGGAGGAGCAGGCTAGGATTTGCCTGCTTTCCCTAACCCGTGCCGGGCTCAGCTGCAATCATGCGGAGCACTGAAAGAAATCCCTTTGAGTCGGGATTCATTCCGAACATGTAAAACCCAGACAAATGACTGCTTCTCCAAAGTGAATCCCATTTCACAGCAAGTAGGTTATTAGTGTGGAACTCCATACAAGTAGCCTGCATTCAAAAGCCCTCTGCATTATTAATAGAAGATGAGCTTTTGACATCAAAGGAGAACCATTATGTATGCTAAACGGTGGCAAAAATTGTACCCGCACTTCAAACCTTTTCAGTTCTTTGTCCCTTGTAAATCAATCAAGGTTGACAGATGCTTTAAGGAGAGTAATCTTTTCAATGATACTGTCAATGGATAACATAATGGAACATTGTCTCTGTGCTGTGTGAAGACATGGAGCTAGTCAATTATGGACAACACTTCATGCAGCCGCCAGTTTTCACTTGAAGTGCTGCTGTTGAAGTATTATAATCCCAACAAATGGCCGCAGCAGCATACAATGTAAATGAGACCTCCTGAAGCTTTGGAAAATTAATTAGTAACAACAGTGGTCCATTCCCACACTTTCAAACACCAGCCTGGTAATGTTAACGATGCACTTCCCCCCTTCCCTTTGAGCAGTCAATAGGGCATATTTACATACACTATTTTTAATCTTCAACACTTTTTCCCCCTCCCTTTTTAAATGCAGGAAGCTCTGGGTTCCTTTCCTCTCTTTCAAGCAGCAAACTTCACCCCTGATATTTCCAACCAGTCACAGAACCCACATGGCTGGAGCTGAAAACAAGAGAACAGAGACTTTCCCACTGGAGACAGCAGTAATGTTCAGGCCTCTTGCTTCACGCACATCGGACACTTTGTGACTGTCTCCTTTTCCAATGCTTCTATTCCCTCAACTGCCCTGAGAAGAATGGCTTGGATAGATGGCAGGGGAAAAGCTTCTGGTCTCAGGAGACCAGTAGGATGTGAACTGAAAGCCCAATATACTGAGTGCCAGCAGCACCTAGGTCAAACTGTGGTGCGCTGGATGCCAACTTACATATCCGATTGCCAGCTTCTACAGAAAGGAGCGGGAGAGTCAGAGGGAAGAGAGCATGTTGTTTATTTAGCTATTGGCTTCTATTTCCTACATCATTTTCTCAAAGATTTTCCCTTTGTCAGCCAAGGCTTGCGCTAAGAGGAACACTTAATCTCCCACAGTAACAGACAGAAATCCCACAGTTGAGCACAAAATTTCTAAACTCCTATCAATTGCAGGTTTTCATTGCTATGATCTGTGAATGCCCCCTTATCTATAATGTGTTTTTGAAACAACCAGGTGCAGATAAGAAACTCAATCACTGAGGTCGTCTTGGGCAAGAACAGGCTGTTCCTTGAACCCAACTCCCTGTTCCCCAGGCTCCAAGCAGCTGGGAACAGATGTGGCTGCTGTCCCTCCTCATTTAGTACGGATTCAGTCCTCTGCACTCTGGACAGTTTTCTGAGAAACCCTCGCAGTGGTTGACTGCAGAAAGCTTCACTGCAGCAGTCCCGAACCCCCCAAACCCGTATAGACAATGGATAACAATACTGACAACAGTTAAACAATGAGGCAACAGAGGAAGCCACTGCAGCCTCCCTCCCAGGCGCTACCCAGCCAGCTGCCACTGCTGAGCCAAAGAAGCAAAGGGAAATGTTTGGTCTACTAGAGGTCCCCCTTCTGGGAACAGAAAAGGCAGAGGAAAGGATATCTCCTGCCTAGCCTTCGAAACGTCAGAGAATGATCCAGACTTTTCCCCACTCTTGCATAAAACAAATTACTATAGAATAGGGAAACAGACAGGAATCGGGAGGATTCAATTCCTCCTTCCTTTTACTGGAACAGATCTGTCAAGAAAACAGTGGCACAGCTCCGTTTCTGTGCTCACTTCCCACTCAAACTCCACAGTGCAACATGCACAAACACAAGACAGAAAAACTTCCTACTGCGTCTTGATGGAAAAGGTTTAGGCTAGCGTTCTTGCCATGATGAAAATGGCCTTTTTTCCAATTACAGTTTCTTTTGCTGTGCAGACTCGTCTGCTTTGTATCTGGTTTTAGACTTTGTTTCTCTGAAGCTAAACACATGGAATGCTGCAGGGTCCCTGTTCTCCTCCACCCACCACCTCTACCACAAGCTGGTTGGGATGGCACTGCAGAGGAGGCAGGCACCGTGCCCCAGCTGTCCCCATCTTGGAGAGGAGACCCGTGGTTATCTCTCAGTACCAGGAGGATAAGTATAAGCAAAAAGGAGCCAGCAGAAAACATATGGTGGTTAACAAAGAGGGTTAAGAACATAGCAGACATAAAAATCAGGGCCCAGACACTAGGGTCTTCTGCTTTTTCTGCTTGGTGCAGGATTCCAAAGTAATTTTAATTGAGCCTGTTCCCATTATATATCTGTCAAATGTCATCCGCTGCCTTCCTTCCTCACAACTCATGGCTGGAAGTTCCCACTGCCTTTGCTGAGATGCGTTTCTGAATATTCCTTATCCCAGTCAAAGCAAAACGGAACACCAAACACCTCTCACTTGAAAGACTGACCACTTAAGCAAACCTGGAGTGCACAGACTGAAACAGAGCAAGGGATGGCTGTATAAAGTAGCTTAGCTGGCAGATCCACAGGCGTGTAACGTGGACCAGGAGAAGCAAACAAGCAGTTGCGTCGGCCTTCTGTGTTCTACTTGCACAGCTGTAATGGAAAACTGGCGCACAGAAGAGGCTATGGAAAGGGCCAGGATGCCATACTTGGGCATGAAGTTGCAACACAACTGGACCAGAATCCTAAACCCACTGACTTCTGCAGAGCTGCTGCAACCAATGTGTGCTAAGGATCTGTTCTACTCTATCTGAAACTTGCTCTAAAACCATATGCCCTTTTCCAACTCATCCATAGGAGTTTAGCATTTATTTCCAATATCCAGAGATACCTACACAGATACTTTCTTTCAAGTTACAAGACACGTATTGAGCAGCTGCAGATTTTCTTGCAGAACAGTTTTCTATGGTAATAGCAAAGAATTTCCAAAGCATACATTGCCTTTGTCACAACTTTCAGTAGAAAATTATCTAACCTTTTCTTTTAAGTTTATTATTTTGTCTTCAATTTGCTATTATATTATTATTTAAAGTGTACAAGTAAAAAAAAAATGCCAATATGATGTAATACAAACAATAAAGCTGATCTAGTTGATCAAAAGCCAAAAGATCTCCTGATAAGAAACTAAGTGTTCCAATAATTCAGAAGCAAAGGTTACACTATGGGAGATGAAGAACTTGCTTCTGTTGATGTGTCTGATGGCAGCACATAAGATCACAACTTACCGCTTTTGGATAAGGTAAGTATAAGGGGGAAGATGCTAGCTAATAATGACAAAAATTTTAAGTAGCTTTCTATTCATATTAAAATAAAATTCACACAATCCAATTAAGTGAGAGATTTATCGTTAAAAAATAAACTAGGAAAAAAATTTATGAAGAGAGCATTGCTTACATAAGAGAAGTCTTCCGCATTCTGACAGAGTAGCTTGGGGAAGACAGCCTGACGCTGAAATCTTTCCTCATCTTCAAAGATGTTCCCATACATGAAGCCATTCATCATGGTGGAGTGGGCATGGATGTCAATATAGAACTCCAGGTTAATCTTCTGTTGAGGAAAAACAACGACAACAGAAAAACATTCAGCATAAGATAAATCATAACCGTGTTACATAGATGAAGCCTCCCATAAATCCAATACTGCCATCAGATTTGAATCTAACCATGGTGCCGGTGTCAGAAAGCCAGGTTAAAAACCCTGCTTTCATGCATCCAGCCATTCACACCGCTTTGTGGGTACATGCGAGATGCAACACAGGACCATGGTAGCACGCTGGCTTGGGCTGGAATAGAGTTACTTTTCTTCACCATAGCTAGTAGGGGGCTGTGTTTTGGATTCGTGCTGAAAACAGTGCTGATAATACAGAGATGTTTCTGTTATTGCCAGACAGGGCTTACACAGAGCCAAGGTCTTTTCTGCTTCTTCCCCACCCCATCAGCGAGCGGGCTGGTGGTGCACAAGGAGTTGGGAGGGGACACAGCTGACCAAAGGGGTGTACTATACCATATGATGTCATGCTCAGCATATAAAACTGGGTGGAAGGAGAAGAGCGAGCAGGACATTTGGAGTGAATGCGTTTGCCTTCGCAAGTAACCGTTCCGCGTGACAGAGCCTTGCTGTCCTGGGGATGGCGGAACACCTGCCCGCCATGGGCAGTGGGGAATTAATTCCTTGTTTTGCTTCATGGCTTTTGCTTTACTTATTAAACTATCTTTATCTCAACCAATGAGTTTTCTCACTTTTACTCTTCTGATTCTCTCCCTCATTCTGCTGGGGGGGGAGTGAACAGTCAGCTCTGTGGGACTTAGTTGCTGTCTGGGGTTAAACCATGACAGATAGACATTTCTTTACCTTTTCTAAGAAGGCTGAGACACTTATGCAGCACAGGACACTGTGCAAAATAGAGCCAAAGCATTATGTGATCCAGGGCTTAGTGCCACTGATAAAAACTGTGCACCTTCCAGATCTAGAGCATAATTGTTCAGGCACAGTTTTGCCATCTCTGCAGAGTTCTGCATCGCAATATGCAGATGTACCCTTCTGCGGGGAAAGATAGGCTCAAAATTATGTGAAAGCAATTTCAGTATCTCTGGTTTATTTCAACTTATAAGAAATACCACAAATGTTTCTGTCGTACTGTGCTTTGTAGTACTAATTCAGCAGAACAACTCCCAAAAGCAAGTACCTTGAACACCTCTCTGCTTGCAGGTTCTCATGTGATTCTGCATCAGCTCTGCTTCAAATGAAAACACCACGACTCCCTAACACAGAAGTGCCTGCGCTGCCCATACCCTTCCTGGACTGGCCATTCAGTGTCAGAAGGCTCTGTAAGAAAACGCTGCTCAAGTCTCCAGTCCAGGGACACATCTTTTTCCTCACATCATATGTAAGTGATGCTATTTCCCCCGCCATCAGTGGCAAAGAGTGAATGTTCACCTCGATCGCCACATACAGTGCCATTGACAGCAGTGAGAAGGCAACATCCAGTACCAAAAAGTGTTACCAGAGCAGATGTCACCAGATTACCCAGTTTGCCCAAATTCTTGCAACTTCTTGTCCTGAACAGATGGTGCTCTGTGACTAGACACTGGCAAACCCACCCCATCACCTGGCCACCATGGGGCCCGGTAAGAACCTTCCCGGTGACCAGAGGGTTACAGTTCAAATCTCCCTGCCCCCACAGGGGGTGGAGAAGAGCTCTGTTAGCAGGACAGGGATTACGATGCTCAGCCCTGTACCCCTCAGCAGCAAATAGGGAACCTGGCCAGTAAAACACGACACGTAGCGCTCTGGCCACGTCTCATCTGTATGCAGAGCTTGCTCAGGCTACGGGAGAATACGGAGCTACAAAACAGTTCAATGTAATACAAATGCAGATTGTATTACGCAGCCCATGTGACAGCAGTGTCAGCTCTTCTAGAGAGTCTCTGATGGGGGAGAGCATCATTTGGTATGTGAAACTAATATGATACAGATTTACTTTCCCTTGGCAGAAAACCAATGTGCAATACACAGTGACTGTTTAGTTTAATTAAACAGCCTAGAGAGAGTAATACTGTATCTTATTAAGCCTCTCCTATGTTAAAATGTTAGCTAATGCAATATCGATATCTGACCATGCTTCACAGGAAAAGGAACATTTGATTGCCTTTGACTCTAATACAATAAATTGTTTGCTCCTGCCAAAACATTATGCTGTGCTATAGAGGACCAACACTGCAATAAAGCACACGTGCTATTCGGAGATACAGCACAGAAAGATTAGCATTGACAGGATGAAATACCACGTAGGAACTTCTTCCTCTCCAAACACACAGAAATTAAACCCAAGATTGAGTAATATTATTTTTCATAAGATAATTTCCCCATCAGAAGCAGAATTTGATGAGATCAGATGCACACTGGCATATCACCATAAAACAGAACATGTTGCAGAGTCTCAAAACAGTAATTTGATGATGAAGTGAGGAGATAATCTAGTTAAACTGGATATTTGTAAAGCATGAATGTCCTTCACATGGAAATCAGTGACCTAAGTCATGCTTATTTTAGAACAACCAGACAGAATTCTTTATAGGGACATATTTACTAATATAAAGTAATAGAGAAGCACAACGAGATATACAGACTAGTATAATTTGTGTCTTAAACAACACAAATAGAGGTGCTGGCGTAAACTGTGGGATTTGTGCTGTGCCATACTATACTTATTCTTCCACAGTTATCAAACTGTTTCCAGAACAGTGTGCCTGCAAGGGGGGACACGGAGGCACAGTCTACTAAGATAGCCTTCTGTAGGCTATCCAGCAAGAAATTCACCTGCAGAACGTGGATGACCTGAGCCTCAGCTTAGTATTCAATTGATCAGGTCAGGCAATCTAACACAGTCTCACTGGAGGGTATTTCCTAAACTCTCCTAGGATTCTCACTAAAAAAAATCCCTGATAAAAGTGTTCCAGACAATTTTAGAGAATCTTTTGAGGAGCTGAAATTTCTTAGAAGATTTTTCTTGATCATCAAACTCATTTTCAAATAATCTGGTTTCAATGGCTGTTTGTGATGGAACAGTGTCCTTTACAGATATCACCTTCATCTAAAGATTAAACTTCCAGATCACTTATTTGGAAACCATGACATTCAACAGATAGTTCATCACCCAGACAAGTGTTTAAAAACATTTATCCATTCATTCATTATAATGTATTTTAAAAGTGATGTCCTAAGTCAGCCTACAGTAACTATTCAATAGCTTTTTCTGTTTTTTGTTCCTCACCCTCTTAGTGAACATATAAAAAACTCTAGTTCACATATTCCTGCCCACTAAATATAGTCCAAATTTGCAATTGTCCATCCTATTCAGTTAGTTGTTAAACATTGCTAGAGTAATTGCCAGTTAGATGTACTACTCCCAGACACTGCTGTATGTGAGCAGAACAGTATTTCAGTGTTTCACATTTCTTTTGTTCTCATCACATTCATTACTTTATCAAAGGGAAACATCTTGAGCATTCTCCATTACAGAACAAAATTATTCACTGCATCATTAATATAATACAAGTTCCTAATGGAAAAATTCTCTTTATTCACAAAGATATTGTGGCCTTAAAATGTACAATAACAGCCCAGTCACTGGGACATTAAACCAAGTTTGCCACCTCGTGCTGCAAGTAGTAGACCAAATAGTAGACAAATTGTTTGCAGACAAGTTTTGCAAAAGTAGTAAGATATGTTCCTGAACGACAATGGTATTTCTTCTCTCTCTTTAGAGTCATACGTGTTCATAAGGTTCTTTACACGTAGGAGCTGTTTCACCCACCACCACGCTACCAATTTAAGCCAGTGAATAAAGTTTCACATTTCAGTTGAGGTTCTCTAGAAGATTTTGACATAATTACTGATCTCCTGCAATTTAGGCAGGAGGACAGAATTAACATTTTATTAAATACATAATGTCACCTACTGATGGGAATTTCACAAAAATCAGCAGAGAGATGACCTTCTGAAATTGTTTCTCTTTGAGATAGGGAGAATTTTAATGGGAGAGTGAAGTTAATAAATGTATGCGTGCATTTACATAAGCAGATACAAACACACTTTAAAAACACAAAGCAATCCTCTCTGCTGTTAAACAAAAGGGTATGTGTCAGTACACAGCAGAACCCACCCTGGTTATGACTTCTAATCCGGTACCATCTACAATAAGAATGGGAATAAATTTAGAGATGGCTCAAAGTCTCATAGTCACATTTGCTTCAGCCTTTAAGCAGAAAATAATGAATAACCAGGCTCAAACATCTCTGGATGCCATAGCTGCCTTCTGAGAGACTTACAAGTTACATCCTACAATATGATATTAAACTCATCATTTTCTGCTTTAGAGGTGGAATGCAAAATGATTCAGATGCCTTATAAAAATCACCACGCAATTTAATTCCCTCAAGTGTCTTTTCTTTGTGCTTACAAGCAGCAGCAGAGATTTTCTCTCTCATACTCTCTTTCTTAAGTAAAGCTGTAACTACCTGGATGACCCAGCTTACAGAGCTGGAGAAAACAAAGGCAGACTTGGTCTTTCTTTTCTGTGTATGTCAAAACAGAAATCATTTGTTAGACTGACAATGATTGAACCCCACTTCCTAGAAAACAACAGTTAACATTCTCTTCCTTGAAAAGAATGGTCTTTGCCTCTTCTTGCTACTTACCACATCGAAACAGAATAAAATAAGCAAATGAATTTCTGCTCTAAAGCTCATTGCCTCTGTGACACACTTTACACTGTTCTCCTGAGTCAGTCTAAAGTTTCTGTCAGCTTGAGAAATACACATATAAATTAAGGAGGGAGAAAAATGAAAAAAAAACATGGATAAAGAATAAGCTCACATGCATTGTCAAGATATGAAATAGGCAAAGTAGCACAGAAACGGGAAACTGGTTCATAATGCTATGTCAAGTTTTGAGAAAATATATTCTCACGTGTCTGCATTTTTATTTCATTAGCTGAATGTCTTTGGAAGGTCAGTAATTAAAGAGCAAAAGGAAAGAATTATGTCAATAGCTAATGCTGATAGGACTTTGAACAGTGCAATTTTCATTCTTAAGGAAACCAATATTAAAATAAATAAATAAATAAAAATCAATAAATGCCATAATAAAAGGATAAATGTGTGTTGAAACCAGAACATGAGCCACTAGAGAAACAAGTGATGCAGGAAGAAGCCAGCTCTGTCCACCAGCTGTCACTTCAATATGGATTTTATTAATTCTTGGGCATAGCAATTCGTTCAGAGAGAGAGCGTCCAAAAGCCTTCTTCACTCCAATATTTCATAGAGGGGATGGGATAAACTCTTTGCAATGTTTTATACAAGCCACTAAAACCATGGCTTGTCATTCGTGGTAGGGAACATGACAGCCTCCAGGCAGACTTTGCACTCTTATGGCTCAGCCACTGTTTGAAGCAAACGGACATACAACATTTGGCACGACAGAAGGAGTTTGCCCCTTTTGGTTCAGAAAAGATACAGAAATTCCCAGAAGACCGGTACTTTGATGCTTCCTCAGGCCAGTATCTCGCAAAAGAGAATTCTGCATAGGACTCATATATATCCATTTTGACAAACACACCATACCCCATGCTTAGTTACTTTGGCAATGCCTACAGTAGTGACAGCAGAAAACACAAGTGCAACGTGCTAATAAGCAAAATAAAGGAAAACTGACCATTTAGCATCACACGTTCAGCAGTCTACATTGAGCTAGAAAGCACCAGTGTTGGCCCTTTTAGCTCCGGGGAACTCTGCCCAGTGCCTTGACTCACTCTTGTGATGCACAACACTGGTCATCTTCTGACTATAAAAGGGAACATGAGATGGAATTCAAACCATCTGGATGTGGTTCACATTTTCAAGCTTCCCTTGTAATACCTGGATTTAGATGTTTGGTGAGGTGAATTTCACCTGAATCACTTTTCTTAGATCTGTCTTCTCCCCATATTTTTGTCCCAAAATTTGAAAGGGCCAGCAAAAACTCTCACCAAGAAGAGGGGGAAAAAAAAGAAAAAGAAAAAGAAAAAAAAAAAGTCAAATACTTCCAAGAACATTTTCCTCTGCCATTCTTTATAACCTCTGACAAGTCAATCCTACAGCGTCATCTGAAGTTTTGCAGACAATGTAAGCCACACCTTCTCAGGGGCACTATTTCAGAGGTATGACACTACCCCTTTGTAACCATAAGGACACCATTTTTCTCCTTTTATTCATCATCTCACGGATCACCTACTCCATTCACCTTTGTAAACACTATGGCAACAATAGCAATTATTTACATAAGAAATTAACAGTAGAACAGTTTACTATGTTAAAAAACCTTCTAAAGATTATAAACCTTAAACCAAACAAACTTTCCTCATCTTGCTTCCAGAGAAGGGAAAATGCTAGTTTAGCCCCACTCTCATTCTCACTGACATGAAGCACAAAAGCCATTTTCTCCTTATTCCTGTAGACACATTTATGCATTCTGACAATGTATTTTAAGTGTTGCTGCAGAAGCAGCTTGCAAACACGGATGTTCCACGAACTCAGCATGACTTTTAGCAATTCTTCATAACACTTCATGCATTTTTTTCAGATTATTTCAATGACATGCCAAGAACTGTAGTCTTTAGGAATGAACCCCTCTCAACCAGCTGTCAATCGAAAGTAATTATTTACCCATCTGGTTACATGGCAAGTTCTCAACCTAAATAATGATACCTCTTAATAATAGGCATAATCTGACATGACTCATTAGTACCTAAAAGAGAATGAAGAGGAGACTTCTGTTGGTTCCATGGATTCATACAGCAAAAGGGTGGCATGTCCATCTAGACTACTTTCCTGCCTGTCTTAAAAAGGGAAGCTTTTATTCACAGAAGAACATGGGATCCCCTTCAATGAGCTTGCACCCTGCACTGGTGTGGCCATCAGTAGCCCTGAAAGGAGCTAAACTCATAGCTTTGGCCTTGGAGTGGGAGGTCAGCAACACGTATATTCTCCTCCTGGTTCTTTATCAGCTTGCTTCTCTCACCTGCCAGTGCAGATAACACCACCTCCTGAGGATAAGCTGACATTCGTAAAGCACTCTGAAGATATAAAGCATCAGAGTGCGTACAAGTTAAGTATTAATTCATCTGCCAAGCTAATTCACTCTTTGACCCCTCTGCAGAGATGTCCAGTTAGTGTCAGCTCTGGCAGTTTTTGCAATTCAGGCACCTGTCCACCAGCTACTGGAATGAAGCCAACAATTCACACAGGACACAGAAGAGCCGTCAGATTGTAGTAACATTTGGTCACGACAGGCCTGAATTGGATTTGAAAGGGTGACCTGGAGGTGAAAGGCTCTATCAAGAAGCCACTTCTGTTCAAATGCATATTAAATTAGAGAGGGGCCAAAGAGACAATGTTAAGACCCAGATCAAGTTTAAACAAGACTTTTGGGTCAGCTGCATGGATAATTCTTGTATAATTTTTATCCTAAATGAATAGGAACCAGGAAATACATTCTTGCTGGATATTGGGCCTGACCTCAAGCCAAAACTAGAGGGGTGAGTCTGAACAAGGTCATTGTTCTGTCTCATCCTTTTCCCCTCCCTCATACAGAGGCAAACATGCACATACACTCAGAAATATGGGTTTTGACCTTAGCAAGCTCTGAAGTTTTTAGCTGTTTGTATAATTAGAATAAAGCATTGGGGATTGAACTGGGTCTTGGGGCATTGTCTCACCTTAAACTTCTGATCTCACTTGACTCTGCCCATCTCAGACCTCACTTGCATGTCCTCACCGTATGCCCCACAGAAAAACCTACCTTACTACTCACTTCTCTGCTACTGAATAGCATTTGCTCTAGAGAAGGAGGGCTTTTCAGAAAAGAGAGGGAAGAGTTGTGGCACAAGAATCAGCACCTTTTGGGGAGAGGAAAGAAACCCTGCAACCAAAGGGGGAAAAAAAATGTGCAAATGGAGAAAACAGGGAGAAAGGGAGAAACAAGCTAAGGCAGTAACTGTTCCTCATTCTGATAATTAAAGCAAGAAAAATGGGTTACAAAACAGAAATATCTAAATGACCATGTTTTCACTGGATAATTCAATTTGGTTCTGGCCTGGTTTTGAAAGTTTGCTCATCTGAAATGCTCCAAGTAACTGTATTGAGGGTTTTAGCACTCCTTGGTACTGCTTCTTAGACCGCCACTTGCTTGTTGTATAACAGCACACAAATCATTTAATGTCTTCAGGCACCATTAATTGCTGTCTATACACCTGAAACTATATTAAGCTCAAGACTTCCTGTTCAACTATTCAGTTCACAGCAGTATTAATAGTTTTGTGTTTTACCAATACCTTTTAACTATACCTCTGCAGAGGTACGCAGTCTTTTCTTTGCAAGTACATAAACAAGCCCCAAAGATATTGCCTGCCTCTCCTCCAATTACACAGGCAAAGAGCGGTAGACTCAAAACCAAGGGCTACCGGTTATGACTCCCTGTCCCCTAATTTCCTAGGAACTATTCCAGTTGGACAAATTGCATGTGGTCAAATCAAACTCTCTAATAACCAGTTTTTCTAATCTCTCAAATAATATATGGCATTATTCACTATTTCTTACTAAATAAGTAACATCTGGCAGAATATAAAGTCATCAGGCAGAAGACCTAAGGCAAAAAAAAACAACCCCACAGTGCTTTTTAAATTAGCTTATACTTAAACTGCAGAGCTCATTGCCACCAGATTTTTGCCAAAACACAGGTGAAGTCAAAGGTCAATTAGATAAACTCAAAGAAAAAAGATTATATTATTACACACAAAGCAGTGGACACAATTGCTTGATCAGAAAATAATTTCTAGACACTTTGCCCTATTCTTACAGTCTACCTCTTAGCATCTGCAATAGGTCATTGGACACTGAGTCAAATAGACCTTGGGTTTGACGCAGCATCACTGTTTTATTTTCCAGATAGACCTTAATTTCTGCTGTAGAACAAGACTTTTGTAGTTCTTAAAATGTTACGGTGTTGATTGGTAGTGAAAGTTTGCATACTTCTACAGTTTACCTACTTTAAAAAGAGATTAGGCAAATGACTGAAAGGTAGGTTCTGCTTTACATAAAGCTTTCAGCTCAAGAAGCCCCTAAACCACTGATAACTACAAGCTAGACATCAAAGGTAACAGTTTATTTTATACTTGTAAAATTTCTTAATACAGGACGCTAAGTGTCTTTTTCCACCTACTAACAACATACACAGAAAATCTTATTAGTTGGACCTATGAGATGGCTTGTAGTGGTTCTTATTTTACATAGATCCATGTGGAGTAAGAAAGAAGCACACATACATGCATGCAGACTGTAAACCTTCCCAGTCAGGTGGAAGGAAACACCGTAAAATCTGTCACTCAAGGGTTGTGTGGCCATCTACTTGCTTGGGAAGACAGGAAGGCTGTGGATGGACATTGTGCACATGCTTTACTAGTGATCGACAGCTGAAAAGCAAAATAACTCTTTATCTTCATCTTCCTGGCACAGCCTCACCACAAGCAGAAGTTATCTGTGGTCATTAGTCTTATTCTGTTCCTTTGCAAGTTGCATCTTTCTTTTCCTTCCTTGTACTCAGTGCAGGCAACAAGCACATCCAAGTAAGACATAGAAGTGAAAGTCGATAAACAGGAACACAAGGACAGTGAAAGAGATTAGGGACTATGCATCAGACATAGCTACTGAGGGGAGGGACAGCATGCTCACAAATAAGAAAAAGAATTGGCCCTGATATTCTCTTCTTGACCCAAGATTCATCCGCATCTGGAAGAATAGGTTTTCTTGGGTTTGACCTAGTCAGAGACAGATCAGCGTAGCATTTTGCACCTAACTGCAGAATGTTTTCTTTGTGCTTTACATCTAGAAGTATTTATTATCTGTACAGTGCTATAAAAGCTAAAATGTAATGGTCATTTTACAAGGATCTGCTTTTAGAACTGAAAGTACAACATATTATACCTTTTGCAAGGCACTTTATGAGCATCAGTTGTAGCTGAAACTTTTTTCCTCCAATATTGCCCTACCCACACTGGCCAATAGGTAAAAATTCTGCTGCAGCCAATATCAGCTTGTGTTCTGCCTGTCAGACCAGGCAACAGGGTTGCTAACCGTGCCTATAAGTAAAGTCACAAGATCTTAAAGACAACATACCCAAGCAAGCACATACTGGGGACCACTATTTTTTTACCATTTCCTACAGAAAGAGGATTCAGGTCTTACAGAACATCAGGGACTCAGGATTCAGCACAGTGCTATAAGAAATAATAAGAGTGACAGTCTCAAGAGGATTCACCAGGGCATAGGTGAAACCAAGGTATGGTAGGACTCTGAAGACGGATATTTCCTACCCGAGACAGCAGCAGCTGACCCACACTGCCAGTGGTTGACTTGGAGATTCAGAATATTTTTTTTTTGTCTGCTTTTTCTGTACATGCATTATACACATTTATAAGTGTGTGTATGTGTGTAAAAATCCATCTTAAAATATAAAGAAATATTTTACATTTGTTTTCATCCTTCTCCTCCAGAAGCATTACAGCAAAGAAATTTAGTCTGAACTGTAGGTATATCAGATCAACTTTTGATTGACACTGATGGTCCACATACTGTTTTTAGGCTGAGTCACCAAACACTAGAGCAGCCAGCCAAGTCTATGATCCACGTTACTGACCACTTCGGGAGACTGGCCCTACAATATGATGGCATTGCAAAGCCTCCTTCTTTGGAGGCATACAAGACCCATCTGGATGCCTACCTGTGCAGCCTAGTGTAGGGCACCTGCTTTGGCAGGGGGGTTGGACTCCATGATCTCTAGAGGTTCCTTCCAACCCCTACCAATCTGTGCTTCTGTGAATACTGAAGTTTAACCCCAGCAGGCAGCTAAGCCCCATGCAGCTGCTCCCTCCCTCCCTCTGCAGCGGGATAGGGGAGAGAATCGGAACAGTAAAAGTGAGAAAACAAGGTTTACTCTTATTCCAACAACACACCCCACAGCAAGACAGAACCCAACTATATGCAACAGCAGCACAGTGAAAGTTCTCTGGAGGCAGAAAGTCATCGCACAAAACTTCAGCAGACAACTCATGGGCAAACCAAACTTTTAGTGAACTTGCTCTGTTTCTTCCTAATTTCCCTGGCAGTTTCCTCCCCTCCAGACTCCCACACACCACATTGTGAGTCGGAGAAAGTCTGGAATTATACTTTAATGAAGCTTCCAGTTTTCCCAACCACTTCCCTTTGTAACTTCAGATTTCTCTCCAAAGGGAGGAGGTTTCTGCTATCTCTGATGGTTGAAACCTGATCCCAGCATCATTAGCTTTCACAGAGACTCTTCATTTGTTGAAAGTTGGTCTGTAATAAGAGGCAGGAAGGATAGTCATTTTTATAGCAACTACCTGCCAACAGATTTCAATTCTTTATCCCTTCAAAATCCCACATCTGTCCGTGTCTCCAGGCACTAGCGGAAAAAGCTCTGCATTAGTTATTTTTATTATCAACATAAAAATCTTTCCATTTATTTATTTATTAAGAAAAAAAAGCAGCTATCTACAAAACTCAGTTCGTTTTGTCCTTAGGCAGACATTTAAAGCTGTCTGCCAACTTCTTAATAAAAAAAATAAGCTAAAGTCTTTATTACACACAGCGTAACAAAATACGACCAGCTCCCTTTACCCAGCTGAGACATGTGCCATCCATTTATCTGGCAAGGATTCTGTGCCTGAAAGAGGAAACATCTGATAAAGAGGAAGGGCCCATTTCTGACACCTGGCCACTGATGGGTCTTGACCACAGCACATGCCCTGTCCCTGCAGGCAGCTGAGTCCACAGTGGAGCAGGGTCAGAGGCTGAGCTTGTTCTGAGCCACCTCCACACAGACAGACAGTAGAGACCTGCCAGTTCAGAGCAACGAGGGCTCCACTACATGACTATCCTGCTTTTGGGACTCAAGTGCGTGTCTCTGTGTGATGCTACGCCAGATGGCTTCTCCAGCTCTTCCCTAACACAGCAGAGAAGTGTGAAGCTTGTACTGTTTGGTTGCCACTGGGGAGACACCACCACATCCTCAACCACCAGCCCTCAGACCCACCAGCCAGACCTCTTGGAAACAGCCCACTTTCAGGCTGGGTCTTTGCTTTTGCTTCTTAACAGTGTGCCAGATGAAGACTGAAAATATATCCCAAACCACTTCAGTTGGCTGCACAAATGCCTCTCGGACTCTAATGCGAGGACACGGTAGGTGATGAGAACCATACCTTCTGCTCAAAATCTCATGTCCTATTTCATAGTCTCTGAAAAGCAGGAAGGATTTGGAGCCCTAGCCAGGATATGCATCAGAGCTGCTGCCTGCACTCTTTCTAGGCTACTGACTGGCATGTTAAACCCAAACAACACTTCTTAGGCTGACACAAGATGAAACACATTAGGCAGATGGCATGTTTTCTCTGCACAAGCCAGCACCAGAGTATTTCTTCATAATGATCTCCTGTTCTTGTTCTCACAGCAAAATTAGTTTTAGAGTAAAAAGAAACAGAAAAATATGTAGCATGATGAGAGCAAAGATTACTATGTGGAAAATATATCGATATCAACAAGAGAGGAGTTTTATTCTTTCAATTCCATGGCTTTTATTTATATATATATTGTTTAGAAAAACAAACATCCTACTTTGTCAGATGCGAAAAGTCAAAATTTGCATTTAAATGGAGGCATTTAGGTGTTGTTCCCCCCCCAGCCTCTTGAATGCAGAGTACAAAAGACTAAAAACTCTCAATTTTCCTAAATGGAAGGATAACAGGTGAAGCTTGCATTCTGGGAGCTATTCATTTAGTGAACAATGTTCAACTCCGCAATGACCAAAGCCCAGCTGATCGAGAGGAAAAGAGCACTGGCTATTAGGCCTGACAGGGATTTGTTCAGCAGCTGAGATCAGGAGAAGCTGTGATCTCATTGTGCCCTGTTCCCAAGGAGGAAATTATGTCAAATACAGCTCCCTGAGGGCAACGCCTACTTTTCCAGATGTACAGTGGATCACTGTCCAACTGAAAATCACTGCAATTAGAGATTTCAGTGCCTCAATAGCCTGGTTTCATTGCTAGAACTACTGCAGATGTTTCAGACATGAGGTGGTCTGCTTATAAGAGAAAATGAGAAGACTTAGAACAAGTCCATAATTGCACAGTATTAAGGGCATTGAAGAGAATGGAAGTGGAAACAAATACTGTGATGACCCTTGAAGCTTGTCATCAACTACTGTCTATCAAACAAATACTCCTATAAGCAGCAGGCTCAGAGAACGCCATCCTAGTCCATGGAAAGGCATAGCAACATTTTTAACCACTTTGTCTCGCTGGAGCATCCCAGGAGTACCAGATGATGTACCATAGCAGCTCATTCATTTCAAGGCTGGATTGCACCTCTCTGGATTCTTCTGATATAGACTTGATCCACAGTGTCAAAGCAACACAAGCAAGAAGGAACTTCATTTTTAAAAGAACGGTTGACCACCGATCCAGCCACTACTTCATAGGGTTTTATGTGGATTGTCTTTAACTGTCTCTCAAGTTTTATACTGAGAGAAACTCGTACCACAAAAATCCCAGAACCACCACCACCACTCCCAGTTAAAATATGCTGGCTGCATTTTAAAAAGAAATAGTAATACCTGATTGCAAAAGGCACACACATGAAATCTAAATGCCTAGGAAGAAAGAGCTCTGTTGCTGTGTACCCAGCTCTAGAAAATCACTGACTTAACCTTTTTAAACTTGCAAACAGACAGTGTTTCTAGTCTCCCCAGGACTAGAAGCTATCCTGATCACTACATAACTATCAGAAAGTGTATTCTAATGTTCACCCATCATCACATTGGTCCCTCTGTCCCTCAAAGTTCCCCTTTTTGCCACCCTCACAGACAGCAAGAGTGTGTTGTTTCTGCAATAAATGGTGCTAGCATTTCTAGCAGTTCCCAACTTACAAGCATAACCTGCATTAATTCATTCCAACACATTCACCCCTGCTGCCAGCCCTTTCATTCAGGTGTCACAGTCCGATTGTGGACTGACCCTTTGTTTTCGCATGCATATTTCTGGCAACAAGGACAACCTCAACAACTCCATCCCTCCCAGTTCCCCCACAGATGGGTGAGCGCTCATTGCCAGGTCAAATCAATACCATAAGGTGGCACAGTCTGCCAGGAGTCCATGTCATGGTATAGGGAACCAAATCAGCTAGGTATAAAAAAGTATAAATATTTGGAAGTTTGTCTTTTCCAGCCCAATCAGCTACTTGAGCTTTTCATGTATGGTGTTCCTCCCCCCACAAAGAATCAATTCCTACAGAATTATTGTTTCAGGGCTGAGGGCAAAATGTAGGGAAAATACAGAAGAATGGGAATATCTTAAGCAATTGATTCAGAATTTAAGCCTTGTCCTAAGATAAAAAGGATTTAAACACAGCCAGCAGGACAACATATGAAGAACTTGTCTCTCACCTTTCTCCTCTAACAACCATGAGCATCTGGCTGCATCTGAAACACTGAAGCTTGAGTACTATCCGTCTGGTAGTACTAAAGATAAATCTGAAGAGTCCACTCAAGAAATAGGTGATCAATGCCTCCTTTCCCAAACTCATGTCTCTACAGCTTCATTCATCCTTGTGGGCCAGCTGTGGTCTGTAGCACTCAATGGGTCTCTGCCCCACTCCAGTCACAGGTCTAGCATATGAAGCCAAGGTGGGTGGTTGCCTCCCACACTCCCTAGTTTCCTCAGGGAGGACACCCAGGCATAGGAGCAGACTCCAGAACCACCCCTATTTGGACAAAAGCCTACCCTGCAAAGCATAGCCTGAACAGAGGTTTTGTTTCTTAACACTCACAGCACCTTGTTTTTATTTGTTTCTGTCCTTAAAAAGGCAGCTCTTCAGATCCATCCAATTGCCTGCAATCTTCAAAAGCAAACAAGGCCTGTTGACACGATGTGGCAGGTTTCCCAGAACCACCGTCCCTTCAATTTTACGGTTGAGCTCTCGAGGCGACCAGATATGCTGTCTTTCAAGACATGCTGGTAATTAAAGCCTACCTGGTCCTTTACCCCAAATATGAGGTGCACTAAGATAATGTTGAGATCACTATACCATTAATCCAGCTGCATTGAGGGGTAATGAATGCTTTAACACACCATGGAGAAGCTGATGTTCATGGACACAGGCATATCACAGCAAAAAAGCAGAAGATTTTACTTCAGATAACCCTTAGGATAAGATTTTAGCTTCTAAAGTGGTATCAGCTTGATTCACCACTCAGCTCTCCTGAAAATCCGCCAAGAAAATATTAGGGGGTCCTGTGAAACGTTTCCTTTCTTTGCCATCTCTTATCATGACTTGTTCTAACAATACTACACAAGGGCTGGTTTATTTAGACACGTTTCTTGTGGTTTCCATGCTCACAATGTCCAAACCTGACATCTGTTAATTCCACGCAAGTGAACTCAGCTGGACAAGAGGATATAAAGTAATATAGAATGTCAGCTTTCATGTTATACAGATTAAGCCAGCCATGTCATCAGGTACTCTTTATGATGGGCATATCCTGAGTAAGCAGTGATAAAAGAGTTTATCAGATACCAAAAACCACTAATACACATGCCCAGTTCTGTCTCTGTAGGAAGTTTTTCAATCAGCAGTCCTAAACTTAGGCACATGGCTATCACAGCTGGTGCAAACGTGAAACCTTCTGGGTTACCTTCAAGCCCCAGCAAGGTTTATCATGCCCTTGAATTAACCTTGAATCTTACTCAAGGGAATAGAATTACAGAATGGTTTGGGTTGGAAGGTACCACAAGGATCATCTAGTTCCAACCCCCCTGCCACGGGCAGGGACACCCTACACTAGACCAGATTGCCCAAAGCCCCATCCAACCTGGCCTTGAACAATTCCAGGGTTGGGCCATCCACAGCTGCTCTGGGCTGCCTGTTCCACTGCCTCACCAAATAACCATGCTATTGCTAATCAAAACAGTCAGTGCTAACCAGCTGCAAATGTGCAAGCATTAGGACAGAACAGGGGCAATGGAAACCCCACAATAAAGCTAAGGTACTGCCCCCTTCATTCTGCTTCTCCAAGTACTAGACAACACAGCTCAGCAGACTGCTGTGCTCCTCCAAGTAATGACAACTGATCCACAAAGGGCCAGGCACCAACTAAAACTGACATATTTCATGATGAATATGTAACTTCTCTGGAATGGCTTCTCTGCTGGCACTGCACCACCCTGGTATGAAGAAACACCTTCCAGGGTGGCTGGATGGTCGCTGAGCTCTGCAATAGAGATTCCCTGTATATATGCAGCTACTCCATTCCCAGGTAATAGGAGCAAAGTTACATGACACTTTTCTGAGCTACCTGAGGCATTCTTCTTGGCCTCAAACTAAGTATTTCCACATTTCTTGTGTTTGTTCCAACAAATAATATCCTTGTATTCTTTTCAATAGCCACACTGTGGGGAAAGGGACTTTTCTGGAAACATTTTTCAAAGAAGAATTAACTTGGCGTACAACTGCAGTCAGGTGCTTCACAGCAACTAGTCCAGCTCAGAGATATACAGTCCTTAACACTGTCCCAACTTTTCAGCATGGTGCTCCATGCGATTATATCCACAAATTTCCCTGTACAGGAGAGATCATCTTCACATTAATCTTTGTCCTCCTCCCCCAAAAAAAACCCACTGGGCAACAACCTACAACTTTATGTACAGTCATTTGACAGGACTATAATCTTAAACTGCAGATGAGGAGCGGAGACACAAAGCTCAGTAACAATGAAGACATGCAAAGTATAAGCACCACCCAAAACTGAGTCCTCTTCCATGCTAGCATGCTGAATTTTTACTCAAGACCACCATAGCTGAAACTGTGCTGGACTGATTGCCAACCTGAAATCAGCAATACATATCCTCATACAGTCCTTGGGGGCAGTTCTAGCAGTGGGTTTTTTGGTTTGGGGGTGGGTTTAGGTGAGAGATTTTTTGTTTTTGTTTTGTTGGGGTTTTTTTTGGTGGGGAGGAAGTCATTTGCTTTGTCATTTAAAGGTTTCCAGTTTCTTGTAAATGTCACTGAGTTGTGTGTAAGGCTGTGGCATTTTGCTCTCTCTAATACCAGGAAATTTTTAGTTGTTTATCTTGTGAATACAAAGACTAAATCAAAGCATTAGAAGAAAAGAGAGTTGTTTTCATCCCTAACTTTTCTGGGACTCAGTAATGCTGTCATTTCTCTTTCTCTCCCACTTCCATTTTGTCTTAAGGCTCTGCATCTTGGAAGACTGTGAAGCTGCTGTGTGATTTTTATCTCCATGATTAAAGTGTTACACTTTATTGAGCTCTTTGCATCAGCACCAAAATCTGCAATGCAGGATTTTACATAACACTTCATTTTCTCCTCGCACCATTACTGTTATTAACCTGGTGGCAATAAACAGAAAATACAGCTCAGCTCATGATGTACTCCTGAGCTTTGTGTGTGTGTGCATAACAGAAAAGGAAAAAGAAGAAAAAGAATGGAAATGAGAGAGTCCCCACCCTGTGAAAGATTAGGAATGGCTGCATAAATTTATATTTTCCTCAAAGAACAATTGCAGTCTTTTGGAGAAAAATACTGTGCTATAGCCTCTGCATGTAAGCATTTCTTCTAAAACAAGAGATCAGAAAAGAAAGAACATTTAAATGACTTCAAAATTCTCCAACTCATTATTATTATTCTCATTAGACTTCCCAGGTGGAAGAGTTGATTGATGCCTTACTTTGGGATGTTGCACTTCTCTTTGTTTAAATGTTTCCTTAAATGACAAAGTTTGGAGAGCATGAAATCTGAGAGCATGATACCAGTAAGGGTCTGACAAACAGCTGAAGAGCTGTGCGTGCATGTTAGCACAGACGACCTTCACACTCCATCAATGGATGGAAACAACATGTTTCACAGGCATGAGATCTCTGAGTACCCAGGAAAACAGTTGGAGTGAAATATCCAAATATCTGTAGGAATCTGGGTTACCAACAGAGATTCTCCTTTTACTGAATTGGGAGAGACCTGCAGGTTCTGGAGCAAAGGCATCCAGATCTAAAAGCAGGACTACAAGAGCCATGCAGAAAAAGATGGGTCATCAATGAGCAGATGGTCACCAAAACTTGATCAAAGCCTAATAGTAATGAGAGAGAAAATGTCAGTATGGGAAAATACCTAACTTAGCACGTCACAGAGAGAGCATTCAGGAGCAAAGTCAGTTTTGGTATGAACTAACAGCAATTCTTCAGGCACTCTAGGTATCATCTTCATCAAAAAGAAAAAAAATCAGGGCATGTTTCATGTTCTTGCTCTGCTTCTCTTCCCTTCAGATGATAGAAGCACTCCTTTTGCAGTCCTGAAGCGCTAGGGGTGCCGAGTTGGGGGATATCCTAAAATCCTGTTTCCAACCAGTTTTCCATCGGCTCCTGTAGCTCTCCACGAACTGCACTATGCTGCCATGTCCACCCAAGGCATCTCCTCGCAGGAGTGGTTAAGAAAGTCAATGCAGATTTGGCTGAGTGGTTTTGCTATAGCTTCCATCCAACAGATTGCTTACCTCGAAACGTTCTGGTTATTTTTGAAGGATTGTTTTGTTTTTTAACCCAAGAGAAAGCTTTTAGAAAGCTCTCCAAGCTTCTGCCCCCTACTTATGTGGGTTCCTGCTCTTTACACTTGCTATTTATTTTGCACTTGCTCTTTACTCATAAATGCTGCAGTTTGAAATATAGCAGAACATTTTTCAGTTCGTCAGTGTGTTGTTTGCTGTCAAGGAGACGAAATGTTACTACTTTCCTCTGGAGAAGCTTAGGACATGATGGATGAAATGTCACAAATAATTAGACTTTCCTTATGAATTACATTTTTTTAAACTTCTGTTTTCATGTCAACAGGTATGTTACAGATAGGCTGCATGAAAGGACCTGGGGAAATTTTACTTCTCTGGGAACAGCGGTAATGTAATATCTGATAAGCCAAGGCACAGCTCCAGCTGAGACCACCTTTAAACAACTTCCACTATGAAAATTCAGGGCTATGAAAATCTGAGTCCAGTGGCACAATCAGAGAGGTGCAGTCCAGTTCCTGAACAGCATGGACATGGTCAGGAATTTAAAGATTGCTTGACATAGTCTGACCTAAAGTCCACCCACTGAAGTGTCTTGGTTTTGATTGTGACAGTTTGTGGCACATCCAGCCCTGGATGATAACAACATCTAGTGATAATCTAAATAACTATGAGGCTTGGAAGAAATAAAAAATGCAGTTTGCTTTCACACTTTGAGCAGAGATGTACTGCAGATAGGCAGATATTCAGATTACGTAAAATTATCTGGGAGACAGACATGAGCAAACCCTCCAACTCTGCACTCTCTCTGGGTTGATCGAGTACGATAGCTGATCGGCACTTCACAGACTGGGCACACATCTGTGAACATCCCAATATCTGCCAAATACCTGAGTATGCTGAGGGAAACCGCAGAAAAAAAATAATCACAGGCATTCACACACTGCCTCGTCATTATTGTTATATGAGTTTCGAAAGCTCTCATCATTTTAATCTCTAAGTTTATAAACTGCCAGTTGTTATAGTAGGTAGGCAGTAAACGCTGGATCAAACATAACACTGCAGCTGAATTACTGCTTTGAAATCTTGTATCACATGCAACGACTTCAAATTGCTTGCTTTGCTAGAAAGGCTGGAAGAATGTGAAGCCATAACACTCTAAATCACACTAATCAATGATGTAAATCTTAACTGATGGAATGTATCAATAACCAGGAATGCTCCAGGGGAACAAATCATGGGAGTTACACACCTTTTAGATCTCTCTTCCACAACAAACTTATTGTCATTTATTGTAGAATCATCAAGAAAATACAAAGGTTTGTAATGATGCAACAAAATTTACTCACCCTTTGACACAGAAATCTATTATTAATTTTTATCTACAGGAAAAAAAAAAGTTTCCCACATGTATTTGGTAAGCAGTCTCAGCTGATTAGAAATTATTGAGCTAAAATGGAAGTGTCGCAGTAAGCGACCCGAAAGGACCACAGAAATTTTCTCAGGAGATTTAAAATGTTCTTTTAATGCTGAAGATTAACTGTATGCATACGTATGTGTGTGGGGGGGAAGGGAGACATGAGCCTCCAAGTCCTCCTAAAGAGAAAACAGCTTGTGTGGGACCTCCTGATGTTTCAGATACATATTATAAACTGGTGTTATCGAAACAGGACTTGAGAAAATAGTTTTCAAATATCAGGAAAGGGGATAAAACCCTCAAAACCTTTTCTCCTTATTCAGAGAATAAGGCTGTGATCATCAGCTCGTCTCTAAGGATCACAAAACAACAAAAGAAAATTGCTTCCCAATGACTAACATGATAAGAGAGAAAAGAGAGAGGTTGAGTAGCTTCTTGACTGTGTCACTTCCTTCCAGCAATACCTAACGAGATTCCCTGTCAAAGTGGAACCTGCCACACGTCCTCCACATTAAAGGGGATCTGGAGAATATTTTATTGCCTTAGACTATCATGCTGCCTACTATTGTAGATAGTCGCTTCTGAAAGTCCCCATGACTTCCAAAAGTCACCTATTGCTCTGTGAGGAGCTTGGAAGTTGATAAAAGCCATCATCAAGCACTTCTTTCACTGCTTCACGACTGTTTATATTCCAATGGCGGTGTGCAGATTTATCAAAGAGAAGAAGAGTTAAGTGGTTACATTCTTTCTCGTGCTTAGTCAAGCCCATCATAACTCACACTGTAAGCTGTGCATCCTTCCCCTTCCTTCACACTGCAGCTAGACAAAGCTCAGGAACACTGTCAGGTTTCCTGTAGTGAAATCACAGAGATGATCCCATGATATATTCCCAATCTATTAATCTACTGTTCCATGTGCTACAGCCACCACCACCGCGTTCCTAATGGGACAAGTCTTAATAAGCATTGCAGATAGCTGTGGCTGCTGTTCAGTATGTCTGTGCTCCCTATGGCACTTTTAATCTTTAGCAGGCCTTAAAACACTTCACCAATTAACTTAAAGTTATCGGTGTCACATTGCAGCTTGGCAAACTGAAGCCCAGAGGTAAAACAACATGCCCAAGGTTACACAGGATGTTAGATAAAGTCAACCAACACTTTCAATTTCTGTCCATTATGCTGCTGCTCTGATTTGTTTTGAAGCGGTAGGTAGAGGCTCCAGGTACTGAACTTAAATCTTTTTTATGTTAGACCCCATTCTCAAGCAGAGCAAAGGTGGAGGTTGCAACTGCAAAAGTGACATGGAGATCAGAGGCTGCTAACCTCTCTCTCTCCTGCTTCTTCTGGAGAGCTACTTAGTTCAGCGGAGATAGGAAGTCTGCATAGTTGAGTCCATTTTCTACCAGTAATGAATAGGCAAAGGAGAGAGAAAGAAGCTGGTTTTCAGGGTAACTATTACATATCCTTGCTATTTTCTGCACGTTTACACTGCGAACCTTGCTTCCTTCACTTTTGGGCTAGAGATATAAAGAAGCATTCCAATATGAATGCGTAATTGTGGCTCTGTTCCACTCGACTGGAGAGAAGGGTGCCGTGTCAGCTACCTGGGAGCATAACTCCCATTGTTCTGATATTTTGTGGATTTCTGTGGTTGGTTCCCAAGTCACCTTGCTCATTTATCACGCATTGAAGATTTCTCTTTCATAATACCCCTGCTACTATGCTAGCTTCAGGATGCCCTGCTTCCACTGTTCCCAAGCCGGCAGAAATGGAAGGGGCAGGAAGCCTTCATATCACAAAATGATATGTACATGACTTCTCTAGTTCTGACACGGGCTGTGCGTTTGACCTTCAACAAGTCATTCAGTTCCTCTCGGCTCTCACTTTTATAATGGGGAGCGCAGAATGCCAGCCTGTCTAATCTTCATAAATCACCACCTCCTCATGGAAGATACTTTCCCATAGTGTATAGTAGCACAAATTCAATGGGATGCTGATCAGAACAGGAGCTCCCAGGAACTGCTGTACTAAAAATAACCTGCATATTACGCAGACCTAAACACAACTCCCTTTCATCGTGCTTCAAGATGGAAGCACAAGAGTCATAGTAATAGGAACATCCAGATAACCCAGTATTTGAAAAGGGTCTGTTTACTTAAAAAAAAACCCTCTTATTTTGTATTTAATATTTTGTACCTCAGGATAATTCAGTGCAGGAAATACTCTTTCAATTCCAATATCTCAACAATAATGATGCAAAAGGTCATACAATATATCATCAATAAAATACTGTCTCGTGAAAATCAGTTTTTCCTCACAGTTTTCATATAGCCAAATTATTTTTGAAATGAAACTGTCATTCTTTAACCCTGTCAGGAAGTTATAGGCACATCGTTCAGTTTCCATTTAAAAATCAAAGCGTGAAAGGGTAGGGGGGAAAAAAACCAACAAAAATCACTAACACAAATGTCAGTTGGGCCTGGCAAAAAAGAACACAGATTAAATGTTACCCTTTATAGTTTGCAACCCAAACAGAAGATCACTGAGCTAGAGCATGACAATAAAATCTACTGCACATATGCAGACAAACCAGAGTCAAGGCTGCAGCTCTCTCCAAGCTGAAAAAATGACCAAAGGAAAAAAAACCCCAACAAAACATTAGGCTAATGGAAAGAATAAATAACATCTTAAAAATCTGTTCCAACCACATATAATAACCTGCTCCTGAAATTGGGGGAAAAGTCTGAGGGTTTTTTATTTTTTTCCTGTTAACATGGGATTTTTACTCCGACAATTTCTCTTTAATGTTGCTTGAACACAGGTTACTCTAGCTGCACAGCAAAATATACTGGCTACAACTTTAATTTTGGGACACTTAACATTACATTTTCCCCAGAAATGGCTGTTCTTTTCCTGAATTTGATGGCTCATTGAGCTTTCAGGTAAGAGATGGTTTTACAGGGATATATCTCTGTACATTCTTTACAGTCCTTATAAAACCGCCCGGCCGGCCAGAGCACTCTGATTGCCTGGGGAACATTTGGTAGGGGTAGGTTAATCTATGTGACCTCCATAGTTCATCTGAAACCGCTGCACAACTTTCTAAACAGCCATCTTTATTTCCTCCTCATCCGCTCTTCAGTTTCCGAGTGATTCCCAGACACACACTTTCTCAAGGATAAGTGGAAACAAATACAGAGGTGAACACCAACACATTTCTTCCTGTAAAAACATGCACGGTGGTATAGATAAAGACTCGGGCCTACCCACAGACACACAGCCCCTCGTGTACCGACCCAAGCACAAGCCCACGTGTATGCGCAAACATAATAATTACACTCCGGCAGAAGTGTCTCTGTACCAGCGAGAAATACACTTCAGCTGCTGGGAGGGGTGTATTATTAGCAGGGAGCTGTCCTTTCCAGTAATGAAAATAATTTGTCTGCTCTTTAAGAAGAAAGGACAAGCAAATACAATTCCTTCCAGCTTACAGTCTTTTTCCTATATGCAAACATGTTTGATTTTTAATTTGATGGTGGGTTATCTATCAAAATTATTCTGGTTTAGAGCAAGGGGGTATTTTTACACTGCTTGGAAGCCTTTCCTTCCCCATCCTCCGAACCAGCATTATTCAGAATTGCTGCCTAAGCCGTGGAGCGTTTTGTAGCTCTACCCAGCCTTCTTCCCACCCCCTTAACACCTCCTCTCCTCTTTCCCCCCACCCCATCAGCGCTGTCCCCCCAGCACAAATTGCCACACATCTGTACAAAGGACAAGCAGAAGAATAAGGTGACAGTTCTTTAAGGAAAGAATAAAAATGCAAATTAACAAACACCAAATTCGCTGTAAACATTAAATACTTCAGACATGAAACCTTCTGTGCTACAAGAGTGCTTTCAGCATTATCTATTCACAGCAGTTCCTCTGCTCCTGAGGGTCATAAACACTGAGAGATGGAGCCAGCAAAAAAGCTCTAGTTGAAATTCAGCTCACAGCAAAAGCAATTTCCGAGTGTGCAAAGTGCTGTCAGCAGGCCTGATGTTTGTGTATGAAATATAGACAATATGACTGGCCCATCGGCAGTCACTGTCAGCCTGATGGATGGTGCCTGAAAAGAAGTAAAGTGGCTGCCGTTAGGGCCCAGTCTATCAGACGTTTGATGGAGATTCGGAGGCTTAATAGAGGTAAAAGTTTCTTCTAATCGGACAAAATTTCCAGTGGTGATCACAAAGAAAATAGAAGGGATAGCAATGCGATATGAGGGCACAAGCAAGGCTTTCCTACCTCATGCACGATACAAAACAGAGGAGGAAACCAGTGCACTCTCAATACCAAGGAAAAATGCTATCTTTTCCTGTGGAACTCAACTGCCCCAGAACAGATGGAGCAGTCCTACAGCTCACTGTGTGCACAAGGATCTTCAGGGATCCCCACAGCCCAGACCCCTCACAAAATGAAAACATCACCTTTGCAATTGCGTTGGTGCTCTTTACAGCATGCCTGTTGCTGTGACAGTGGGGTGACTGGACATGGCAGGCAGACACCCACACCAGTGCAGAAAAACCTCATGAAACAGCCAGTTCAAACATCTTCTCTCCTTTTACCATTTGAAAGCTAGACTCCTGACTTTCCCCTGTCCTCCCCAAGGTTTTTGTTATAGAATCATAGAATGGTTTGGGTTGGAAGACCATCCAGTTCCAATGCCCCTTCCCATGGGCAGGTACACCCTCTACTAGACCAGGTTGCCCAAAGGCCCGTCCAACCAAAGTGGCCTTGAGCACTGCCAAGGATGGGGCATCCACAGCCTCTCTGGAAAACCTATGCCAGGACCTCACCACACTCACCGTAAAAAATTTCTTTTTAATATCTAATCTAAATCTCCCCTACTTCAGCTTAAGGCCACTACTCTTCATCCTGTCGCTCCCTGCCCTTGTAAACAGCCCCTCTCCATCTTTCCTGTAGCCCCTTTAGGTACTGGAAGGCTGCTCTAAGGTCTCCCTGGAGCCTTCTCTTCTCCAGCCTGAACAGACCCAACTCTCAGTCTGACTTCACAGGAGAGGTGCTCCAGCCCTCTGATCATCTTCATGGCCTCCTCTGGACTCATTCTAACAGGTTTTGTGGCAAAACAGCAAATGTTTCAGTGGTCACAGCACCGGACACAATACTCAAGTTCCGGACACAGCACACTGGGTTTGTTCCTACCCAACCTTCGACACATACAGCCTGTGGCTTTCTAGTGGTTCTCTTGCCTCCTGCACGCTCTCTAAAATGGAGATTTTCTTCCCTGAACAACCTCTCCCCAAACAAGATATAGCTAGGACAGATCTGTCCCTACTCTCAATCTGGGATGTAGGCTTCACAGACTAAGCCTTTCGGTGTTTCTAAAACACTCCACAGGGTTTTTCTCCTGTGAACGAGTTTATTCTGCCCCAAACTCAGCTGCGAAGCCTGGATCCCAAAGCCCCACTCCAGGATTTGTCACAAAGGCTGGCAATTTCCTACTTACCAGATGTACACAAGCGCATGCAGAACTCAGCTTGAGCCTCTGGTAGCAAAGCAACTCCTGACATTAATATCCTTTAGCACAGGCTCCAGAAGAGCTGCTAACAGCGAGCTTTTAAAAAAGATTGCTGCATCTTTAACAGGTTTTAAACCAAGCTCCTTTACCCTATTACCAGCACCTGATGAAAACGACTACCCTATTGAACTCACCAGCGGGCCATTAGAAGTGTGTCAGATTATATTAACTAGGCAATTAAAAAAAACCCATGCAACCAGCAACAACAAGGAGCAGGCAACTCAGCACACAAGGAGAGCCTGTCTGTCGTTTTGTAAATCCCCAAATTAGTTTTGAAAGGCCACTTTCAGCCTGGAGTTAAGGCCAGATTTATCCTCTGCGCGTCCGCAATTGGCTGAGTCTCCGCAGTAACCTGATGAAACTGATTATTTATGATAAGTGACTGACATTGGACTGCTGCCCAAAAGGCGAAGGAATGAAAGCTTCTGTGACCCCCAAATGAGAAGATTTTCTTTGATCAGCTCTCAGGCACTTCTAAAAAAATTACGACTTTCGGTTTCATGCAGGAGGATCAAATAATTAAACAAACAGATGTGCAGATACTGATAACAAAAGGTGTCGCGTGGGGAAAGCATCCAACCACAAACAAGCCATTTATTTTAAGACTTAAGCGCTGCTGAAATTCCCAATCAGAAGAAGAAAGAATGATTTTTAAGCGTGGTGTGGGAGGCATTTTAGAGAACTGGGGGTAATTTAAAGCAGAATATGTTTTTTTGATGAGACTGCCAAAACTGAGATGCCTCTGGATAAAAAATAAAACAAAAAAAAAAGTTAATTTACATACAGACAGAGCTGTCAGGCGAGTCGTCAGCAGAGAGAGGGATAACAAGTCTTTGGGTAACAACTCCCTTGTTAGGAAGATGGCAGCGAGAAGCAGGATCAAGGGAAAAGGAAAGTCACTGTACAGATGTTTTAAAGGAACAGTTAGCATTTTCTCTGGCTTAGGGGGCTGAACATCGCAGCTGTCTGCTCAGCGCAAGTACAGAAACCGCTTGCATGAAGGACATGTGTGTAGCTGGGGAAATAATTAAATAATATATCCTATTTCTACAGAGCAAGATGAGGGTCTGAGCAAGAAGTTTGGGTCTAGACTCCGAGCTTAACTCTCCCCAGCTTTGCGCTGTTGTGGAAGGAGCACGAAGGATATTTTTCAGGGGATTGAATCAGACTCTCCCTCTTCAGGAGAGTCAGGAGTGATTTAAGGAGGCAACGGGAAGACAGTCACTGTACAAGAAACTTCAAGGAATAACACGCACACAGAGTTCTTGAGTGCAGCTGAATGAAAAGCCCGTTGTAAGAAAAATAAGTGAAAAGCCCAGATATGTTCCCTAAAAGAGCTGCAGAGACCAGATTTCAGAGCCTCATCAACACAGCAGTGGCTCCTTGTCCCCCACTGCATGCCTGCAGTGCCACCAGCAGCACAGGTATTCAAGGTAAGGAGGGAGAGGTGCGCCAGTCCCAGCCAGAGTCACCTCTAGGGTTGGGACACCTCTCTTTCCTTACCTTGAGTACCAGTGGTCCTTATACTACTCCCACTTCTTCCATCTCTGTGGATGCAGCAAGCCCAAACTGTAAGCACAGGTCCAAGAGGTGGGACTCGTCTGCTGGGGTGTTCCCTATTCCCAGGAGGATGAGAGTACAGAACATGGAAGTATTCTGCTGGCCAAATCCAGCCACAGGCCATCAGCTGGACTGGACTCCACTGGTTGGTTCGATTTGCACATCTCTTCGTTTTACTTTTCCCTACCTGCAAACTCCTTCCTGAGACCCCACAGCCATCATCCTCTTCCATTCCTTTAAACAAAGGTCCTCCAAAAATTCACGGAATCACAGAATCGTAGAGGTTGGAAGGGACCTCGAAAGATCATCTAGTCCACCCACCCCACCAAGGCAGGGCCACCTAGAACACATCACTCAGGAACGTGTCCAGTCGAGTTTTGAATGTCTCCAGAGAAGGAGACTCCACAACCTCTCTGGGCAGCCTGTGCCAGGGCTCTGTCACTCTCACGGTGAAAAAGTTTTTCCTCATGTTAACCCAGAACCTCCTATGTGCTAGCTTGAACCCATTGCCCCTTGTCCTATTGCTTAATGACACTGAGAAGAGCCTGGCTCCATCTTCCTGACACTCACCCTTTACAGATTTATAAATGTTGATGACGTCACTCCTCAGCCTCCTCTTCTCCAAGCTAAAGAGACCCAGCTCCCTCAGCCTTTCCTCATAAGGGAGATGTTCCACTCCCTTGATCATCTTTGTGGCTCTGCGCTGGACTCTCTCTAGCAGTTCCCTGTCCTTCTTGAGCTGAGGGGCCCAGAACTGGACGCAATACTCCAGATGCGGCCTCACCAATGCAGAATAGAGGGGGAGGAGGACCTCCCTCGACCTACTGACCACAGCCCTTCTAATGCACCCCAGGATGCCATTGGCCTTCCTGGCCACCAGGGCACATTGCTGGCTCATGGTCATCCACCCCGTCCACCAGGACCCCCAGGTCCCTTTCCCCTACACTGCTCTCCAGCAGGTCAGTCCCCAACCTGTACTGGCACATGGGATTCTTCTTTCCCAGATGCAAGACCCTACACTTGCCCTTATTGAATTTCATCAGGTTCCTCCCCGCCCAGCTCTCCAGCCTATCTAGGTCCCGCTGAATGGCAGCACAACCCTCCGGTGTGTCAGCCACTCCTCCCAGTTTTGTGTCATCAGCAAACTTGCTGAGGGTATACTCTGTTCCCTCATCAAGGTCATTGATGAAGATGTTGAATAGCACTGGTCCCAGCACCGACCCCTGAGGGACTGCACTAGTCACAGGCCTCCAACTAGATTCGGCCCCATTGACCACAACCCTCTGACTTCTGCCCTCCAACCAGCGCACAATCCACCTCACTACCCGATCATCCAGGCCACAATTGTGAATATTCTGTGAAGATTTGATAAGAAAGAGATTTATTTCAACTCAATCCCCCACTTATTCTCTACCACTATGGATCTGTGGTGTGAGAAAGGGGACAGCTTGTTTCCCTGGGTTTAAAAGTTCTTGCACTCCTGACAAGAAACTATGGAATATCCCTTAGCATCTCGGTGACGATGGGAGAAAACTGAGAGTCCAAGAAACAGCATAGAGTGATCCAAGCCTCTGGGTGTAATGATCACATGCTTTTCATGGAACTCAGCAGCAATGATCACACTGCAAAATCAATCATTTTTCCCAATCAGTTCGTTATTCTGACTCACTGAATTGGAGGTTCACCAGCTAGCTGGATGGGGAGTCAAGCCCAGCTGACATTTTACCGGTGTATTCAACAATATGTAAGCGCCTCTGCCTACCCACATGGAAAGCAGAAAACAAGATATTCATCACATTTTTACTGGGATCAACTGAAATCATGCCTCTGACAGAGGGAGTAGGTGCAAGTAGCCCATATTGTCCAAAAGATGACAATTGAGCTGGCAGAAATGTTACTGCCTGAGCCTTTGCAGCTAAAAAAATCCACATAGTTTCTCAGGAAAAAAAAAAAAGAGAAAAAGAAAAATTCTTTTTGCCTAAAGGCAGTGCTTTGCAAAAAATTTATATTTTTCTGTTCTTATGTCCCACCAAAATAAATCTCTAAACTGTGTATAAGCTAAATATCACACAGATAATTCATTTTACAAAAATTAAAGTATGTGTCTCACAAGCTTTACGAAGAGCAAAAGCCCTAGAACCAGAACTCTCCTCATACAGCTTTCACGTGGCCATTTTTATATCTGTAGTATGAAGCGTCCTACATGCTGCACAGAATCGCCCCTTTGTGATCATTGTACGGTTGGAGTAAATGCAACTTCAATGTGATAGTGGGTTTCTTCATATCCATAAAGAAAATAGCTGTGTAGAGCAAAGTGGCTTTTTTGAAAAACACAGTTGGTTAAGAAACAACTTGGCTGGCTGTGGGGGTGGACTGGCTAATCTAACAGATTGTTCCCGTCTTTTCTTCCAAGTTGCTTCAGAAATGACAGATCTACCAGAAAGGCAGTGCAGGTGACTCACAATTATCTGCATTTCACAAGCGTGCCCCCGATCGTGATGATGTGCTTGAGGAGCAGAAGGGGTCTAGTTTCAGAAAGCAATGTGTACACACGACTCATTGACTTTATCTTCCAGAAAGTACACAGAGCTCAGTGCATTTGGCCTTACTGATATACATAGCAAACCACCAGTAAATTTTTCAACAATATATCCGTGCTCTGTTTTTGTTGAAATATTAGCCAGAGCGCAGGTTTTCGCACATAATTTCAGTGAGGTGAGATGAAAGAGACAGAAAATCTCTAAAACCTAAGTTATTTCACTTAGCCAATTTAGTAAATATATTCAAGGTAATAAAAATAAATAAATAAAATGAAGGTATTCTAGTATTATGTATGCGATGCTGTATTTTTGGTTGAGATGGTGTTTTCAGCTATCACCACTTTTTTTCAGCGTTTCAGTTCATCCTCAGAGTTTGTAAATTTCCCCTATATTTGGACTACATTTTTCTCATGCTTGCTCACATGCCAGAAAGGATATTTTAAAGCAAAGCAATACAAAACTTCAAAGAAAAAATGCTTTCAACTCCTCTGAGCACAACACAAAGAATATTAAGGGGAGGGGGGGAGAATAGTAGTTTTCAGTCACTAATACATTTATTCAGATATTTTCTCTCTCTTATTTTTCATACTTCAAAATAAATTCAAACTCCAGAAATTAAATTTATGAGGTAACCCAGTTCTCAGCAAACAGAGATGCTCAGCCAAGAGAGGCTTCCTGGATGCAACGGTCTATGTACAGCCAAAATTTGCCTTTGATTGATTCTCATGGTTCAGCTCTTTATGGCACATGGTGTTTCCTTCCTTGCTAGCAGACTTGATGTCTTCCCCCTGCACAAAGCCTTCTAAACAGCTATTTGGACTCTCTGGCTCTATTTCTTCTTTTCAAAGTTATCATTTCTGAAAAGTTAACTTTGCTCCCCAAATGACATTCAATAAAACTCATTGTCTCTTGTTCGCTATCTGAAACAGGAATGGAAAGAGTGGGACAGGGTCCACTTTTCCCTTTAACCTTAGCAAAACCTGCTTTTATTTAGCATGTTTTCAAACAGCCAGCAAACAGTGAGTAAAACAATTAACCTAAGTCTTCCCATACCATATACATCTCAATATGTCCCCCTCCAGGACATTGCATTTGAAATTCAGGGTCACCTGCAGGACCACAGACAACATCATGATTTGAGTCCAACACCAAGCTGTTAGGAAGGGGGAGAAGGGAACAGGGAGATGGTGGTGACCACAGGAGCTGAGATACGCAGCCTGGCACACACACCCTTCCCTGTGAGTGCCAGCATGTCCCAGTGCAGAGATGCTCCACCCCTGTGCAGCTCCCTCCCCTTTATCGAGGCTGCGTATCCCCTCTCACTAAAAATCATTCTCAACATTTTCTTTACTCTGATCTCATAGTACAAGAAAACAGCAGCACCAACAGTAACAAAAACGTGTCCATATAGCTCAAACCTTTCAGCTGGTAGCTGCATAACCGTAACTGTCCGTGGTGCATGACTGGCACTTTGCTGAACTCATCTTTGCAGAATAATAGGTGTTGCTGCTTGATGTGATAGTGCCTGACTGATTTACCCACATGGTATTTAAAATGCAGCTGATGTGACCCTTCTGCTCTAGTCTACCCATGAACCACAGATTTAAAAAACATGTATTAAGTGGATTTCTTGAGAAGGTGGAATTCCCAAATCAAAGAGGCTCCTAAGGTTCAATAAGATGGTTTCATGACGACTGTAACTTTGTAAAGCCAGAGCCCGTCGCATGCCAAGCGTGTTAGATAAAAAGGCATCTCAACAATATCTTAGCGTGATTCTCATTCTTTCCTACGTCACGACCCTTACTGAAGTTTTCCAAACATTTTTTTTTCCCAGATTTAGATATACCAATACAAAGAATAAATAAGATTTCTTCTGAACAAGCATCCAAATGTGTGAGTGTTTTTTCAGACTCCACCTGAACTTCAAACCCCGCCAGGCTTGAGCCCTCATTAACAACTGTGACTCCAATTCAACATTACCCAGTGACTGTGCTTGATAGCCACCAGTGCTTAGCTAGTCTGTAGTTCTTTATGTCTTGGAGTAGTGCATCATTTAATTTGTCCATATAGCTCAAACGCTTGCTTTGATATATAACTGAAAGGGATGAAAGGGATCGCTCATGACTGTTACTCAGTAAGGCACCTACTGACATGTTTCTGAGAGCTGCAGGCAATTTAGGGGGAGGATGTGGTGGGAATTATGGGTAAACAGCAGTAAGTATTAAAATGAAATAAAGGAAAACAAATATTGCGACAACTATAACAAGAAAATGCAGTTCCAGGCTTTGAAATCTGACTGGATCAAAACCTGTTTCCACTAAGCAAAACAAAACCACCCTAAAAACGCTCAGTCAGAAAGCTACTGATTGGACGTATTTATTGATTCCTGCTTTGTGAGTTACAAAATAAAACATTATCAAGTGAAAACCTGAGTATTTGCTTGTTTTTATCCTTGACAATCATAAAACCACATGTCCAGACCTGATAAACCTTTCCACTAAAGAAAAACTTTCTCTCCTCCATGTGTTTCCCGTATGTATACTTTTTATTATTCACCTTGTTCTATCAATAACTTCCAGCACTTGGAATTTATGTGCTGTATTTAATAAGAGCTGGTGTGAATGTCGAAAGTATCTTGGTAAGATGTTATGTGTCAAAAAGCGATCATGTTACAGTGTGATGGATTAATATGAAGAAACAGCTTGAAGGCAAGGTATTAATCTTTTTTTTTTTTCTAATGACAACACTAATACATTTGTTTCAGTTCTGAAATTAATTTCCTAATAGTAAGAAAGGTCAAAATGAACGCGAGGCATATGAGCCTTTTTTGTCATCTTTAACGAATTATCCAAAACAAGCCTGTCAGATCAAAAGGGATAACATTTTGAGTAATAAATGTTAGTACTGATTAATCGGTCAAAGTTAATTCTTTTCAGGAATTGCTATAGGCAAGTGGTAGAAACCCATTCATTTGATTATTTTTTTTAAAAATTATTTCTTCTATCATGTTTTCAATATATATATTTTTTTAAATAGACCTACTAATTGTCTTCTGCAAATGATGTCTGTTAGGTGGAACAAACTGAAGATGATATCTTCAGCAGTGCTCAGAGGAAAATCTACTTCAACTGTTGAACAAGTCAAATGAACATTAAATAAAGATCCTCCAATTTCTACATCACACTCAAATTTAGGCTCAAATTCAGAACACAAAAACTTGAGCATTTTAAGTGCTCTCCTGAGTTTCAGCTTTGAAATGCAGGTATTTTTGCAGTAATTTGAAACATAATTGGGAAATTAATCAAAAGAAAAGGGAAAGGGATATTTTGCAGTTCTCACTAGGTTTCTGCTACCCGCTTTTCAGTGGGATTATGGTGGGGGTTTCTTGTGAAAGACATGCTCCCCTAAGTACACAGCTATTTAACATCCAGTTACAGAATCCTGAACTTTAAATAAAAAAGAAAAAAAAGATAAAATCTTCATTATGACTGGTTCAAAACTACTAAGGGCAGGCTTATTGCTAGGGCTGAGTTGCTCTTCTGGATATGTTTAGTATGTTCAGAGACTTTGAATTATTAGAAACTGAGACAGAGAAACCACATTTCCCTCAAATGAATCAAGACCAGTTCAAGGACAATAGCCAGCAGCGTCTAGCAGATGTTACAGACTCCTCACCTTTGCCACCTATGGGGCTTTTTCAGAAAATTCTTATTACACAATCATCACACTGTGTGAGAAGATGCAAGTTGTACTCAGTAGGCCCCAAAATTGTTGAAGAAATTGTTATGAACACCTACTTATAAAACCAGCATGCACACAATTTAAATAGAATTTTAGGAACCTGTATTTCCCAGATGAAAAAAATCAGCCCAGCTCTCCAAGGACCAGATGTGACTCATAAGATGCAACTTGCTAGCAGTGTGTCTGCATCACAAAACAATGACAAACTGGTCCTCCTTTTCCAATAATACCAGCTGGGCTAAGAAGTATTATTACCTCTCCTCCTAAAAGCCACCTTCTTTTCTATGCTGAGACCATGGCAGCCACAGTAACATCACACCTCATCCCACAAGAATACCCTCATGCATCCCAGAAGTCTTCACTGTGTAGTCCAACAAATCTGTGAAATCACCCTACAAAAATGTGAGAAAGAAGCTGCAGGTGATGAACAGAGTCAGAACTGTGTAATAGTTTGCAGGTCAGAAGACAATGAGTTGGTTTGTACAGCATACTGCATCACCTATTGGCCTGAGAAAGGGCTGCTCTTAAGCTGACTCACAAAGTTACAGTCATTGGGCAAGCAACATTTCGAGCTTATTGCTACCTTTTCTGTCCTCTCCTGGGGACTTCAACTGCTGCTGTGTATCCATTTTCAGAGAATCCAGTACAATATCTAAGCCTCTTTCTAATTCAGCTTCCTGATTAGGTCTATTGACTTAACATTACTCATCCAGCTCACACTGGATGCCCTTGGTGGCATGGGCCCACCAGTGCCTCCAGAAGTATGTGAGTTGCTCCAATATCGTATCCTCCACCAATGCATATCCTCTTATTTAGGAACACGTATTACAAGTACCCTCTTAATGATTTCCACAGAACTACTAAATAGTGGGTCATAGTCCCGATGCAGCAAATATCCAAAGAATTTCTCTGCGCCAGTTTTCAATCACTTAGAAAATGAGTCCCTTTTTTCTCTTTTAATTGCAAGACTGTTCCAGCAGTCTAAATAGAACCCATAGTAAGGGAAGTTTTCCCCTTAACTTATTGCTGTTAATTTACACTGCTAAACCTTTGGTCAACACTAAAGAAATCCTTTTTTCTTTAGGGTTTATGCAAATCAAAAAAATCTAGAAGAGAGCACAGAGTTGGGTGACGGGGAGGGGGAGAAATATGCTGGATTCTGATAATTGCTCTGCTCAGAATAAAGAGTTTCCAATTTATTACAGTTGGAAGGATTTCTGCAGCATAGAGAGGGCTATGTCAGTCCATACATATTAACACAAGATTGGGCTATTATATCAACACTTTTCCAAAACAGACAGCAGCATGACTAATCTCAAAGCTCCAAAAAAGAAAGTGTCTTCTCTTTGTTTGGCTTCTGAAATCTTCCAAATATTTTTAAAAAAATGTTCACTTCTCTTCACCTCCTCCTGTTACTAAAAAAAAACCCCCACAAACCTCAAACAAAACAAAAACCAACAAAAAATAAAAATCCCTGAGAAGAATTTAAAGTAAAAGAGCTCATTCAAAAATGAAACACAAAGAGAAAACCTCCAGTGGTAAATTCCTTCTAACCGGTGAATTTATTCTAAATTCAGTGCGGAGAACTGAGTAAAATAAAGGTCAGACCCTGTGCTGGGAATTCCCCTGACCTTTCAGGCTGCATCCATCATTGGTATTGCATAGGATGTGCCATTTATCACACCAAACAGAGAGCAAATCTTTAACTCCTTTTCTCTTCCCAACAGTACAGACCCAACAATTATTCAGATTTTAAAACACAATCGATGTTTATCTACCTTCTTTTTTTCAGTTCTGCCTCTTTGGGCTCCTCACTTCTTCAACCACTGGGTGTACAGTAGGCAACTGATAAAACAGGGAGCATATGAGAACCAACGTGTCTTGGGGAGATGGGTAAAAAAGGCATTTGAAAAGGCCATTTGAAAAGGGTCTGCTTTCCTGCTGATACCTAGCCCATTCAAATGATATTTGTGACAATCCTCTCCTGAATTCAGGATCACATCTAGGGAAGTCTGTCATTATTGAGGAACAGGATTCTGTGAAAGCAAGTTTCATGCCTGTAGAAAGCATCAGGCAATTGTTCTGCTGGGCTTTCTTCAGAAGTCTGGCACCTGCTTGAAACAAATTTACCTAGTTTTTAAGGAGCCCTCCAGCTGTGAAACCACTGTGGAATAGGGGGGCTGCGAGCTGCACAGAGCAGCCCAGTCCATCAACACACAGCCTTGCTCATCGTCATGGTTGAACTTTTCTCTGACACAGAAATTTCTCATTTTGTTCTTAGCCCTTCTGATAGCAAAGTATGATCAGCCCAGAAGTGAAGACCAGAACAAGAAAAAGAATATGGGGAGGAGTTATTGCCGTGTAGGGATTCAGCTTCCTCAAAGCTGCAGTGCTCAGACTAGCACTGTCCCTCCTCCATGTGTCTCCAATACATGCTTCAGAGATGAACAAGGGAGGGTGATAGGGTCTAACACACCCACACTGGAAGTGGTGGAAGGAAATCCTAGAACAATCCTATCTCCATCTAATTCTTATCCTGAGTTTACAACTGCACTCCTGCCCAAAAATACAGGGATATTCTGAGAGACCTGTTCTCTGGAATGCTCCAGCTGGGCTTTCCAGACTCAGGCAGTGAGTGGCAGGATTCAGAGCCAGCCCCTCACACCCCAGCATATGGATCTCTTCCTTCTCCTCAAAGCTAGCAGTACGCCTAAGCCACGCAGTGCCCTGGTGCCATTCGGCGTCTTCTGCTTGCATTTGATACACGCATTACCGGCACTAAGGACCAATCTGAGGGCTCCCAAGCTTCCCCCTCACAGAGAACAAAGGAAGGGAGAGCAGTTGCCAAGGTATTTGTGAAAGGGTGCATGGGGCAGAAGGTTAAACAGCCTAATGCAAGATATGAGCATCTGTGTCATGAATCAATGATTAAAGTGAAGTCTCTTTCATCAAAATTCAGCTATCTCAACCATGGTAAATAATAGGCTAATTAGGCATCTGCTCATTCAATGTCCAAAGGGACAGGCCAGTTCCTGGCACAAAGCGAAACATTTGTTGCACCAGTAAAAAGCCCTTTTCAAATCTGTGAACCACCTACAGCAAAAAGGGACCAGCTCCTTCCTTTACCAAACGGTGCTCCCACAGGGAGGAAAACGCGTGCACCTCCACCTTCCTCCTCCTGCTGTCCGGGCTTACAGACTGACCTTGAGTGGCTGAACTGGTGCCTGATCCAGTGCGAGACGGACACGAACCTTAAGACCTAGCTCTTAAAACATCAGTTGCTTAGAAAGGAAAAAGTGGGAAACTGTAACAGTGTCTCTGCCCAAATGTGTCAGCTGTAAGGCTTGAACTTTAAATAAAGTCACAAGGGGACAGAATTTGACCACATAACAAAATTGGCAGGTTTGGTAACAACAGTGATTAGTCTCCCGTGCGTGGACTCAGCCAGCTATAACATGCTTATGTCCCAATAACTTCTAGCAAAGGTACGTGCTTCATTTGATTCCTGACTGCTTCCCTCCCCTTTCCCCTCAAACTAGGCTCACCTTCCTGTTCCCTTTACCTTTGGCTCCATAGGTGCAGCTTAGCACAGAAATCAATGCATCATCTTGTGGTGGGGACAGCTGCATGGTCCACAGCTGGTTGTGGCTGTGGTACCGCTGCAGTGGGCAAATCCATTTGAATGATGGCCAGACTTAAGAAGCAGTCTGCTAAGGTTGATTGAAATAACCCCAGAACTGCAAGGATTATATTCCAGTAGGGAGGCTGCAGATGCATCTTTGTTCAGAATAAATGCCATTCCTTCCCAAGCTCTCTTATCTATCCCGCACACATAGCTCTAAGATTCCTTCAAGCCGTGAAGTGTTGCTGCCAGGCAACTGAATACCTGAAGGCCACTTGGCACCAGGCAGCCCCTCAAGCAAAAATTGTAACTAATTTTCCTTTCTGACACACCTTTAAAAATATCCACGATGAGTTTTTTGTCTCAAGATTCCTCATTTGTCTGGATCCTGAATAGGAGAACAAGTCTTCAAAGGAGGCAAGTTGGTCACCTCCTTCTAGAATAACATAAGAATAATCAGCAGCTCCCCAACAAGTCTAATGAACTGTTTCTTCAAAGGTTTTATTCTCTTAGCACATCACCTTAGTGCATTAGCAAGGCTCTGTATGCTCTAAAACAAACTGGCCATGTGCCTGCTATGGCATTCCCTGGGCTCCTGCATTGCTCCCTTGGGACAGACTAGATTTTCCATGGCAGCTTGCAGCAGATTTAAGAATGGAAAGTTTTGCTGAATGCAATATGGTCATGAATAACACAGGGAGTTTAATAACCTGTGTGTTATTTATTTTGCTACTAAATTCAATCCATCCACTTTATTACATCCAAGGGTGTCACCTTGCAAAATATGTCAAGCCTACTCAGTTATTGCCCAATGTACAGTAAAGCTGTTTCCCTCATATTCCATGAGGTTATTCAAAATTACTTTAAAATGCCTACTGCTACCAGCAGTTCAGTTGTCTGGCTGACTATTTGTCCTTTTGCACCTTCAGCGAAATTTCAGCAAGGTTTTTCATACATATCCTGTCTGAGAATTGTTTCTGAAAGCTACAATCCTCAAGGCCATTACCAGATGCATCTTTAAAGATACTGTGAGAGGGGAGAAAAAAGCTGATGATCTTAAAAAAAATCCTCCTTTTTCAAATATAATTTCTGATGTCAAACTCTTACAACCAAATTGACCCTTTCCGTGTGCTTAGTTTGTAAACCTAAGCCATTTTACCCTCAGAAATTTTTGTGTCTTCTCTTCCTCTCCTTTAATTTCATTGCATAAGGGCTGAGTAGCACGATAAAAGTACGAACTACAAAGTATAATTAGTTCCGATGAGCAGAGGTAAGTTAAAGTAAATGGAGTTGACTGGTACTGAAATAATAAAGCTTGCATACCAGAACTAGCTATATCGTTTATGAAAGTAACAGTCAGAGCAGCCTAATTTTCCGATGTTCTGCAACTTTTCTATGTCCAGAACTGATGGAAATAGGGCTGTTTGTCTCTCAAAGCTTCGATATGGAAGTAGAAACACTTTCTAGACTGCCAGATCAAAGAAATTTGACCCAAACATACATATCCATAAATAAGCAAGTCCCCATCTAGGACTGCCTTTGGAAATAATTTTTCCCCCATTCTGTCACTCCCGGTTTACATCTCGTCTTACAGGCCATGACAAAAGGCATGCATAGAGCACCTTGTTCCTCAGGCAGACTTCTCCTAGGAGCCTTCCTAGGGAGTTTAACTGCTTCCATGGTCATTCAATGGCCAGGAATTTGGGTGCCAAAGACACAAGAGGGCCATTTCCAGGAGCAGGTTGACTACAATTTGCACTGAAGATCCCGCATGCATGCCTTCCCTATCTATGCACCCAACGGTTGAAGCCTCCTGGATCAGAGCTAGGAACTGATACTCCAGACAAGTCCTTGCCTCGAAGACTGAGGGAAACTGGGCAAAGTTGAGGGTTGAGGGCTGAAGAGGGGCTTCATTAAAATAAGGACATGATGTTGAGGAGAACTCTCAGGCTTAGTCTAGACAGCTGCCAAGCACTAACATGAGGGGTTGTCAGAGTACATAATGGGCAAGTACTGATTTCAGGATGACTTTAAACATTTGCATACCCTAAGGTAAATCAGTATCCCTCTGCCCACTCTTGATGAAATGTAGCAACTCCCTAAGCTTTTTGAGCTTCACTTATGCATTACTACAACTACCCTACGAGGCTGAAGACAGAAATGGTGAAGTGAAAACTGTACTTAGGGAGGGATAATTCAATCTGTTCCGTCTGCAATCTGTTCTATCAATTCCAGTCCGAAGGATAAGAAAACCTAAAATACCCATTGAGCCTCACTGTGGCTGGAGAGGGCATCAACTTCTTTACTAACAAAGTTAGTCAGGGTACAGACCCAGTTAGCTAGAGTTCAGTTTTATTCTCTCTACAGGGTCCTGAAAGAGGATGGCAGCTGGCAGTGCACTCCAGCCAACTCTCCATCACACAAGTTAGAGGAAGAAAATCCCTACCAGGTCATCCAGCTGGTCGCCGAGTTCCTGCACGATGGCTCCCTACAGCTAACTGAGGGGCTCTGCTCCAATTAGCATAGACCTTTTTGATGCTGGCCAGCCTGCAAAACCAGATGGCAGCTTCTCCTTGGCATCTTGGGCCTGGCTACCCGGTGCAGACCACAGTTTTTGTAATGGCCTGGTAAACGGCTCCCAAGCTTTACTCCAAGTGCTCCGGTCTCTCCCTGAATTGCAGCATAACTAGATCCAATCACACTTCTGAACTCCACAGGGAGGAAATGCAGACAAATACCTTTGCAAAGTACATAACAGGAAAACAAAGCATAAAGCACACTATAGGTGTAATATATGTATAGACACATGCACATACGCTTTTCCTACTGCTCATTAACGGGTTCAGACAATAAATCAATCTGAGTGGCTAAAAGCAGCCACAGCAATCATTTGCAGCTTCCACTGACTTCTGTAGGAGATACTGGCACTCTCAGAACAAGACTGAAAGCTAAAATAATATTTCACTTCGATGAATTTCTGTGTTTCAGATCTAGCGAACTGCATTTGAAATTATTTTCCCTAATAACATAAAATCACAATGTCTGTTATGATATAAATTTTCATCGCCCTTCGCTATTACAATACTGCAGAAATCAAAGTCGTTTGCAAACACTCTGTACAGAATACCACCTTATTACACAACAGTGGTATACATCAGTTTGACTAACACAGCAAATAATTGCTAAATATTTGTTTTTGCAGAGGACAATCCACTATTGTGACAGACGTAAAATCCTTGCAATAATACACTAGGTCGGACGGTCTCTCTGCACCGCTCTCTAGCCAACCCACTCCAAATCACACTTTCCAAGGGTCTCTGGAGTGCAACTGAGCAGCTCACTGCCTCTCTCTCTCTCTAATCTTGTTAGAAAGTAATCGTGCCACTTGGAGAATGATCTTCGGAATTAGCAGACTAGAACCAGGATGAGATGGGATCAAGCAATCAGCATTTTTCGGCTCTCAAGGAGAAGAAGAAAAAAAACCCAAACAGTTTGCCCTTTAAAACAGCTAATCTCTCCTCCACCTTGGACTGTGGGAAAGAAACAACCTAATAATCTAATAGCTACTCCTGTTCTCCCACCACTGTCCCTTCCCAACTATCATATCCAGCCTCTTGCTTTTGAAAATGGTCTAAAACCTATCAAATTATTCTGTCATGATGAGACATATTCATCACTGCAGAGCTCAAATAATTCTTATTTCAAAGGACAACTGGGATTTTGTGCTAGGAAAATCAGGTAAACAAATTTAAATTGTTTTCTAAACAAAGAGCCAAATCCCCAAGCAGTCTTGGGAGATTCAGCAGTTCTCACTTCCGCAGCTCTACTTTGAGTTGCCAAAAGTAAGAATTTAGGCTCAAAACCTTTTCTCTTGGCTTTCACCTCCTAGTGAAAATTCCTTGTTGAACTGAGCAAGCAAGGAGATAATTAAGTCGCTTGCCTAGAGCTGTCAGGCTGGACAATAGCCCACCTTCCTCACCATCCTTACTCCTGGCTCAGGTCAGTTTCAGCAATTTTTATGTTTTTTTTTTAAAAGGGAAAGAATGCTCAGGTTATTTGAAAACAAAATTCATAGCTGTTCTTGCACAGCACTGTCATAATGGCTTTCACTTCCAAACTGAATTATAGGCTAACCTATAAACATTCCTGCATTGCGTGGCAGACAAAACAAACGTGACAAAAAGCCATACTCTTCCTAATTTTAGAAGCATCTGAGCCTGACATATGCGAGATACCGACACATGCCATTTTCCTGAGTCACCAACATGTGGCATCCTGCTGCTCTGGCTTTCACACAGGGAGGTTGAGGGATGATGGAATGTGTCTGCTGGTGACAGTAATAGTCTGGTACCCTCAGCAACATTTGGTGAACTGTGAACCTTTGCTTACATCGGGCCAGATCAATACAGACATTATCAAGGGACATAAACAGAATAAAAAGCTGTCGCTATTGCATGAATTAACAGCAAGAGGAGAACATCCAACTCCTGAAGGGCACACTCGCTAACCAAGCACAGGCAATAATGTTTCCATAGACTACAAGTCATCAGGGAGGATTAAATCTGCTCCTGCCGAGATTTAATTCTACAGTGAGTCCCCTTTTTGGGGGAAGTCATAAAGCACCACAAATTCCCTAGCAGAAGACCAATACTAAGATGAAGGCAGTTTATTTTTGAAAAATACAAAACAATAGATTACCTGCACTCAGTATACAAATACATTTTTCTTGATATACACCTAAGTAAACAGCCTTCAAATAGGGCTCTGCTGATGGGATCTTTTCCAGAGATGACTACACTTCAGTAGGGCATAAACCGATTCCTAATTTGCATTTAAACCTTGCAACTTTGGATTTAAGTTATAATGAGACAGGACAGGATTCTATTTCAGAAGGTGCTTTTGAAAATCCAAACCTAAGCGCCAGATAGTCTCACAGTTAGAAAGTGATCTTTTAGAGGACAGTCCATAAATAAAAACATTTAAAGCAACGACCTATTTCACACAATAAAATGGTAACATTAGTAGCATTATGTTTCCTACAGTGTTATTAATTGAGAAAAAACACCAAAACCACCAACAAAACCCATCAAATTCTATACAACACCACAAAAATGGTAAACCAGACCACAGTGCCACGGTGAAGGAGGGAGAAAAGCTGTACTCGCTTTACAGACTTCTCATGCAAATTATTTTGCAGAGCTCCCTTTTCAGCAATATTAAATGCATCATACACTTCTGCTCCCCACTGCAAACACTCCATGGTGAGCATTCATCTCAACATGGATTTTGCTGTTTACACTCAGGCAGCCCTCTGTTTCTCCTGGATACACATTTATGTGAACCAAGGGTTATCAGTTCTCATAATGTGATCCTTCCTCTTCTTCTTACCATGTTTTGAGAAACAGTGAAATAATTTTCAATGTTGTCTCTAAAAGTCACCCTGGAACATGAGCAACCTCAACAGAAATGAAGTGGCCACCTCACATGTTGGAGTAGCCCTGGCTTTCTGCACACTCTGCACACTTATCGCGTGAAGTATGTTCAGATTCTGCAGCTCAGGCCATCAGAGTGACCCAACTCAGTAATCCTGCTCCACATTACTATGTGTCAGTTGCCCGAGAAGGAAATAATTCATTAAAAAAAAAAAAAAAAGAGAGATGAGATTAACAACCTGACCAGCACAGGGATGGGGTTTTGAAGATATTTGGAGAAAGATTTGATATTCCAGATGCTCTTGTGAGATAAACCCTCTAAGCTCTTTTAGATCAGTCATTCTCTCTAACAGCTAAGCCACCAGAAGTTGGGGGAGCGTAGACTTTGATGCCCATCTAGGAAAACCATGATGGATGATATTTAGTACTTTGTAAGTCAGACTAGATTATCACAGTGATTCCTGTCTGGTTTTAAAAACCTATTGATCCATTGGTGTCAGCACTGCAGAAGACAGCAAGCAGAAGCTTTCAAAATACTTTTAAGACGGGGACTATTGCTAACTTTGATGCTGTAAAATTCCAACATCATGATGTATCTCCTGACAAGAAGAAAATTAAACTTCCGCTAAGTAATACATTAATTTTAATTGGATTTTTCACAAGACGTATAGTAATCAGATTCTGAAAAGATGACTGAACTCATCCATATAGGAAACAACAATCTATCATGTTAACTCCGACTTGAAAGAGTTAAGCTACTAATATAATTTTCTTGTCTGAGGAACCTTTCCAGCAGTTTTGCATGTAGTGGTCCTCTGGTTTTGGGACAGTTCTGAGCATATAACAGCAAAGGTAGTCAGCAGAAAAGCTTTAACAAGAGTAAGAATTAAGCCTTGTTCCAGTGCAGCTTGAGCAACGCTACGAATAGGTCACATACATCATGAAAACCAGCCATGAAATATAAGAACTAGCAACCATCCAGAGACTGATTAATGATTCAAATAAGCAATCTCTTTGCATAATAGCACTTAGGGAACATTATAGACACAGACCTCATTCAACAGCTTAAACTGGGCTTTAGATCAAGAAAACATATGCAAAACTGCAGGGTTGCTGCCTGCAAATTCCAGCTAGTAATGCTCCCGGCATTACGCTATTTTTGATGCCTATGAGTCTAAAAGTGCAGTTTTTCAGGTTTAAGAGAAATAATAACATTGGAAGCAACTCTGCTTCGTTATAATTCTCATAGGATGAGTTTTCAAAAAGGCAAAGATCCTGGCAACTTGAAATCATAAAGGATATTTTCAAAAGAGCAACAGTATTACTCATTCAGCTCTAGTCATCCGCTCTGTAACTAAAGCTTATCTGCCTAAAATATCCCCATTAGAGCCGTTGGTTACTATACCTTTCCTTAAGCTGTAAGGCAGCTGCTGTGTTCTCACAGGATTCCTGTTCTCAGGTCCCAGCTCTGGGTGACATAGTAAAACAGGCACAAGGTGAAAATAAGCAGTGGAGAAACCAATCTATAGGATTATGTGAGATTACTAGTTTGCAATTAATATGCCAAGAAATCAAGGGACATGGCCTATATCTCTCTGTATTGTCACAAAGACAATACAATGCCCTCCACTGAGGACAATTCTCTCTTACCTAGGGAAATCAGATAGTCTGTAGGCTTTCCTCTCCCGTTCTAAATACATATTTTATTTTTTTTTTTAGCAATTTAGTGATATTGTATGGCACTGCACGCTGCCTACACCAAGGTTCAGGTAGCCTCAAGCACGACAACTGCAGGAATGCAGAGGTACGCAGGATAATCAGAAGGGAAGAACAGAGCTTTCTTTTAGGCAGAAAAAATGCTATTGTTTGTCCATAAAACTCACGATGCCAAGCCAGCCGCTGTACAGCCACCCCCTTCTACTTTATTCTGGGAACAGAATAGGCTGTCAGAGGGCAGCAGCCAAAGCTGTGTTCTCTGCCATGCAGGAACTCATCTAGGATCTCTGCCGTACAGAGGTCCTTGGATGTGGGCAGCACAGGATGTTTAAGAAAACGATGCAAGCAAAACCACAAATACGAACAATGCTTCCCCAAGTAATACCATCCCTATTTTTGGCAGCTTCTAGATGTCCCAACTCCAGTGACACCATTAACAGACTTTGACAGATTACTTCTTGTTTCTCTGTTTTTGATAACTGTCATATATTTGACTTTAAGAAAAAAAAACAAAACCTCCTCAAATATCTCTTCCAAACTGAAGGGATTATATCATATAAACTTTTGCCATACGCAAATAATTTCCAATTTCTTGCCTTCATTTTTCTTTACCCTTTTCTAGAAAAATCCTTATGAAGTTGTTTCTGAGATAAGGTTGTCAGAATCGTACGCTTTTCCCAAGACATGGGTAAACATATGAAGTACCATAGTGATGAATCAGCATGGTCTTTGCCTTCTTGAGCACAGCTGATCACTGATAGAGTGTTTTACTTAGAAAGGAGTCTCACAAGTTTCTTTCCCAAGTGGTATTATATTCTAACTGGCACTAGACTTTTTATCATCTGTGTCTTTGACTTGACTTCCCACCCTTTTCATCACAAAGACTCATCTTTGCATTTAATGACACTGGACTGCATCTGCCATTTTATCACTCAGTATCACAGGAGCTTTCTGTGGTGCAACTTTGCTTCAAATAATTCTATACCATTAGAAAAAAATCTATTTATATAAATATATCAATTCATATATAACTTTCACCCGATGTGAAAACTCACTTGATTTGTCTTTAATCCTAAGGAAGGATTGGATGACATATCCAATGACAACTTGGATTCTTATTTTCTTTAAAATACTTAGTCCCTGGAAGAGTGTAAGGTGAGGTTGGATGGGGCTTTGAACAACCTGGTCTAGTGGAGGGTGTCCCTGCCCATGGCAGGGAGTTGGAAATAGATGGTCTTTAAGGTCCTTTCCAACCCAAACCATTCTATGATTCTGTGATTACCTTAGCAACTTTTCCAAAGCTTTTCAGAAATTGAAAGTAAGCAACAGGTAGCAGATTGCCTTTACCTTCATGTTTGCCAATTCATCCAAAAAAAGGCTAACAGACATACAAGGTACAAATTCCTCTTCCAAAATGATACGTACCATTAAGCCACTTTTATTCATGTTATCTGACTTGTCCCTTATAAAGAGCGGTTCTAATTTGGGAATTCCCTCTAGGGTCCTCACAGTGAACACCAGAGCAAATAATTCATTTGGTTTTTCTGCAAATACCTTATTTTTCTTGAGCACGTCTTTTACATCTTGATCATCTATCAACCTTATAGACCTTCAGGCAGGCGTCTTGCCTCTGATGTGTTTGAAAAAGTTTTTATTATTAGTTTTTATGCCTTTAGCAAGTTATTCTTCAAAACTGTTTTTTGTCCTCTATTGCAGTTTTGCATTTAACTTACCAGAGCGTACTGGGACTTTTTCCTTAGTTCATTTGGGCAAGACTTCAAAGGGTGTCCTTTCAATGCTAATGGCCTTCTTCAGCCTAATAATCCCCTTTGCTAACTTCTTGTGTGACCTTTTATGAAGTTGCAGAGTTTTCCCAATAGGGGTAATACACTTGAACTGCGAAAATGCATTCTTACAACGGTGATTTTATATAGGTACCATGTCACCTGAAAGTGTTATTTTATTCTGTTTTGCCCTTTCAACTACTGCTTTTAGTTTTCTTTCCACTTTATATTGGTCCCTTTTAGTAGTGAGGGGGACTTTTTGGCTTTTGTACTCCACCAGGAACAATAAAATTGAGCATGTTTATATTTATTATTACAGAATGATTCTTTGACAGTTACATCTTCAATCAAGACAATCTTTGCTCAGGGATAAGTAAAAAAATCTAGTCTCTTTTGGGCTCTCTGATTTCTTGCTTCAAGAAAATATCATTTTTAATGTGTATAAATGCAGTTTCTACATCACATTTGATCATGACACTTTGTCAGCTGCAGTCATTACAACCTTTGAGTCCTTATTTCTTCTTTAGTAAGTCTGAGCATGCCATTATAGAGATGCTTACTTTTACCATCCCATTTTGGCATGAAATTTTAATGCACAGAGATTGTGAGACTGCTCAGTACTCTGCCCGTCCTTCCTTTTTTTTTTTTTTTTTTTAATAACTTTTCCCTCTTTTGCTTCTGAGCTTTCTTTTAACTATAATGTCACTCCTTCACTGGCTTGGATTCCTCTGCTATTGGAGAGTAATTTTACACTGCTATTCCAGTGCTTACTGACTGAGATGCTATTATGTCAATATCCTCATTTAAAATCAGCATTTCACTTTACCCATCTTCATTGCATACATTGGGCTAATTGTCCACTGGCTGGGTAAGCCTCTATTACAGCTATCTTGCACCAGTAGAATAGCGTGAACAGACACAGTTAGGTCAAACACTTGGCCAGCTGTCTGTAAATCATTTTTGAATACTAAGAGCTCTTTTGTATTAAATAAAAAAGCCCTGGCAGTGACTTTGCCCCTGCGTCTTAAAAGGCAAATGCAATCCCAGGCGGAAAATTGAGCTACATGAACAAAGGGCATGTTCCCAATGCTGTCTGAAGTAGGAAAAATAAAATGGATCAGCTCTTTCCAGGCATTTCCACTTGCAGCCTGTGAGAAGCCCCATCTCTAAGAAGCTCTGGCAAGAGCCAGCTGGAATTGATGGCTGTATCACTCAGGAGCTCATTCTCCTCAGTGCTCATCAGATCAAATGCAACCATTGACTGAAGCAGACTTGTCAGTGACCTTGACTCTGACCCAGTTTATAGAAGCACTTGGGGGAGGAGCAGAAGCAAAAGGGGAATTTTTCATAAAAGGGTAAAAAAAAAATAATAAAAAATCTCAAACTCTGTGTCTCACTGAAAAACAGAAAAAGGGAGGAGAAACATGAAACCAAAATTACTGAGGAGGAGCTTAAACATGTCTGTCAGACTCAGGAAAACTCAACACAGCACTGAACGTGTCAGCCACTCCCTGATTAATGCTACTTAAAATAATAGTAAAAAAAAAAAAAGCTTCTCTCCCAAATGCAGATACTAAAAGAGGAATTTGATAACATTGCAGCTGTAAGAATCACAGAAAGTAGAAGCAGAAAAATGCAAGAGAGAGAGGAAAGAAGCGATACTGAACCTCTTGTACACTCAGACCAAGAAAAAAACCGTATGTATTATATAAAGGGAATATTTTTCTCCATTGACAAGGGGTAAATTCTTTGAAGAGATGGCTCTGATTCATCAGCAGGGTGCTGGCAGATGCCCCTAGAAAAATAGAAAACATGGCTGTACATCTTCAAAAAACTATTTTAGGAGACACTATTTCCTCAGAGGGATATTTGAGTTGTGTTCAGCCCCCTAGGCATGTCCCAGGAAAATACAACCATGTTTTGATGGTAGAGAGGATACTAAAGCTTTGATGGATAATATTTTGATCCAAGGTAAAAGAGAGGAGTTTGACTAAAGGCCCTAAAGAGCTGTGGAAAGAGACAGACCTGCTGAGCTAAACCTAAGGAAGCAACAACGCAAGTTCCATGTAATAGCAATAAAACACCTGGAAGAAAAGATAAGGTGTACAGTAGATCACTGCAAAGTGGAGGTCATAACAAACACGTCTGCCCCAAACAAAAGCCAGCAGTACAAAGATTTATCAGAATGGCGAACTACAGAAAAACAAACGTGTGCCGATTTAGATGTTTAGAGCAGTAACCTGCAAACGCTACTGCAGAGAAACCCCAAGTCACAGGATGCGAGTATTAATACGTTCGGGAAACCGAAAGAGGTAACTGAAGGGATGCTTATGCAGACATATGGTAGTGAATCATACACCAATTTGGATACAGAGCTTCAAGCTTCAGAGCTTCATGCTTCGTGTTTGAGTACAATTGAGAAAAACAGCTCAGGTAGAGACAAAAACTGACCATCATTGTGTTGAAACAAAGGAGATTTTGGCTTTAGTCTCTGGGATTAAAATGTTTCATTCTTCTTTGGGAATTGAATTTTAGCTGAAACTGTTCCTATTTTAGATATAAACATTACTAAATGGGTCTATAGCAAAGCAACCCAACCAACTAAAGAAACCACAACCTACATCAGAGGTTACCACTGCAGTGATATGATTAGCACATTAAGTACAAACAGAAAGAAATTTGGTAGCTGTAGACACATTCCCTGAAGAGTTAAGAGTATTTGACAAAAGTATTGTGGAATATCTTTCAGAGCTAGATTATGAACATGTCAGTGCGATCAAAACAAAACCAAACCAACCAAAAAGCCTGTCTCATTTAGATGAAACGTGGCTTGTAATTCCCAGAGCCTTCACAAAAACCAAGGCTATTAGCAGAGAATGGACTGAACAGCACTCCCCTTCCATGACTATTAGAGTTTAAGGAGGAGTTCACAGTTCAGGTGGGACTTCATCTAACAGCATCAATGATTCCTGAGATGTTCCCACAGAAATTATATATTCACTTTTATACATACATTTATAAATATATAAATACATATGTAGGTAGTTTACATGTTGAAAAATCAAAGAGAAAGGACAAAGGTCATAGATTAATTAAAAATGCAAAGGGACTCTGTAGAGGTTATTGAGTCTATTCAATTGCCTCCAAAGGAAATTAACTCTATCTAAACCTTTCCCAATAAATACCCGTCATAAAACCCTCCAGTGGTAAAGATTCAGCATCTCCTGTAAATAATCTGTTCTCGTGCCCAACTAACTCTGCTGCTGGCAAGTTTCCCATAATATTGTGTGTGTTTAAAAGGCCGTGGGAAGGAAGGTGCTAAGATCAGAAGCTGCTTTACCTAGCAGAAATATGGAACATATTAGCAGATCCAGAAAGAATTTACTCCAGAACAAAACGTGAATGGATTTACTAAAATTGAGTGAAAGAAACTGAGGAATTCTTCTCAACAGTTACTCTCACGAGATTACTTAACAGAAAATACCACAGCTAACAAACTGATCACGCACATCACATTTATTTCTGTCAGCAGATACCCAATGTGTACATATGTAACCATGAGAAGATTTTAATGGAAATGTTTTTAAACATTCTGTAGGAAGTATAACGTTAGCATTAGGAACTCCTACTATGCAGCTCAACAGTAAGGTGGAAAATAGAGCCAAATCCTGCACACCTGCTAGCAAAAGCTGCAGAATCAGACACTGATCTGTGCATCGCATTGTTAAATTATGCCCTAGCACCAGTGAAACAGAGGTTGCCCTTACTACCATCTTGTTCAGCAGGGAACTGAAATACGAATATTTGCAATGCTAAAAAGTTACACTTCAGTCAATAGGGACTTGCAAGATAGAAGAGGTACGGGGCACTTCTACAATGTCAACAAACAGGCACAAACATTACCACGGAAAGCAGCCGCAGGGTTGTCATAGTTGAACACATGCTCTGTAAGAAGAGGTAACATCTCTTCTAATTTCAGGAGGAGAAAAATAAGAGGCAGCGTGTTGGCCATTTTGCCTAAGAACAACTCAGAATAATATGTACTATATTAGTTTGAGAATTATTGGCAAAAAAATTATGCCGGATGATAGCTGTTTTGATGTCTTAGTGAAAACCATCAGGTACAAATGACAACCCAGGACATCCAAGGGACTATCTGAACACCACTTCCTAGTAGGTTGTTAAAATTCAATATTGTGTTAACAATGATTGTTCATTACTATTGTGTTGTTTAGCTGGGGAAGGAAGTCTAAGAGCTCTGCTAACAGCAAAATGGAGCCAGGTAGCGTGTTATGCTACAGATCTCATTACCCTGTATTAATCTGTTATGACTCCATATACCAGATGATGCAGACCTCAGCTGATTTGTTTGGCTCCGAGTGATTTCTGAGCAATACCAAACCGCAGCCCACAGCCTTTCCAAACATTTATTAACATCCAAACTGGCTTCAGCTGGAATGAGAATCAGCTTATAATTTTCCAGTGAAACATATTCCACTTAGCTGCTCCAATTTGTAACAGGAGCAGGGGCAATGATGAAGGAAAAGAATTTTTGAACAGAAAACAATTGCTTCCAGTCATTCAAATGTTAGATTAGATAATATTACTTGTGGGCTTATAGCATAAGAAGCCTAAGCGTACAATTTTGACGTGAAACCCTTACAAAATCTGTTATTATACTTTATTTGTCAACTATCCAGTATCACATTGATGATAATACTAATAACATCATTTCACAAGATGAGTGGAAGTAGAGCCTCTAAGATTGACACAATTTGCAGGACTGACAAAAATAAAATTTGTGTCACGCTCCAGCAATGTACATGCATCTCGGAGACCAGCTGTGTTTTCCTTAATGTGGAGTTGTCTGGTGAAGAAAGTAGCACTGCCAAGGGCAGACAGGATGGAGGAAGGGGGTCACTAAAGCAATGCTGCCATTAGGGATAGTTGCAAGCTGTAAAATCAGTTACAGGTTTCTAAGTCTTCAATTTGTGACCTAGTTTTCCATGGAACAAGAATGTTTCCCTCAAAGTATGGCACAAGCTGGAATTCAGACATCAGCTCAGGTCTTTTCCCCAGGCGAAGCTATCCCTACTGTCTTCCTGCAGTAGTGAAGGTTCATGATGTACTGAGGGGAGCCAACCCCGGGGAAGGATATCCATCTGCCTCTAAAGAAGGGTCTAGAGATAGATCACACAAAGAGAAGATATCTACATTTGGAAGTAGATATATTCTCTTTATGGAGAGGAATATAGCCATCTGCCAAAGAATCCAGAGTTACACTGACGTATCAGACAAATGTTAATTCATCCGTAGTCTTAGTGTTTGCGCATCCAAGGCTACCTGGGTTGAACACAAGGCTTCCTCAGACACAGGAAGGTTGGAAACATGCTTTTGTTCAGGTCTAAGCCTGCACATGGGATCTTAAAAAACTGTCTCAAAAATGGAAAAGGTGTCATTCAGCCTTAAATATCACCCCCTCATGCCTGCAGTTTTATGTTTACTCATCCTTTCTTATTATTTCTGTCAATTAATTCATCAGCTCTTCTGGCAGATGTCTGTGTGGTGGATCTAAAGGTTCCAGCCCAGCAGATGACTCAGATTTCAGCACACTGGGGCTTCATTTCAGCTGTATGTTTTGCTTTGAATCAATGCAAACTTCCACCCAGAATAGCATTAAAAGTATGTAAAGGCTGCAACAACAAGCACTCCAAAATCAGTAGTGAGAAGTTGCCTATGCAGAAATAATTTAAGACTTTGGTATATGTGTGCATAACAAAGGAGATAATAATTAACGAGCACATACCGGGTGAGGTGTGATGGGGTTTTTTTCAGTTAGGTCTCCAGCTCACTCAGAGCACAAGTTGAATAGTGTCTAACATAGGAATCATTTGCATGTAGGACTCCAGCTTCAATGACAATAGGAGGTGGAAAACAGGCAGAATAGAAGATACATGCAAGAAGTCAAAGTACAGTGTTGTAATGAGAATGCCTGGGAGCACCGCATCTTCATTTGAGGGCGGCAAATTGCTTGTAAGAGATTCTTCCCAAGCAGTCTGTCACTGCCTGTTCCTTGACTTCTAGAAGCTAAGAACTCTAAATGACAGAAATAGTCTATCCCAATCTTCCTTGGAGAAGGAAGGGGTAGAAACAAGACCGTGAACTTACCAAGCCTTGGTGAATGACATGAAACAAATCTGATCCCAACCATCTTAAATTATCTTTCTCAAATAAGTAGGTACTTCTGATCATAACCGTCTCTGCCTCCATTTCCTATTCATAGGAGGATAATGTATTTATCTCACACAAGGGTCCCCCCAAAAATAATTAACACTTCTGAAATGCTCCCAGGGTATAACAATGAGCAAAACAAAAAAGCTCTTGAGATTTACAAGTCTATCCTCAGAGCAGGGTCTGCACAGTGCACAGTAAATACAGGACAGGGCTGCACAATGAACACTGAAGCTAAAACAAAACATTTAATAGCTGCTTATTATGTGAAACTTTTCCATTTGGAGAACTTGGTGAGGTAGGGGTGTAGCTGAGAGAATAACACAAGCCCCTATGACTGAAGACCATATCACAATGCACATACTCCTGGGGACTGAGCTGACACTGAGTATGCTACCTAAATTCACTCATTAAATCTGTTTTAAAGAGTGCATTTTCTTGTCGGGAAAAGTGCTGGATGGCCACACGGAGCCTGCCCAACAATCATGCAGTTTTACTGCTCGCTCTGTCTCTGAGGCTTCATGTTATCCCAGAGATAAGGACTGTTTGATCTCCATAGACTATCCATATCCTGAGCTTGCCAGTGCTGAGCACTTGATCTCCAGTCCAAAATATTTAATTACCCTCTTAACCATAACCACACAAGAAATACTGCTGAATTCAATCAGGTTGCTCATGTGTTTAAATCTAGCTGTGAGTATATGCTTTATTAGATTCCTTACCTAGACATCCGTTCTCCAAACAGCTATGTGAACTGTGTTATCATGCCCAAGCAGAACTTCCTGGCCCCACAGTTCAGCTGTTGGAACAGCTCATATGAACATCCTTTGATGTACTTCAGACAAAAGTCAGCTGGGCTGGTTTAAACAATATGCTCGTGTCCTGAGCTAAATCTGCTAATTTGCGCCAGCACAGACAGGGGAACCATCTAGACGTATCATCTGGTGGAGAGGTAGGAAGGCAGTGACGTCTAGCATATGGGCAGGAAAATGTACTTAAGAACAGAAATATTTTCAGCCAACAACACACGAGCTAGAAAAGCAAGTCTATCGCTTCAGTCTCATCTGCAAGACTGACACCACTAGAACCAGCTAAGAATACCTCTTCACTTCACAGAGGCCAACACAATGACAGTGATTGTTTCAAAATCAGTGACATGGAGATAAAAACCTTCCTATTGTTCTCTGATTTCTTGACCTATCCGCTCCCTCCTAAAGATGATATGGTTATTATGGAATTGGAAACACTTTCAAAGTAAAACAAGCACACTCTGTAAAACCAGAGAACCACAGGTGCTTCGGTTTATTTTTACACAGTAGCTACAGTAAACTCTCACTCTTGGGCCCCTTAGTGCTGGAATCACTGTAGCTATGGCATTGTGTGCGCGCCTCATACCCACTTCACTTATTTCTGTGTCAGTCATCCTCCCCTCTCCAGAATGAACTTTTTTCAAAGGAAACAGCTTATCTTCCACACTGCAGCAGCAGAAGAAATATCCTCCTATGCAGCAATATTTAATATGTGCTTTTATGCTCTTATGGCAGCTAATTTTCCTTAAATGATTTAAGGGAATGAATACATCTAAAAGGCCTGCACTGAGCCATTCTGCAACAGCAACATGAAGCTGAACTTCCTCTGCTTTAAACAATCCAGTCTCTGGTGGGCAGCTCTTCATGGCAGGTCTTATCTAGGATAGGAGGCATGAAGGTCATTTTTTATTACCTCACTTTGCAGGGAACCTTCGTTTGCATTTTATTTTGTTTCATATTTCCCTGTGTGGGGAGACTTCAGGTGAGGAGAGGGCGGCAGAACGAACACGCTCAAATGCCTAATCCCTGATCTGTCGCAGTTTGACAACAGCCCCCCTGCAACTGGTTCACCGATGCACGCAGCCAACCATCTATCATGGGCTGCTCGCCTAGAAGTTACACTCTGCACCCAGACAACACTTAAAAAATCTTTATCAGCCTGAAGTGATTCAAAGCAGGTTTTTATTCTGGCACTCTGTCAGGAGGGGAGGAGTGAAGTTGTGTTTTTTTTTAATCTCAAATACTTAATAAAACCAGCCACTGCTAAAGCGGGATGGCAGACGTACAATCCCATGCCCTCTCTCTGAGGCAGCTGGCACGTTTTCCTCTTTTCTCCCAACATTTACGATATGGCTGTTCACACAAATATTACTTGGATCAAAGGGACTAAGAATCTGGTATTGCCTGAAAAAACCCCAATAATCCCTTATACTGCATTGTATTGCTGAGGGTCTCTAAAACTGTCAGAAAGGCTGGTACCTACTAGGGGATGATAAAACTGAAAAAACCTTCTTGTCTGGTGAGTAGCTAACTCACTGAGAAATGAAACTCTGAGGAGCCACTTGAACTTTGCTGGTCATTTAATCTCAAAAAAAAAGATTCCTAAATAGCATTTAAAAAAAAAATTAAATAGCCCTGAAATAAAATGTTGCATTTGTGTTTGAAAGGTTCCTTTTTCTTTCCCTTAGAAAGATATGGACTCGAACTGGTTCATCTCAGATTCATCACTGGGGAGGGGTGGGAAATGGAGAGTTGAAGGGGAAAAAAGATTTCCGTTTCAGACCAAATCTGACCAAACATTTCTTTTGATTTTTCATTTTAGCCACCACAGCAAATAAATTCATTCTTCACACATAGGGAAGCTGGAAACAACCAGCTTTTCAAAGCTTCCCAGAAACGGGACAAAGCTGAAAAGAATTTTTTTCCCCCAAGAATAGCTTTATTTTACTGATAGTGACTTTTAATAGTGCCAGGATTTGTTGCTTTACGAGCGAGAAGCATTCCTCTACACCCAACTTGTAATGTTTAAGGACCTCTATTTTTGAAAAAAAACAACAACCCTTTCTTCTCAGACAAAGCAGTCTGCATGCTCTCTCCATCATCTAGAAGGAAAATTGTCTTGCTATTTGGGGTAGGAAAGAGAGGAAAGACCAGGCTGGCTGTAAAGCTCCTTCCTTTACTTTTCATCATCATCACTCTAATACAGCAGGACTTAGGAGCCTTGGTCACAGGCACAGTGATAGGTGCTGCACAGACAGAATAGAAAGACAAATTCTGTGCCAAACAGCTAGCAGCCTAAGAAAATATTTTCCATGCAATTGGATTCCACTCTGTATTTAAGGACCTTATCTATTAACCTATCTTCCTTGTACCTAAAATCCCTTCTGTACAGGTATTAATACTAGCAGGAAGATAAAAAGTCCAATTAAGATGTACTGGGAAAACCAGGAGTTAAATTAAAGGAGTTCTTATCCTATACATGATGTAGCCAGGGGTAAGAATCCTCTTTCTTTATTAGCAAGGCAAACCAGGTCCTTTTTCACACTAACAGGAAAAAAAAAAAAGCAAAACTTCGGGAAATTAAATATCCAAATGCCATCTCTGTAATGGGAAGTAAAATGAAAGGGCAAATACCAGGAATTCCATACAGAAAAAAATAATAATCCATAAAATTTCTTCTTATTTTTTTTGGTAGTGTCTTTTTCCTACCCATTTCCATCTTTGTTCAGCAGTTTTTCTTATGTGCCACGTTCAATAATCCTCCTGCGCTTTGATGTCAAACATTCAATAGCTGCCTGCCTCCCTCCCACTTCTCCATATTCTCTGCAATCCATCTCTTCTGATTAGCTAAGATTTCACCTTCAAGAACACCTCTGCTTCTCCGAGTGAGCATGAGTGTGTGCGTGTGTGTTTATATAATATTTGCAAATATTATCCCTCTCCTGCTCTGCACGCTGCATAGCAACCCCTGCCGGAGCTCTGGATTAAACATCAATGCCATTCCCTAATTCAATTGGGGGGGGCCTGCTGTTTTGGATCCAGCTCAGGACATCACGAGAGCAGCTCGATTGAATTTAGGCCCTGCTTTCCGAATTATTCCATATTTAATCTGAGCTGAACTCCATTTCACTTGCTCTCTCCACTCTGATGCTTCCTGTGACAAAAGACACAAATGTTGCCTGATCTCATGCGGTGGGAGTGGTGTTCGCTTACTTCTTTGTTATTTTGGTTTGCCACTGGATTAAGCCACGACAGAGTTAGTGGCATCTCGCACAACCCCACAGAGGGAAAGAGTTGGTACCTCAGCAAGTGGCTGTTCCAGCATCACCTTTCCCCACTCACCGGATTGTTGTACATCTCAATGATGAGCTGTTTCACTCCGTGCAGTGTAGGATGAGCCCAAGGAGATGGATTTGCCCAGTGCCGATTTAAATCGAACCCCATCAGGGAGCACCTGCGCACACACAAAAAACCAAAACACACAAGAGATATATAAGCTGCAGCATCTTCTGGCTTCAGCTGTAGAATTAGGGCTATATTTTGCAGCTGATGCATTTAAATGAATTATTCTCATGGCAAAAACAAAGCAAATGCTCCCCCAAGGAAGCAGAAAGCCTGCAGCATTGGCCACTTTTAGAAACTACGTGAACAGCAGAGTATCAACTGAAACATCTTTGGTTGTTTGACCTTCTTCCCCTCCACAACACATATGCTCGCTCTGTCCTTTGCCTTTTGCCAGCTTGCCATGGTGGCGTCGGAAGAGCCTGCTTGGCCTTCGAGGTTCCCTTCTCTTCCATGCTCTAGCTAAGGGTCTGTAGCTATGAGGATGAGTCATAAACTGCATCACCAGGTCTTTACTTTGCCCTCGGTCAGGCCTTGACTCAGCAAAGCTGTTAAGAGCATTGAAATCAATGGCCATTCAGTATGTGCTTAAGGGATTTAAAGCGTGAATGTAATCGTTCCATTAACCCAGGAATGGGTTAATGACTGAAGCCTCAGTCTCTACCCCTCCTGCAATTGTCCACACAGAAGTTGACCTATGAGGATACTAAGTTAAAATGCTTATTAGCCTTCAAATCTTGTGGGTCTTGGAACATGTATGCCACCTTGGCTTCTCCTTCCTACCCTGACTCATATCCCTCTCAATACACTGTCTTGAGTTTGATTCTGCTGCTCTCAGTCCCTAAATTCTGTGTGGGGTTGAAACTCAAAGGGCCGTGTTAGAGTGAACACAGAAGAAATTAAAAAGCTGGGAGTGGTACAAATAGGAGGGAGAAATCCTTGCCTACTGCAGAGATCACCTAGACAATCTGTGGTCACTGATACAAGCAGGGAGAGAAGCCTCTTCTGTTGTCTTAAGCTGAGCTTGGGATCAGTGGACCTTGGGTAAATCTTGTTCAGGAATTCTATGGAAGACCACACTAATAATATAAGCCCAGGCAGACATGCAACTTCCTCTATATTTAAAACAAACAAACAACAAAAAAAAAACCCCAACCTCGCTGCTAAGCCTTAAAGCTTCTTCAGAAAAGAAGAGCTTTCATTGATCCCTGGTCTATTATGAGAATGTCTATTCAACCTAAATCTTTTAAACACACCTAAGAAAACAATAGAGATTTACTCCAGTAGCCTTATCCTTTGACTAAAATTCTAAGAATCTGATGACCAAAAAACATAAGTTTAATTGGCAAAAAGAAAAGAAAATGCCTCAATTCTCTCACAGCTGAAATAAACTAAGAGAGTGAAGTGCAATCCTAAGAAAAGCGAGGGGATGAAAACAGAGGATTAATTTCCAGAAATGGTAAATATTTTCCTATAAATCAAAAATATACCAAGTTAACAGGACATTCTGTAAAAATTCTTATGGGAACCTAAGAAGGCAGGAGCCACCTTGCTCCTTGGCCTCAGAAAACCCAGTCATCAGGCTGTCTGGGAGTTCACGCACCCAACTGCCAGCTCCAAAACTGCTGACTTGGTGTGCAGGTGAGCCGGATGGCTCACTATGGTGGAGAAATCCACCTACTGGTCTTGGTAGTCACTTGTCTGCTTGTCTAGATAACAGATGGATTTCTTCTCTGGACACCCCAACAGCTAAAACTCTGTTTAGATAACTCTGAAAGTTGTCTCCATCCCACTATAAAGCAAAACACATTACATAACGATTTCTCTTTGTTTGTTTTTTTTTCCCCTTCATGTAAACTCTCTCTTCACTCAGTTCTACTAAACCCTATCTTCCTTTGAACTCACAGAAATTAACATAAAATCAGAAATACTTCCAGAGACATAGGTGGAATTACACTAGGATAAAACTGGTATAAGAGCAGAATCACAGGAATGAGTTTTTCATTTAACAAACATAGGAAATGTGGTGATCATCACAACTCTTACTGTATATTTGCATGGTTCGCAAGAAAACAGCATGCTCGCTCTACAGAATAACTTTCTTAAGAGATCAGAATGTGAAATCATATACCCTTCTATGGTTAATTTGTCCCATTTACATTTTAAGTATATTTAAAACTAATAACAATACAGAAAACAAATATATTTTAATTTCGTTGTATTCATGTCAAAAGCACATTGAAGTGGCCAAGATACAGAGCACCAAAAGCAAATTTTGAACGCAAACATGTATTGTCAAAATTAAATTCAGGGTTTGGGACTTTTTAGATAACTTTTTATATAAAAGTCATCCCTATAGGGAACAGAAGTAAGCAACATCTAACTCCTGTAAGATACTAAGGCATTGCAATTTGCAATATTTGAATTTACCATGAATATCTGGTTAGTGATGAATCTCATAGTTCATTTCAAGGAACAAGGACAGTTGAAAATAGTTGTCTTTACTCAAGAAGACTTTATAAACAGAAGGAAGCAGTGCTTGACAAACAAGTTATTCATCTGGGAAGCTCCTCTGAGCTCTGTTTAATAGGAACCCAAATTAATTTCCAAATATCATTTAGCTAGTCTTTGATGTGGTATATCACATCTTTATCAACGTAACAACAATTAATTCAATTTCTGATGCAGGCATTACTATTTCTTTCCAGTCTGGGAACAGTGTAAAATTCTCACACACACCCCCCCATTTTAAAATCTTTTTTCTTACCTTTTTGCCTAAAGACAAATTTGTATCTACCACATTCTCTCTTTATTCATCGGTTGCAAACTTGCAGTCTCTCTAAGGAAACATCAAGTTGTGTTCCTTGGTACTTCAGATTTGATTATTGACTCTATTACATGTAGAACTGTCTCCCAAAGCTCACGTATATCAGGACATGACCAAAACATACGGTAAGTGACTCCCGCATGCCTATTACAGATCCTGCATTCATTATATTCTCTTGCTCCCAGATGATGTGATCTCCCTTGTGGCTAATACTTCCAATGCAAGAACTTCAACAGGATAACTTAAAAATTGCGTCTTGCACTGGTTTTTAATTCCCCTTACCAATCTTAAACCAGCTCGTTTCTAGTATACATTGCTTGCTACTTTCATTGTTTAACTGTTTCCCCACTGCTTCAAGCACTGGGTAGGCGATGTAGAAATCTACGTATGGTCTGGAAAGAGTAGTTCTACAATGGGAAACAACCATTTTCCAATATAATACAGGATCTTTCAATATTTAAGGCCAGCTCTCTTACTCAGACTGCAAGCATTGTCATTAGCTTCAATATGGTTCCTCACGTGACTGTAAGCGTTCCCCAGATTTGGAAAGGGCCTCCATATCTACTGTATACAGATTAGGTTTATTTTGTGCAGTAAATAACGTGCTCAGTACGCAGTTAACAAGGGGAAAATGGTCAAAGGACCGTTTAAGGATGATTTTTGGAAAGGGATGTGGAGGAGAGCAAAACAGGATACATTACAGGCTCTAAGATGTACAAGGGAAGACAAAAGCAGCTTCAAAATTAGTGAGGATCGGAGCAGGTGAACATTCCCAGAGTAAGGGCACCGAAGAATACGCCATTCCATTAGGTTAACAGCCATGCCCATGAATACTCTTACACGTGTGTCAAGTAATATTGGCATGGAGCCAGGTAAGAATGCCGTGCTGGCACAGACTCTCACAGGTTAGAAAGTGTGATCAGAAGCACGTGAGCTTTCTACAACAAGCAAAGCAGAAAACTGCTACTTTTACCTGGTTGTGGTCTTCATTCATACTGTGAAAACCTGGGTTGGGTGTCACATAGCCATTGCCGCCACAAAAAATGACATGTATGCAATTTAAAATATTTAAGCTTTTTATTTAAATTTGTTAGAATTTGGGACTATGCTTGTTAGGTTTTGCTGGATACACAGACCACATGCTATGTTTCTGCTTTGTGACTGCACGCACATTTAAATCATGTTCTGTGACTATACCTGTTGAATTAGAATTTGCGTTTCACAAACATTCTCCAGCCTTTTCCTAAAGTTTCTATTTTCTGTAAGTAGATAAATTTGTTAATGTTTATAAATTTACATAAATAGACTGCAAATTCATTCAAAGTAAATGAGTTTCAAAATTGAAATGGAAACTGAAACATTTTGCAGTATTCGTCCCTCCCTACTTGGGAGACAGCCAGATCTCAAGAGGTTACCAGCTCAACTCAGTAGAACTAAAGATGTTCAGACCAGAGTGCAGCTTACTCGGCAACTATCTGGACAGAATCTCCTGGCCTTTGGGGGCTTAACCCATCACTGGTTTTAAGGATCTCTTATGCAGCTGCTTTAAAGGAAACATCCTTGTCCCTTTCTAGAACTGTAAAAGATTTAGTATCGAGGCCTGTGCTGGGTTTATTTTTAGGGCTGCTTCCTATTCTTTCAGGTTGTGCCTCTCCTTTCTGGAATCTCCAAGTTACAGAAACCTCCAGGAACTCTGCCTTCCTTTCACTTCAGTCCTCCCTCCCCTGTTCATTTTCTCTACTATGTCAGTCTAAGGCTCTCACTAACAGACCTGTTTCCACAAGGTGAGATATGGAGAATAATGGAGGAAAGGAGTTAAAGAAATCCTTTTTCATGGCATACGATTTATTACAAAGAGAACTCTACACTCTTCCCTTCAGCTTTGTAAGGTTGTGTTGGTTCATTGGATCAGTACCAGCTGAATCTCCAGATAATACCTCACACAAAGCCAGGGAGTTCAAATCCACAAATGGCACTACCAACAGGGTTAGGATTTGAAATTGAAAAGGTAGTGGGGGGAGGGGGTGCATCCACTTATTTTCCCCCCCTTGGGCTTATTGCAATAAGAGTGGAGGCTGAGGGTAATTGGTCTCTATTCTTGCACTTCTTCGAAGCAGGAGTTATAGCCAGAAACTGCTGTGAGACTGCAGCCTGCGATCTCATGCAGAAGGGGAAAGGTGTGCAGCATGGGAGCGCGAATACAAGGGGAACACACGTAAGACTTGCTTCTTTTAATAAATATATCATTTTAAACCTGTTATATTCACGACATTTTACAAATCAACTCTACGCCTGCTGTTGAAGTCAGAGTCTTCATTAGCGTGTGTTTCACCGTTTGGGTGCTTGGGGTTTGCGATTTATGCGTTTGCCTATTATTCATTAAGGAGGATTCATTCAAGCCCACATGTTCTAAAGCAATTAGGTAGCAAGACATCCTAACACTCCAGCTACAGAGAATCCCCCCTCCCAACTCTCTCTCCCCTCCCCAGCTTTCTGCATTTTTAATTTAGAGCTCTGGAAACCTTCACAAAGGCTATTTAACATAACCACTGCAGTGTGCTCCAGGCAGAACAGCAGTGGCCATACAGAGCAGAACAGCATTAGCTTCCAGAGACCACATGGTGGAGTAGATGTTTACAGAATGAGCACTGCGTGGTGTACTGACATAATTTTAAATAGTACATGACGTTTAAAGATGTGTTTCTCCATTTTCTGTGTAAACAATGTTAAATAAGAATAAACACAAAGGGATATTTTCTCCTTCTGATGAATACATGCATTTCTCAGAGCTGGTAATAGGCGTTACAGACACACGCACCAAGGAGAACACTCATCCCCACCTGACATGGGCAGACTCCCTTCTCTGATCTTCAGGATATATCTCAATTCTAGTATTTAACTCTTCCTGCACACCCTGGGTCCTCCATAATGCCAGAAGGATTCCTGGGCACAAAGCAGAATGCTGGAAATGAAAACTCGTCCTGCAGGTAAGAGAATCACACCCTGCGAGTGTGCCCAGTGTGTAAGACAGTGAGATCCTATCATTAGCCTAGCTCATACCTGCAGCTAGCACAGGACNTCCAGTTTTCAGTTTTTCAAGGGGCAGCGTTTCCAGCACATCCCCTGGCAGGCAAGTCACGGATTAGGAAAGTTCTCCCATAGGAAGTGCATGGCTGGCCCCTCATGTGGGCCTCTCCAGACAAACACTCTACGGGAGCAGGTCTCATCTGTCCCACCCCTGCAAGGTGTTTTTGGGACTCCCACTCCCAGCTGCACTCTGAGTCACACTGGCACATCAATCTTTCGCACTCAGATGCTTTAACCAAGCTACTGAGAACACCTACGGTTCTTCCATTTTAAAGCCTGATTCATTGTTTGGCCTTTTCAAAACCAAGCCTATCATTGACTTAATGAGAGGAACACAACAGACAGTGGAGTTTTTCTTCCAACTTTTCAATCCCAAAAAGCTTCCACTGCAGGCATTGACCCTTCAGAAATTTCACATACATGAACCATAACACAGAATTAGATTAACTTTTCTGATGCAGTCCAAAAGCCACTTGCAACTCATGGATCACAAGCTGTAAGCCACTGAGGAAGAATTTTAGCTTCACATGTGCTCAATTTACCCATCTCCCACCTCTGAGTGCTGTCAACAGGTCAAGCTCCTCTAGGCTCTCTTGCCCAGTCTGCCTGATGCTTCCACACAATGCCCTAACCCTGTCTCCTTACAAACCTTTCCCTTCCTAGGTAGGCCTTCTTTAAACTATTTGTATTTGTCATTCTACAGTCCTGGCTTTAGTTCTTTTTGGCAGCCTGGGTGGAGATAAGGTAAACTCATCACAGTGGTTTCACAGAAAACAGTTAATACAACTGTTCCCAATTCTGTCTCTCTTCAGACTATGCAACCAATCTGATACACAACACACCTCATGATTATTAGTGAATACTCCAGCTGCTGTGGAACGGCATTCCCCCACATTACAACATTTATTTCACATACTTCTCAGCAGATGAAGCTGGCAGTCTTGCTTAACTTACACACCTTCAGGGAAGAGGAAACAAACATCATGTTCCCTGTAGGTCAGTGTTATATGAACACCCCCAAAAGATGATCAAGCTCTTACTATCAGACCCATTAGACACAGAAAGCTGCAGTCAAAGGAGCCAACCCTAATGTCACAAAGTCGAGCTCTTAAACGTTTGGATGTGCCACAGCTGCACAGATACATACAACCTTCGTTCAGCCCTGTGCCTTTCATAACTGTGACGCAGCCTTTAACTGCAGGAGCACGGAGGTTTTTTCCACAGGGTTCTTGCTTTATTCTGTGCACAGGATCAACACTGTTCATTAATGAGCAGATTATTCAATATTTTGGCTTTTCCTTATTGTTCAATACGCAGCCCTAGGCTCCTGCTTACTGCACGCTACTCAAAGCCTGCTCTGAGGACAGAGCTATTCAGTTCTTCATGGCTTTTCTAAAGTGCTTAGCACTTCAGGAGACAACTGCTTTATAAACACTGATGGACTAATTTTCTCAACAGCACTGGTACAAGAGGGGACAACATTGTCCCAATTCAAGAAAGAGCAATTTGAACAAAAAGTGACTTACATAAGAGATAGCCGCAAATTTGGGCCACCATATCTGTGAGGCCAAGCACAGGATTTTTGTTTAAGACAACTTAGATTTATAAAGATGCCAAACATGTAGCATGCTAACTTACACTGATTTGAACTGAAGCTGACTGTGCTCAGGAGTTTTCCAACTCTGACCCCAAAATGGCAATGTGAGCAGATAGAGTATCAGAAACATCCAAGTTTGCAGAACGAGGACAGACGGAGGTTACTATAAAATAGTAAGGCATTACTGGATCACGAGTGGAGTTTGGGTGTTTTTCAGTCATATCTCACTTCAGCCATTTTGCTCGGCTTTGAATCCCAATACTGCTGCATTTCACTGTCTGAGAACCATCTCTAATACATGGTAGTTAGGGTTAGCACTGTACCTGATCTTGTCTTTACTTTTCTGAACAGCATTAAGTTATTATTCCACTACATTACAGGCTACCAGACTGTACCATCAGTAATGCAGAAGCGGTGATGCTGCACACACATTCTCAACAGGTCATGCCAAAACTCAGCCAGGAGTAGTCCATCTCCATCATCACAAAAGCCTTCTCCTCTCTGATATCCTGAAGTCAGGGTGTGACTCGATACCAAGATTGTCAAGGAGGCGTGTGCTTCTCTGATGAGATGGCAAGCAGAAAAGCAATGCAGGACTGGCTAGCAAGGCTTAACTGCCCAGCACCAGCGAGCACGATGGCTGGCTTCCTTTTACGTTTGCTTACAGGCTCTAACACACTTAGGTACTTCTCACTCTCACACACGGCCAGAATATTGATTGTATTGCCATGTCTGTAACTCATTCAGCTTGCAAATCACTTCTTTGATACATAAGTACCCATCTATTTTGGGTTGGTGGAGAGAAGGCACCTTTTATTGTCTTTGCACAGCATTGCTCAGCCTATGCACATTGCCTTCAAGCAGTCTACCCCTGCTTTATTAGTTAGCATGTATAATTCTCATCGAATGTTAGAATCGGGGATATGCCCATTAGCCAGGCACTGCAATACAAAGTCCCTTTACCACTATTAACTAAAAAATTTGCAATGGTATGGAAAGTTCTGAACAAAACCCCAGGTCTCATTATACTACAGGAGAGGGGAAAATGACCCAGTGTTTCGCTTAGGGTGATAACATGAAACTGTTAAAACCTCTTATGCAACCTAGGGAAAAATTGCAATGCCTCAGTTATTCTCTTGTAAAAATAATTATACTATCAACCCTCCATGGTGTTTTGAGAGGAAAAACATGAAGTACTTCGGTGCTTCAGTGATGAGGATATATTAGGCTCTACAGATGGAGATTAAGTGATGTATGGAATTGTAGAAAGGTTTTCTGACAGACCCTGAATTTTGGTGAGGTTCGCTTCCAACAAGACTGAACTGCTTCACTCTTAAACACTTCTGAAATCCTTGTAAGAACAATAAGATACCTGAGTCCATTTAATGAGACAAATTATCTGAGGGTTTGGGTGGAGAAAGGGGATTGCGTGGGGTGGTTGTATCAGTGAACATTTCCTCTTGTTTCTTCTACCCCCAACCCCTTGTAACTAAAGATATTTTCTTCTCACATGTGTCTCTACTCTCATTTTAATTTTCAAGGTCATTTGGCCCACTGGGTGTGTTAAGCATTGCTGTCTACTTAAAAAGGGAAGATTAACCTTATTCTATTAGATTGTTTTAGTATCTGCCAACTGACTACTCAGCATTAACAAAGGGCCAATGTGGCCAAATCAGTTAAAAAAAATCCCAACCAAAAGCCAAACATAAAACACACCAGAAAAACAAACCATTTCATATTTGTTAAGTCCATCAGAAGCTCTGAGCATGATGCAAATGTTCTTCCCATAATCACTGCTATGATAAAATAACAAACATTTCATAACAGAAATAATACGAGCGTCTTGTTTGTCATATAACATTTTGGAAGACGGCAGGCAATCTGTAAAGCCCTGATCTGTCTCTGATTGCAATCAACAAAAAGCCCAGATGCTTTCAAAGGGAGTTAAATCAGGCTCAGATCTTTTCCAATCACTTGTTAATTTAAGGGGCAGAGTTCTACCATCTGAGCTTCTCTTCATGGTACTGCCTCAGCCCAAACAACACAGAGAAGGCGGAGCTATTTGACAGAGTGGTGGTCTCTGTTCCCTTACCAATTTCTACCTCAAATCGCTTAGGCTTTATAGTTTCCACCAATCCCATCAGTTAAGCATGCTATATGCCCTAGAAGGCAAGCTACCTGGCAAAGATGTATTTCTCATAACATTCCATGACATCTCTTACTGACTCAAAACAATGTATGAGGGGATTTGGAGCCATCACATGAGATATGGGTCAGTTGCCTGATACGGATCCTTGTCCGATGCAGAAGAATGGGAATGTAAAGCACTCAAACTGTAACTTCTATCAATCACTGCAATGCGCCAGCAGAATGTGATTTGATACCAACCCAAGCTGAAACTACACATTTTGATTCCAGAGCACTGAAACATCTCATTGCAATGACTAATGGAACAATGAAAGATTAGTTTGAGAATCCTGATGAGAATGTTAATTCTGAAAAAAAAAACCAAAAAACCACCTTCAGGGATTTGGAGCATTTTCCTTTCTTATTATCCCTCAAAAACAGGCACTTGGGGGTAAAAATGGTCAGAAAAGCAACTTTTATCTATTCCTTAATAGAAAAATTTATTATTGTACCCTTTTCTGTGATGTACAGAAGAATGCAACAATTACTGAAGACATGTAACATTTGAAGAAAGAAGGGGATGAAACACCATGCCAAACTAAATCTCTACAGGCAGACGAAGAAGGAGTTCAGGTGGAGGTTGATCTTAGCATCCTTCTTACTTCACTCCATACATTTATCTTACTTAATCAAAAAAGCAGCTGTGCTGCCTAAATATTCACAAATGAAAAATTTCTTGTCAGTCTGGTTACTTGAATTAAACCTGTGACACAGAACTGATCTTATTTTCTTATGTAGTCCTTTGAGACATCATCCAGTGTGAAATTATAATATGCTACTGGACTTGGTTTTATATGTCTCTTCTCATCCTTAGACATTTCAAACTTAACTGCAGAAGGCTGAGAACTCCATAGTTGTCAAAGACAAGAGTACACCCTTCAGTCTAAATGTATCTTTCTGACATTACGGTCTATATTACTTTTCTAGTGAACCCTCCTTTCAATCAGCCAGAAATTACTTATGAATATTAAAGTAGTAAGATATAGGGGTACATTAAAATCATGTAAGCAAATTGAAACACAAGAGCTCAACCATATATTGGTTCACTGGCAACCTTGCTCATTGTCACTCAAAAAATTAAATGAATAGGTAAAGCATAAGCCCAGTATTACTTTAGCCAAGTTTTACAGGGAAAGTTATCTTTACTCCAGTAGCACCTCTGAGGAATTCTTATGCCTGACACTGTCAGCACTACAAGTGCAAGAGTCAGCCTATGTCATCTTCTGTTGAGATGGTGAACGTTAAACCTGTTCTCTTAAGCACATTACATGTGAAATGAAAGATGCCACGGCAATGGAAAGAAACTCAGTGCAAGACTATCTCATGGTTAGAAAGTATAAATGCTCATGTGCTTGTGCATGCCGCAGCACTCAGTATCTTTTGCTTTTCCATGCTGGTTGTTGTTAAAGTTCCATTTCCTCACTGCATCTACGCTAGAGCAACACGCTACTTTCAGTCTTGCCTGCTTAAGAAAAACAGACTGGAATAACTATACTGATCATGCACAAAGGTGTGGCTTTGCCTGTCTGTCCTTCTCTACCTGAACCTTGCCTAACTCTTAAACCCATTGACCAATTTTTACTCAATTTCACAGAAAAGGACCTAGTGGTAAATTGGCTTACATGTACATATAGAATGCATGTGAGCATAAGAGGAAAAGGTCAGGCTTGGGGAGGGAGATGCTCTTAAAGCTCTTTTGTAAATTCAGCCAGGCCTGAGCTCTGCCCTTCATCTGGGTCCCTGTGCAACTCTAAATAGATGAGAGATGAAGTACAGTGACGTGGCAATCCCATGAGAAGCGGTCCCACGGACTTATCAGCAATGTACAGATGTTGGAGAAGTTGGAAACTTGAGTGGAATTTTTAGCTTTTTACTTGAAAGGGATTCCAGCAGATACACCTGGCACTGGAAATCATTTCCTCCTGTCTTAGGATTCAGACTCCACGCAGGAGAATGCTGCATTGATTTCAACCAAGGCTGTTACTTTAAGACGGTTAAGCTCTACCATGTCCAGCTGAAACTAGAGAGGAATTTAGAAATCACAGCACATGACGTCCTAGATCCTGTCCTGTATCACTGCAGGGGAAAGACTTACCATTTGACTTGTCTCCTAGTTAAAGGAAGCAAGGCTGATTAGGTCATGCTGTTTGTGCCTGCGCCTGTGTTACATTTCAGTAACTTTTGGGTCAACTGATGAACTTCAATCAAATCTGACAAAGACTTCAGTTCCTGTGAGTTCTATGAATGTAGGCAGCTAGGTAAAAGAGAAAGAGGGAGTACCTATGAACACCTCCACTGGAAAGATTATATAATTAAGTCGATCTTTATTGGGCAACAGAGAATCCACATGGGGAAACAACCTCCCACATTATGACTTTTTATCCACGGAGATTTTCAAAACTTGACTGTAAAAAGCCCTAAGTATACAACGTAACACTGAAGTTAGCCCTGCTTTGAGAAGGGACTTGGACTGAAGACCTCCAGATGTCTACATTAATCTCTTGTTCCTATAATCCTATGACAGTATCAAATATAAGGTAAGTTTAAATTGCTGCTCATACCTCAGTAGACACCCAAGAACCCAGCTGTGGGACAGCAGACTTCACAGGCTCATGGAATGACTTGTTTTCCTTTATGCATATTTGCAACCTCACACAGTTGAGATAAAAATCTTCTGGCAAAAATGTACAATGAATGAGAATATATATGAGTGGGAAGTGGAGGAGCAAACACATTTCAATTTCAAGCTTTCATGGCTTAGCATAAACAAACATGAAACGATTCATCCTCAGAATATAGAGGTGGGAGGGGGATATTGACTGTCCTCTAGACACACAGGGAGACTGAGAACAAGGGAGCCTGGAGCGAAGAGAGCATTTCAAATACTGTTTCAAGCCTTAGGAAAGTTGGAAGCAAAGATGAACCTTGCCTGATTCATTCGCTGGGGCTGTAACAATCTCTTCATACAGCGCTACCCCCCAGATTGTTAAAAATAAGCCAGCTCTGTCAAATGTTGCTTTCTCCTTAACAAAGATGACCTTTAAAATCTCAGTTAAAATTTGGAATGGGTGAACAGATTTTTGGAAAAATAAGAACAGTCTAATAACTTTCTAGAGAAAGTCACAGAAACAGCTTCTAAAGAACTCACACTGAGCTAAGTCTCTTTATGGACTTGCAAAGCCTAACTGAATTTTTTGTTTTCCCCTCCTTTATTTTTCATAAATTCATCCTCTGCCCATATCCAAGCTGACACGGGACTAAATCTCAAAATACCCGTGTCAGATGGGGTCTCATTCCTCCACCTTTTAGTTGACAGACAGCACAGGGATCTTGTAGCGATTATGAAGTAATTAGGGAGATGGCTTGCTTCTGTTAGAGTCTTGTAGACATTCATTTGAGCTGTAAATGGACAAACAAAGTAAGTTCATCTTCCCAGCTGACTTTCTCATTAGCCTGCTGTTTCCCACAGTGGTAAAAGCAATGATTAACTGCATAGATTGTTACTCACTGCTTTAGCACCTGCAGTGCCTCCCGTCTGTTTCGAAGCATCGCTGACAAAACCAAGTAACACTAGTTCAGACCCCTAAGACTCCGAGACCACTGCTTCTGATATCGTCAAGCAAAGTGCCAGCCCTTGTTTTCCCAACTCATCCCATGTCATCTTCCTGATGGGGTTCCGGAATCAGTCCCTTCAGCTACACTCTGCCCTGAAAAGTACTTCTATATTGTCTGGGCAAGACAAAAAAAAAAAAACCAACTATTCAACAGTCCTGATATCTGGTTTGTTCAAGATAAGACTAGGATCTGAGAGATATGGCTTCCACTGTGGACTGATTCAGTTCTTTGATTTTGGTAGCCAGTGCTCCCACCCTTGAGTATTTCAGAAGCTGACTCTTGTTCTTGCCTCCTAACAAAAAACCAAAAACACCCAACACACAAAAAAACCCACCCAACCAAAAACAACATAATGCAAGGTAACTTGTTTGTAAGGCTCATAAAATGGGATTACTGAAAGTGTGTAGAGAAAAGAGCAATTCACTACCTTCAAAATCAAACCATTCCTCTACATTGGCTTGATCTGAATGCCTGCCAAGAACATTATGGTATCCCTATCTGAAACTCACATGGCAGAATTAATAAAATAAAGCAAGCTTTGACAGTAGTGAAATGGGTCACACCCTGACCATGCATGTGCTTGAAAGAGAAAATGAAGGTAAACAAATATGAAGTTTACAAAATGAAGTGGCTCACCTGTAATGGAAACACACGGGAAGAATACTTTCATGGCCAGGAAAAGAGAAGATGAAAATGACTTCCTCCACTTTAAAAGAAAATATATTGAAGCCCGGAAGACAAGAACAGAAGCAAAGGAAAACAAAACAAAATAACCCAGAAGAGCTCTGAAAATCCAATCTCTCCCATCAGCCTCTGGAAAATGGATAACCTATGCGTGGTATGATTGAATTTCTCTGTTTCATCACCCTAGTGGTAGCATCTTGTATGAAACTCTGGTTTATGAATTGAGTTTTGAGAGGGACCTGAGAGAGCAGGAGTTATACCAATTTAATCAGAATGTGACAAACACATGCATCAAAATGTTGCATTGTCAAGATCCAGAAGCCACTTAATTCCAGAAAGATTTTAAAGTTGAGAAAGCAGTTTTGGCAACAGGATTAGAAATTATTGGGAGGAGGATGAAAATCCAGGTGGAGGAAGGTAACACAATTTTGTTTCAAAACATCATTTCAAAAATTAGGCCATGTTCCTACGTGGTTTCTGACTAACTTACATAAACCTATGCTTGGTTCAAACGAAGGGCATGGGTGCCTTCTTCCATTTCTTCCACCTATTTTCTGAACATACGATAATAACGGAATGAAAGATACATGAAGCGAGATAAATAAAACCCATAGGATAAAACACCACACAACATTCTGAGCAAAAAACATCCCAACAAAGCGGGTTAAATACAAAAATAACATGCTAATATCATTGCCGCACAGCAAAGAAAGAAACATGCTAATGCCACTGCCATGCAGGAAAGAAAGCAAGATTCATGAGATTGCTTTGTAATGGTTCCTAAACAAAAGCAGTGCACAAAAATAGTCCATGATTATCAATAACATGAGGCCAAATCGGAAAGCATGTGCATTTAAGAGAGATGACATCAAATGCTTCCTTCAAAAGAAAAAAGAACATCACAATCACTTTGTATTTCCCTGGTCGGAGCTTGCCTTTCCTATCTAAATACTGAAGATAGCTTCACAGGATAAGTACAGATTAGCAAAATATTCAAGGTGATTGAATGGATTAGTATTATTGTTTAGCACAATGCAAGGTGATAGAAAAAATCACAGAAAAGAAAGATCTGATAACTGGACAGCCACTTGAAATTATGTAGCTCACATGCTGAATTTTTACATTTTTTTTTGTAACATCAAGTGTCACAGTAGATGCCTGAAAACAATTCCAACTAAAGAGTGAGATTTAAAGCTGGGGATATTGAGCAACAGGTGGATCAAAAATTCTTTAGTAAACTGCTATTTTGTTTGTCCCACAAATAGAAAATCCATATGTTAGTGCCAGAAGCAAAAATAACATGTTCTAACACACTACACAACAAAAAATCTGAAGAAATGTTTGTCTGTAAGGAGAGGAAGGAAAAAAAAAGAAAAAATTTAAATTCATCTAGAAAAGTCCAAATTATTTTCAGAGGAATTCATCCAGCATTAAATCCCAGTCTGGTAGAAAGCATAAATGCATGGCATCATCTGCACTCTGGCTATTGTAATCACATCCAGCAGCTTGCGGTCCCTGTTTTCCCCACACTTGTAAAGATCCTCACTTTAGTTACAGGTTTACTGAGGCGTTGTGTTCCCCCCTTAGGTCACAAGAATGAAATACCTTATCAAGCAGAAAGACTGTTTCATGGCATGACATGGCTATTTGGGTCTTTTCTAGATATCCAACATTAATAGGATGAAGCTCAGGTTAAAGATGAACAATTCCACATAACCTGTAATTAGGAATTGAGATTTTGCGTTCAGACGCTACAATTCTACACAGTTTTCTTGGTTCCGAGAACAAAAGACTTTGTACTTCAAAAGCTAAATCAAAGCCCCTAAAATTCAGACATCTATGGTTTGCTTGTAACTGAGATTCTTGGAGTATTTCACAGGCATTAACGAAATGTCCCCCAGTGCTTCAGCGAGGCAGGTGCACAGTATTAGTCTCACTTTGCAACTAAGATGACGACGAAACAGAGGGGGATTGAGTGAATCATCCAAGATCATTCTGGACTTGTCTGACAAAGTCATAAATAGAAATCAAGACTCTGCAAAAAGTAAATAAATCACCTCCCTCTCTGGAAGCAGTAGCAAAATATTTGGTTAATTTTAACTGCGTGCATCCTCCCATGCTTCTGGGTTACAGCCAGGGAAGGAAATATCACTACTCTGAGCAAGGTCGTTCCCACAGAAAGTCCAGGCAGACCTGCAGCTATAACTAATATGTTCAAAACCCACATATCCTCACAAGAATTTCATCTGAATGTTTAAGATCCAAGATGCTGGTATAAGGATTTGAGATATTTTAGTAAGCCTTATTTAACCGAAGAGAACCCCAGTTCCAAATTTACTCATGTTTTGTTACGGATAATTATCGAGGCAGGAATAAACAGCAAATGACATTCACCAAGAGGGCACGGAACAACTAAATATGCCAGGTTAGCAAAATTATATTCAGATATGAAGAAGTTACCCTAGGCTGGGACAGACAACTTTAGCCAAGCTAAAAACAAATCAGTGTTGATGTTTCTCTGTTCAATGTAGCAGAACAGCTTAACTGGTCATATGCAGGGGAAATGAATAAACCCAAAAAACTCTGCTTGACCAAAGCACTACAGATACCTCCCCCACTCCCAAGAATGCAATATTCAAGCTTAACTGGAAAACTTAAAATATATTATTTTGGCTAAAAATGCTGTTTGATTTTTACTTCTCTGGACAGTTTTGACAAGATGACTATCAGATGGAGGTTCATACACAGATGTAAAGCAGAAGAAGGCCGATTACCAACTTTCTTCTCCTTCAGGAATATTTGAAGCTGCTTTTCAGTAATGAACAATACACAAGCATATCACTGAGAACCAAAAGGTGGCTTACCTGAGGCAATCAGCATAATAATTGAGACAATTCTCAAACAAAACAAAAAAGTCTCTCTCCAAATTTGAATCATAGAATGCTTTGGGTTGGAAGGGATCTTAAAGACCATCTAGTTCCACCACCCCACCGCCCGCACCTGCCATGGGCAGGAACGTCCTCCACTAGACCATGTTACCCAAAGCCCCATCCAACCTGCCCTTGACCTCTTCCAGGGATGGGGCATCCACAGCATCTCTGGAAAACCTGTTCTGGTATCTCACCACACTCAGAGTGAAAAATTTATTCCTAATATCTAATCTAGATCTCCTCTCCTTCAGCCTAAGGCTGTTACCTTTTGTCCTATTGCTCCATGCCCCTGTAAACAGCCCTTCTCCAGCTTTCCTGTAGGCCCCTTTAAGTACTGAAAGGCTGCTCTAAAGTCTCCCTTGAGCCTTCTCTTCTCCAGGATGAACAACCCCAACTCTCTCAGCCCGTCCTCGTAGGAGAGGTGCTCCAGCCCTCTGATCACGTTCATGGCCCTACTCTGGACTTGCTCCAACAGGACCATTCATAGCTCATTTGTGTTCATAGCTCTTCTGAACTGCTCCCACCCCTTGAACTATAAGTCAGGACTTAAATTTGCAAACACTAGCATCCTCTGCACTGGCACAAAACACGGTCTGCAGCCATCTCTGTGACTATACTGTTCAGCAAACTAGGATCATCAACCTAGCTCACAGTTTGCCCAAACCAGGGGGAAAAAAAAAAGAAAAATTAACAGTGTGAAACTCCAAAGTCCTACTGCAAATGGGGCATTTGGCTTTTATTAACTCTCTGTTGCTAGAAAGTGACATCGCAAAAATCTCTTTAGCCCTGTTCATTTCTTTCTCCACTTTGCCGTGCTACTTGCTCTAATATTTGAGCAGATGACAAGAAATTTGAAAAGAAGAGAAACTTTTAAATTTAAGTGATTGAAGGGAGTACTGCAGAGAGTAGCAGCCAGCCCTGGACAAAATGGAATGTACACATTAAATAAGACTAGACAGTTGTGGGCAAAGGTGGGGGGAAGCAGGACAATGCAAAAGCACTATGACAAACGGCAGCAAATGTGTTAGATTCATAATTCAAGAGGACAAGTGGTGGTGGGGAATATGTATAAAAGCAGTAGATCAGTTATCAGGATAAGAAACTAAGGACTGAGGAGACTAAAAGATAAGGGAGTGATGAAAAGCAGAGTGAGAATAAAAGGGAAAAAGGTGGAAGGAAGGAGGAGCTGAGCACACAGCTGGTCACAAAAAGCACAGAGTACCTAGCCAGAAGGTGGAGATATTCAGAGCAGCTAGAGGTTACTGTGTCACTGTTTATGACATACAGAGAATGAGAACAAACACAAAGTTTGGCTTCTGGATCCATTTGTAGAGTGTTATCCAAACTCAGCCCACAAATGTAGTCGTTTCCATCATAACTCAAACAGGATTCCCAGGCAAAAATGTGACAAACGGGTAAAAAAGTGTGTTTGGAATTATATCAAAATTAAAAAAGAAAGACACAGAAGGAGGAAGCCATAAAGAAAAAAAAAA